>OX388322.1:11704380-12244601 GCA_947579605.1 Athripsodes cinereus
GTTGTATCTCGCATTTTTTGCGTTTTCAAGTTTGTTCCATAAAATGCTCAAAATAGTGTAATATTTGATGTGGCAAAAAGATATGTCTCTTTATAGTCAGAATAAAGAGAGAAAAGACGTAACTTATTGACATGTAGAAAGATTGTTTTCATCAACATGGCAAAAAAATTCAAATATTTTTAAACTGCAATAAATTATTTAGTGAATGTTACATACATCTTGTAGAAGAAATTATTAAGAGAATGTTACATCTATCTTGTAGAAATAATAATAACCTTCATTTTGATATATAATGCTCGAAATTTGGCTGAAATATCTCTTTTGAAAACTTTGTTTTTGCTCTCCTGTAAAATTATGTTTTAGTGAGATACAACCTATTGCCATGTAACTACCGAATTATAGTAAACAAATATTAGTACACATTTCGTTCATATTAGTTATAGTAATTTGGTTCTTAATATAGCAGAACCTACGGATTATTTTAGCACAATGCAACAGGCGACGTGGGGGCGCTAATAGCGTATGGACTCTCCATATTGTTTTTATTTTTGAAATTAAAAATGTATGGCGTAAATAGTTTTCTTCATATTTTTTCTTCCCGTGAATTTGTAAGATGTTTTAATAGCCTATAGTTTATTCCGGGCGGAGAAGAATCCAACAAATCAAAGATCATTCAAATCGGTACAGCCATTCTTGAGTTATAAGTGTTGTAACACACACGTCTTCCTTTTATATATTAGATTTTGTTGATTCATTAGTGTGATTTAGTAATATTTCTTTGGTTTTTTATTATTGTGATTGATTTAAATGAATGAGTTAGTCTGAGAATTTATTAGTATGCAAGGATTGCAGGTTAATCGCAGAATGCAGCATATTATAAAAACGTTTAAATTAATTGCAGTGACCTATGTAAACTATCTACAGTACATTATAATATTTTCCCCTTAATCATTGAGATTCTATTATATTCTATTCTTTTTAAGGTCATCCACTCGTTTGTGGGTGATTTAAAATCTTTGAGATGTTTATGTACTCGTACCATGTACCTATTGTAGAATAATGCCTTAATTACCCATACTAAATACGTACGCATTTATGTAGTTAGTTCTAGAGAGTGCACTTAATTTTTTTTTTCAAAAGTTCTCCATTTTACATAATATATTAGATGATTTTATCGTTTTCCATCTTTGTGTTCTACTATACGTCTGAAATTTTCTTTTTGTGTATTACACGGATTTCTCTGTAGGTACTAGGTAACAAATATGTCAACAATAATATTATTTTCTATTACAGATACATACAATATAAACACATACATATATATTATTTTAATAGGTAGTGTTATTAAAGTAGACTGCTGTGTTTTTATGAACAATTTTTCAACCCGAACGCTTCCATCCAATGTGTGGGAAGATTTCACACGAATGAATACACAGAACAAGTACCTACATGAATACTAAGCTATTATATTATTATCTATATACACTTTAATATACAACATAGATGTATATTATAATGTCGCAGTTTATGGATATAAATAGTCGTATCGATAAATTTCTAGGAAATACTGTCTATAATAAAATATTAAGAACATGCATTGTTTACGTATTTAAAAAAGGTGACTGGAGTAGAATCATAGAATGTCATTTTATAATACTTAATTTAAGGTATATTTAAAGTTTTGATCTACATATAACCGCCTATAAGTGCTGACAGTAAGGTTTGTATAAAAAAAAACCTAAATTGTGAAATTCTCGAGGTTTTATTAATAAAAGTATAATTCTTGGTGTTCAAGAATAGCGATAGGATAATGTTAAATATTGAATATTTTTATTGAAATGATTAGAAATAAATGTTATACATAAAATAGTTACGCAGCATTTACTTTATCATATTTCCAAATATTCCAGAATGATTTATTCTAAATCAATTGGAGTGAGAAGGTGAAGTGTAAAATCCTGGTTAAAATTACGGTTTGCTTTGTGAAGAATATTGCTACTACCTAATATTTTGTCAAAGTAACCGGCTTTTGAGAAAAGATCAATTCTCCAATTATTCTACAGCATACACACAATATCTAAATAAACAGCGGTACAGTATTGTGTTGTGTGTAAGTAAGTTCTGTGACTCAAATTTTCTATCTTTACTGTAATTTGCGATGATTGTTTAGTGGAGAAACACACTATTCTATTTATAATTATGTTTAGTGCCGCAAACTGTTTTAAATTTTCCGTTAATAGCTTTCATAAATATTATGCATACAATATATTATCAATGCGGAACTTCCCACAAGAGAGATAATTTGACTAATAAATATAAATAATTAATACCTACCTGAAAGTTTAAACACAAAACGTCTCCTAGTGATCTTTAAGTTACAATACTTGAAAAATTGTGATTAATAATGGGAATTACTCTACCCATCTATTTCATACAGTGAATAGTCTGTTAATAAAATAAACATGAAATAAGTAATAGGTTCAGAAAAGTACCTACTTCGATCTTGTTTTAATTTCGTTTCGCAACGATAAACGAACTTTGCAGTTGTTAAAATCACGATAAAGATTTCATATAAAATTCAAAAGGATATTGGTATTATTTTAAAAAAAAACTGATGACAATTTCTTGCAAACATTATTTGGATGATATTTGTGAGCAATCAATTTTTATACATTTATTTTTATTGCTTAAATCACTATAAAAAGCTCTCCATATTTTGTATTTTTTCATACCAACATCTGTATTATTATTTACAACGTGATGGTATAGATAAATAAATTCACCATGTAAACTTTTCCACTCAACCAGTTAATATTTCATATTATGAAAAAATACTTTACTCTATTCCTATATTTATGTACATAGTAAATATCCTAGTTCAAAATTTCCATAACCTATTTATTTTGTGACAAAGAGATAAATTGATTCGCTTTATTCGCAGATTTGGTTACTTGTATACATCATATTTCACAAATATTACAAAACACAAAGAAAGAGGTCAAAGAAAAGTCAAGTTCCAGGCTAGAATAGGACATGTCAAACATTTATACTCTTCAATAATTCAGCGTGGAAAATGCCGTGATGGTATTAAAGAAGTCAGCAAAATGACATAGAAAGTATTATTAATAAACTATTTTAAAAAACATTCCTGAGAATTTTATAATTCGTTCACAGAGACCATTGCACTCTGTGTGAACATAAATACAAAATGACAATATTTCGTATATACCTAGGTAGGTACTAGGTGTAGTAGGTACCCACTCATTAGTCGGCTTATTTTCCACATGCACATGTGTTGTGTTGTGTTGTGTTACATCAGATTTGCAAAGAAAAAAATACTAACCACATGTTCTCTCTGTGATTCCGATTTAGAACATTGAAAATTGTATAAACACAATAAGTTTTATGTAATTTAGCCAGAAACTTGTGAAAAGCAACCGTTTATAAGTATATATGAAACTTTGGTGATATGTCATGAAACAAATTACATGAGTAACTTAAGAATTCATTGTATTGATACAATTAGGTACCTAATGTTAAAAAAAATATGTTTAATATTGAAATAGCATTGAGAACTATAAAATCAATAACCGGGTTAGTTGGAAGACATCGCATTTTAGCGATAAACTCGCCCTCTGTACATTGAATTGTATAAATGATATTTTCTATGTAAATTTGTATTATTGTAAACAATGTGCAGTGAAGAATAAAATAAATAAATAAAATAAATAATTATATATTTATTTATACATTGAATGGCTATAATAGCCTTTGACATGAATAAAAAATGCAAGAAAATAACAATAGATAGAGAAAAAAATACATATTACAAAAACTCGACTCAAACAATACACAGCCAAGTTTATTATTATACAGAAACAATATGTATAGGTACAGTGATGAGGTATGCACCTCATCCTGAATATCTTATTCATTTAAAGCACGAATAGGACGACTGCAGGTTTATTACAGGCATTTAGACTTCGGGTTAACCCACTTGTGGCAAATGCCGTGATGATGTAGATAGGTATTAAAATCAGTAAGTATAATAATCTGTTATTATCTATTACAGCATTATCCAAAATAGAATAAACCAACTACGTAGGTATACGCTACATCGCTGGCTAGAGAATATTTAAAAAGTAAAAACCCTCAAACTCTGCAATTCTTAACGAATTTATGTAATTCGACATATACAAAATAAATATTTCACAAGTTCGACATACGTTGACATTGCAATAATTGACACAATCAATGTTACTATTTCAACATTAATTTTCTCTATATGATCAAACCACATCACACAATACCTGAAAATACTTATGTGTAGATGTTATTATAATAGAGTATTACATATATATAATTAGATTATTTTTCGATGTTCCACATTGTGTTTTTTTTTTCTCCATGAAATGCTTATGTATGTAAATACTAAGTACTTATCGTGTTATATGGGATGTATTCTATACATAATATGTAGGTAAGTTGATGTGTTTTTCCGAACATACTTAATAATAATAATATTGAGTATGAAAATGACCGCTATATTTTCACTAGATGATTGTGGTGGATAGAGTCAAAATGTATTTTAGTTGTTGTGCTCAGATAATTTTGTATAAAACAGCAATACACATATAGGAACCTAGTATAATTATATACCTACTCTATAATACCTATACCTACACAGAGATGGGCTAGCAGATATCCCTGACATTTTGCCGCTACACAGTTTGGGAAATGTGAATAAATAGTGTGTAGGCAGTGAGTTTGTGCTGAAATAATAATTGGCGTGATTAATTTAGTGAAAGATAAATCATGCAGCAGTGAAAGGTCAATAGTTCCTGCTTCGTGATTTGAATAGTCATATTTTGTATTTTTCAATTTCTTCACTGAGGTGATTTTCACCCTTTTGTCAAACTATTTCACTTTCAAAACACATGTTTATTATCATTAATTGTGAAAATATTCCAGAACGTATTTGAGTATGTAGGTATATTGTAAACACAGATTATTAATTCTAACCATAGTCTTCGTCCTTTAAACATCAATTTAAATATTAAAAAAACCTATACGAGTACGTATGTATCATTAAATTTCAGGCTATTGTTTAAAGTGTATCGTTGTTCTTGTGCAGTATTGATTCACATTGACGCTGGCTATTACTCCGTCATAGGCCTCTATGTCCTGGACCAAATGAAAGAAGTTTTCCACCTGTTACATTTACATGCAATTCTTGAAGTTATGCAATCGGGAACATTCTTTTCCACACTACACTATACCTAGTCTTCTGGGATCGGATCTAGTATATTGTACTTACCGTTTCTAATTATAAACCCAAAATAGACAAAGATTTTTTTTTATATTAAGTAAAACATTAAATTATTGTTATGATGGGACTTGGTCAGTATTAAATTCAAATGAATTGATCAATAGGATAGTAACGTAAAATTATTCGTAACACTAGGAACACGTTTGTTATTATTTCACTACGTTGATATTTACTTTAAGTTTAGATGTTTGTAGATATATTCTTACATACAACATATTATGTAGGCGCTGTATAGATAATATTATAATGTGTGTTGAATGGATGTAGTGGAAATATTTCATTAAAATGCTTCATTTTATGTAAAGTTATATTGGGAACCATCGTAGACGACGCCGGGCGGCTTTATTTCTTTTGTCGTCTCTGCATCGCGAATCATATGTGGGCCAAACATTGCTGAAACATTGAAACATATATTATACTATTATGTAGGTACATCAATACACAACATACTCTCTCATACCTAAATGTATGCACGCAGATCAAAACTATGATACACAGTTAGGAAACTGAAGTGTGTGCGTGGAAACAGTGACAAATTATTGTGGCAAATTGAATTCGTACTGAATAGGCGAATTCTTTTTCAAATTCCGAATGCTTTGATTGTATAATGAATATTAAATACACTGTTTTGTTACATTAGAAAACGTGACTTGCCACGTGGCGCAGTAGGTATATCTAAAGGACTAACTTAACGTTTCTTTTCCCAGAGAAATCATGTACCTTTCTCGTGTGAATGACAGAAAATACGCAGAGAAATACCTTAATTTAATTTTGATTCTCACGTATTAGTTTAAAATTATGTGCACTTTTTGAATATTTTTTTAAGATGAAATGCATATGCTTGTTCGCCAAAATGCCGTTACCTAAATAGTTATATGGTCGGACCAACTGAATAAATTGGTCGCCAGCATATGTATTATGTCCTTACTAGTATTATTAAGTCACCCAGTTAGTAATTTTGTATGATGGTTTCTGTATGTTTTGCAACACATAATTTTAATTTTCTGTTATATAAATAAAATACTACATTTTATAATATTAGATCTTTGCGCCTCAGCGATAAACTCGCCCATTGCACAAAATTATGTGTTCAGTGGTAATGTTGTCATGTTTTTTTTTTATTCTTTGTATACAAATTTTGTGCAATAAAGAGTGTCCTGTAAAAGGCAGGTATTCGAAAAAAATAAGACATTTTACATCTTAAATTCAGCGATGAGGCTTGCCACCCATCCTGAATGTCTTGATTTTATATTGGCACGAAGAGGACAGTTTGCATGTTTCTTACGTGCAGCTGATCTGCTGGCTACCCCACTTGTGGGATATGCCGTGATGGTATAGTAGTAGTAGTATTCCCTACGCAGATAAAATCCTAGAATATGACGAGGTGGCGTCGGGAGTGATTCCTGGTGAAACTTTGCGGTGTATATATTTCTATATTATACAAAATATCAGTACGTATAATAGGTTGACTTAGCATCGTTGTAATTTGTCATAGACATGCTGTGTCACTTCTGCTTTTCTCCAAACCTTAAAAGCGATTTTAATTGCGTTCGTCGGTAACCTGAAGGTAGAGTCTAGGCCTCATGCACATGAGGTTCGCGGTTCGATCCCAGGTGCCGGCAAACTCTCCTTTCATGACACAAACTTTTAGCTTACTGTGAAAGGTATATAAGGTTGTATTTGGATTTATAAAAAAAAACAAGATACATTTAAAAAAAATCAACTGAATCTTGGTGATGGAAGTTGATTGCTATAGCCGTTACATCACGTGGCCGGTCATGTTAAAGTTTAATATATTAAGTTAGAAGAAAAGTACAATAGAAATAGTATGGACAGGCAGGAATTCATAGTAGATACGGGGATTTCATTAGTACCTTCCTATCTGTTAATGTTAATAATTTCACGCCCTATGCAAATTCAAATATCTGTTGATAAATATATACTAATATAAGATTATAAGCTCAATGTATCTACACTGACATAGAGATGATTATTATATGCACGGTAGATAAACAATGTGCGTGCATATAATAGCTATGTTCATATCTCCAGACGAAAATAAACTTTTATTTAATTGATTCTGCATTGTTATAATACGTTTAGGCATGTCTGAAATATTTATTATAAATGTGAAGGATTGTTATCGTATTTATAGAAATACTATAAATTTATCTATATATGAAATAGCTGTAGTAAACACAGCTTTGCTGTAAGCTAAGTTGTGAACATCATCTACTGAAAATAAATAAATTAAAGTTAGCTTGTTTCTGAATGTATATATTTTCTAATTATTTGTAAATTATTTAATATGAATTTTCACAGTGTAAACACAAACATCCTTCAGTAATTGGTATATATTTTAGTTTGTTTGTTATCATCGTCACACCATCACGGTATCTGAAATGGAGTTGTCAGCAGTTTATTTATTTTTATTTAGACTAATTATAAATGCAATAAACATGCAAATTGTCTTCTCTGTGCCAATAAAAACATTCAAGATGGGAAGTACACCCAGACTAATAAGTATATTTACTCAGTAGCGGGACTACACTTTTTATATAGTCATACTTTTGTGACGTAAATAATTATTCCCATAATTTGGTACGGAATTAAAGGAATTTAATTTAACCCCCCTTCCCGTCGCCAAATCATCAGTTTGGTATTGGAATTTGAGATATTTCACAACCCCATCGTTTTCGTATAGCATTTTCGGACAATACTTATAGTTTTTCTTTTGTAGACATATTGTTTTGTATGGAAGGAACGCCACTGTAATCTACTTATCTTTTTGTATACTGATCGAGTGAATATTATATCTACGTACAATTTATAAGTAGGTACATACCTATAAATTGTACGTAGATATAATATATGCCATAAACTCCTGTGATTCAGGCGAAAAGTCATTTATTAATATATTTGTGAGAGATTTACTTATATTTCTTTTGATTTTATTTTATTTTTATTAGGGTCACTGTGCTTTTTTAAGCTCTGACTACATAAAAATATATTACGTAGATCGTAAGAAGGAAAAACATTTGGCGACGTAATTTCCACGCGTTACTTACTTAAATACTTGTTGTGTATGTGTGTGTGTGTGTGTGTGTGTGTGTGTGTGTGTGTGTGTGTGTGTGTTTCTGCATGATGGAAGAAGTATATTAATATAAACATGTCTACATACTTCTAACATCACATCATCTCTATCATGTGGGGGTAGCCATTGGATTTACTACATGTAGGTATTAATCATGTACACAACAACACTTTTATGCCTACCATGAAAGTATTCATATTAGTGTTGTGCTTTTTTCAAATAATATAATCTGGGTTTGTGATGGACTCATCGCAAGCAGCCCAATCACCTACTCTCTACAGTAAATAATACGCTTGTGTCGTGAAAGTGGAGCTGGAGGAGTCGAACACGGGTTGTCTCATTGAGACAGCTTGTATGTTTATTGCATGCAGCTGGCCAGCTGGCTGTCTTGTTGATATGCCACTTGTGAGATATGCCATGATGGTATATTTTTAGTATGAATAAAGAAATAAGGTATCCATCCTGTATGTTTCAATTTTTGTGGTATAGAGACTACGATATTATAGAGAAATTTCGGCGAGCACCCGGCAATGAATTGGTCTCTCACTCTTTTTCGCGAGGTTTCGAGTGTCCTGTAAAAGGCAAGTGCTTGAAAAAATAAAAACAATTTACGTCTTAAACTCAGCGATAAGATTTGCCACCCATCCTGAGGTCTTACTTTTTGTTGGCACGAAGAGAAAAGTTTGCATGTTTATTACATGCAGCTGGTCTGCTGGCTACTCCACTTTTGGGATATGCCGTGATGGTATAGTAGTAGATATAGAGAAATTTACTAGTATACATTATGTTCATTTGCTGACTACCTCATTCGCAGTTGAAAGGTGTATATACCTATATAAATATATATAATATGTAAGTATGTAATTAAAATATAATGTAATTTACCTATTACCTAATTACTTATTACCTATACTCACAGGTATATATTTATTATATATTTTAAAAGTATTGAATTACATGTGACAGTAGATTGACACACTAAATATTATTATTTTTAGGTGGTGTTATTTAATCCCCGCAAAGTGGGCCAAGTGTGATAATGTTATTACTATTATTAGTGGTGTGTATTATGAATTTGATATCTACATGGTACATTGTTACTTTGTTTACTTGTCATACTTGCGTGCATGAATATTTTTTTTTACTTTTCCATCTATCCGTATTATCACAACTTTTTTAAACATCAAAAGTAAAGTACAGCCAACCAAGCAGATAGAATACTCAAATTGAAAGCTTCAAATTTAAGGGCATTGATAATGTTGACATTTTTACTCTACTTTTATGACAATTAAATAATATTGTATACATTGATACTATATCTCTATTTTTATCTCTCTATTTATGCCTTTGAGATATCTCCCACAAGTGGGGTAACCAAACTATACCATACTATTGCAATAACATCTCTCATTTTCGGTTTAATTATTGAAATTACGTACTGCATACAAAGTAGGTACAATTAATGTAAATAATGAGATAAACATACAAATTCATCAGCAATTTTAGTGTGGGTATGTAAGTATAGGTCTCCTAAAAACTATTAACTTTCAAGTGTCCTACTGCAAAAGGTAAGCATTCTTAAAATATCACGTTTAAGACATTTAACATCTTCAGTTCAGTGATGAGTTATGGCCACCCGTCTTGAATGCCGATATCATTACTTTTATTGGCAACGATAGGACGACTTGCATGTTTATGAATTGCAGTTTACCCTAATTATGGGAAATGCCGTGATAATATGAATGAATGAATGAATAATCTCTGTACTCTAATATATAAAAGGAAGACGTGTGTGTTACAACACTTATAACTCAAGAATGGCTGTACCGATTTGAATGATCTTTGATTTGTTGGATTCTTCTCCGCCCGGAATAAACTATAGGCTATTAAAACATCTTACAAATTCACGGGAAGAAAAAATATGAAGAAAACTATTTACGCCATACATTTTTAATTTCAAAAATAAAAACAATATGGAGAGTCCATACGCTATTAGCGCCCCCACGTCGCCTGTTGCATTGTGCTAAAATAATCCGTAGGTTCTGCTATATTAAGAACCAAATTACTATAACTAATATGAACGAAATGTGTACTAATATTTGTTTACTATAATTCGGTAGTTACATGGCAATAGGTTGTATCTCACTAAAACATAATTTTACAGGAGAGCAAAAACAAAGTTTTCAAAAGAGATATTTCAGCCAAATTTCGAGCATTATATATCAAAATGAAGGTTATTATTATTTCTACAAGATAGATGTAACATTCTCTTAATAATTTCTTCTACAAGATGTATGTAACATTCACTAAATAATTTATTGCAGTTTAAAAATATTTGAATTTTTTTGCCATGTTGATGAAAACAATCTTTCTACATGTCAATAAGTTACGTCTTTTCTCTCTTTATTCTGACTATAAAGAGACATATCTTTTTGCCACATCAAATATTACACTATTTTGAGCATTTTATGGAACAAACTTGAAAACGCAAAAAATGCGAGATACAACCTATTGCCATGTAACTACCGACTTATTCGACTAATATTTATGTATCGATAGATCTGTCACATAAATGTGGACGTGCACAGATTATATTTGAAATTGTATTTTATTTTTGCTGATGGAAAATTATTATTGAACCAAAAATTGTGCTATTAAAGATGAAAATAAGAATGTGTTCATGTAGGTAGTTCTGATGCAAGATTGTGTAGTGAAATTTGCAGACAGAGAAGAAAAATTACGAAGAAAATTATTTACGCCATACATTTTTAATTTCAACTAAAAATGTAATATGGAGAATTATACAAAATCAACAATGAAGTTTTTTTATAGATTGGACCATGATTGGACTATTTATATGATAATTTTTCTATACATTCTCAAATTAAAAACGTTATCCATACAAATTAACATCTGTAGTTCTGATATTTCAATTTTTAAAAAACATGGAAAGAATTTTTATAAATTTTAAATGAATAGGTAAAATCTACCTGAAAAAAAAAATAGTACCTACATAATTATATTACGTACTGCAGATAATTTATAAACAAATCTCAGTTAAGTATAATTGTTCAACATAAATTGTTCATGTCGGCCGGTGTGGCGCGGAGCTCTTTCCTTTGAGTCACGAGGTCCCGGGTTCGATTCCCGGACAGGGCAAAGTGAAGAATGACCTTTTTCAAATTGTCCTGGGTCTGGGTGTTACATATATATGTATATAGTGCATTGTATATGTGTGTATCGTCGCGTTATTACCCATAATCAAGATTCATCTAAGTTTGGGACTAGCTCGATGTGTGTGAATTGTCTATGTAAAAAAAAATTAATGTAACTTTCGCAGTTTAGCGGCCCCACCCGTTGTCGAGTACTTTTTTTCCATAGAAAAGGTAATATTTTTGAAACTTGAGGAAATTGTTGCCATATATAATTATTTTAATTTGCCGGCAAAAAAATCCATTTCGAAAATTAATTTCCTAAAATTCCGTACATATTACTTGACAACGGGTGGGGCCGCTCAAGTTTCATAGTTGCGAATTTTTTTTCCTATAAAAGAAATTTCCAAAAATTTGGTGACCAAAAAATAATTCACCACGTGGCAACAATTTCCTCAAGTTTCGAAAATATTACTTTTTCTATGGAAAAAAGTACTCGACAACGGGTGGGGCCGCTAAACTGCGAAAGTTCCAAATGAATTATATTTTTTTACACTATACCTTCGATGACACACTTTGACAATTACGGGAGTTTGTAAAGAGATTAATAATATTAATCATTCATAAAGTCAGTGGGAGAGGGCAGAAGATAGGGCAGGTGTCGAACATGTGTTGAAAGGCTTGGTTTGGAGTGGCCAGAGGTCCTGGAAGCAGCGGTGGACAGTTATCTCTTTAATATAGTTAGATACTTAGGGACAATGGGCCCCCGACCGAACTAGGACAAGGGGAAGAAGATGTATGTATGAAATCGTTCATTGATTCTTAGGCGGTACGAAGTTCGCCGGGCCAGCTAGTATATGTATATAGTGCATTGTATATGTGTGTATCGTCGCGTTATTACCCATAATCAAGATTCATCTAAGTTTGGGACTAGCTCGATGTGTGTGAATTGTCTATGTAAAAAAAAATTAATGTAACTTTCGCAGTTTAGCGGCCCCACCCGTTGTCGAGTACTTTTTTTCCATAGAAAAGGTAATATTTTTGAAACTTGAGGAAATTGTTGCCATATATAATTATTTTAATTTGCCGGCAAAAAAATCCATTTCGAAAATTAATTTCCTAAAATTCCGTACATATTACTTGACAACGGGTGGGGCCGCTCAAGTTTCATAGTTGCGAATTTTTTTTCCTATAAAAGAAATTTCCAAAAATTTGGTGACCAAAAAATAATTCACCACGTGGCAACAATTTCCTCAAGTTTCGAAAATATTACTTTTTCTATGGAAAAAAGTACTCGACAACGGGTGGGGCCGCTAAACTGCGAAAGTTCCAAATGAATTATATTTTTTTACACTATACCTTCGATGACACACTTTGACAATTACGGGAGTTTGTAAAGAGATTAATAATATTAATCATTCATAAAGTCAGTGGGAGAGGGCAGAAGATAGGGCAGGTGTCGAACATGTGTTGAAAGGCTTGGTTTGGAGTGGCCAGAGGTCCTGGAAGCAGCGGTGGACAGTTATCTCTTTAATATAGTTAGATACTTAGGGACAATGGGCCCCCGACCGAACTAGGACAAGGGGAAGAAGATGTATGTATGAAATCGTTCATTGATTCTTAGGCGGTACGAAGTTCGCCGGGCCAGCTAGTAGTTAATAATATGTAATTATGTTATACTCGTAAGCGATGAAGTTTCACACATAAAAATATGAGAATATCTTGTAGGATACAAATACAGTAATATTATATTGTTATTATGTAGGTGTAATGCTTATAAATAATACTGAATTCTAATAGAGATCAAACACTTAGTAGGTAGGTATGTGAGTTGCAGGTAAGTATGTAAATTGAATAAAAAGTAAATTAAATAAATAAAATAGTTCACATCACCTCACCGTGTCCGTATCCTGCAATATTCACGTGTGAACCTCTCTGATTATAGTTTTATATTCTTATTATTATTACATATTCATATTAATATAATTATATTATAAAATCTTAGCATTGTCTTCACTTAGTCTTACAACTAATTAGTT
Organism: Athripsodes cinereus; assembly: GCA_947579605.1. Lineage (NCBI taxonomy): Eukaryota > Metazoa > Arthropoda > Insecta > Trichoptera > Leptoceridae > Athripsodes > Athripsodes cinereus. Next base: position 11,717,995 of record OX388322.1, read on the forward strand.
ACTTATTCACTCTACTAACATTATTCTTTTACACGCTGCTTTATTGTTTGTTGAGATTCCACTAGAGGGTTACTCCCGGGAATTCCCGCCTGGGAATTCCCGGGAAAACCCTCTAATTTTTATTTCCCGTTTCCCGGGAAAAAAACGAATCCTTTCCCGGGAAAAAATACAAATTATTAGTCATGCAGATTGCCATACCGATACCGAAATCTTTGTTTAGTTAACTGTAATAGTCGTGATAAACTTGTAGAAGCTGACAAATATTTTGATATGAAAATATGAAAAATAATATTAATTACCAATAAAAGTGTTATACTTTAAAAAAAAAACTTAATTATAGCTTCAATGTATTCGTTTGAAAGAAGCATATTATTCTAAATATAATTCGAAATCGGAGGTGTGTTTGGCCGACAATGTATAAGAATCCTACAATTTTTCATGGTTTTTTTTTACATATTTCGAAAAGTTAGATAGTTCTTAAAAATATTAGTGCAGCCAACTGTCATTTTTTGTTTTATTCATGGATATTAACCGATATAAAAAATCTTTTTTTGTCGAAATTTCTCATTTTTTAAAGTCAAAAATCTTTAAAAAGCTTTGCCAAAATCCATAACATTTTTTTGCTTGATAGGATGATCAAAAATTAAAAGTTTATATATTTTGTAAACAATTTTCATTTTGATATAACAAAGAGTACCTAAATAAATCTCGTCAGTCAGCTATTTAGTTTTTTTTAAGCAAATTACTTATATTGGTAACAAAAATTTGTTTTTTTTTTATCAAATCAAAATGTTTGCAAGGGTCAACAAGTTATGAGAGTTTTTATACCAAATTTGTTGAAAATTGAATCTTTATAAATATAATAATGAATTTCCCGGGATTCCCGGGAATCCCGGGAACAAAAATAATCCGGGAAAAGATACCCTCTAGATTCCACGCAGCTTAGCTTCTTGTTTTTAATACAGAATGTTTTGTTTCTATGCACCATATTCTATATATTTTTTTAAAAATATATTTAAATTATTTATCCGCCTACATAAATGTATTCCTTATATAAAAAAATATTAAGCAACTGAAAAATTATTAATAACACTGTCATATTTTCACTATATTTTATTAAGACTCTAACGTTTTCACCCACTTCAATGGACATTCTCAAGAGTACAGTACTCTGTTAACACAAACACCCTTCAACAATTAAAAAAAATATTAATACTTGTTCTGTTAGTATAAAGGTTTCACTTGCTTACTCTTTGCTATACACTGATAACAAGCAGTTGCATATATGCCAAATTAGGTGTTATAATTTATCCTGTTGAGTTTCATTAAATAATAGATCTCACACCCTTTTCTATTAGTTTTCGAGTGTCCTGTAAGAAGAAAGTAAGTATTCGAAAAACTTCAATGATAAAAAAACGTTTTCAGTTCAGTGATGAAGTATGCCATATCCATCCATAACTGTTATTGGGACGTAGAAGACAACTTGCATGTTTGTTACGTGCATATGTCTTCCAACAAACCCAAAGTGTGACGTTATAATTCTCTTACTACTCTGTAAAGTTAGTTGGAAGATAACGCATTCTAGCGATAAATTTGCCCTCTGTATATTAAATTGTATAACATATAATTTTATGATACTTTGTAATGATTTATTAATATTACAACCGATGTACAGTGAAGAATAAAATAAATAAATAAAAATTAATTCATGAAAAACGTAAACTAATAAAAACTTATACTAGGTAATTTTAAAACTCTTTTTTAATAACATACTCAGTCAGATAGATCTAATGACATAGGTACAATGTTCTCAAAATACTAGAAAAAATTAATGGATTAATAAATAAATAGGATCAATAAAATTATGGGGATATTCGTAATGAAAATGTCAATTAATCTGAAACCAGTGTAGGTACCAAAAATACGATTATAGAATCAATTTATTTATATTTATAGCTTTAAAATTCACGGAAAATATGAATAGAATAATATCGTGGTATCGGTGATTCATCATTTTACCCTGTATGACCTCAAACAATTATATTGTTACAAATTAACATATTGTTGTTATATTCACACAAGCTTACAGGTCAGAGTAAAGAGTATTATTCTATTTAAAGGAAGTATTAGAAGTAAGGAATATGTGAGAAGTTAGCCATTACCATAAAAAAATATATATTAAACGTGATAGCAGAGATAGGCAAACATTGGTGAATGACAGTTATTTATAAATATTTTTTTGCTTTTATTTATCAACATTTGTAACATACTGCATTCATAACAATAATTTAAAGGAGTTTTATAAAAAATATGACCTTTAAATACCAGTACATTGCGCATAGATATTATGTTCCATCTGTATTATTATTTTTTAAATCTTTATTTCATTTTATTCGTTCTTTACTGTAAATTAATCACAATATATACAATTTTATAGAAAAATGCATACAAATTACATATAATCAATATACAGAGAGCTTGTTTATTGCAGAGGCACGATCTCTTCCAACTAACCAAAAATATTATCATTTTGTAGATTAGTCAATTAATCAATTTTTGTAGAGTAATGTAAATAAAATGTTATTTATCCAATATCACTGAAAATAATATACAGAAATAATTAATAAATGTAGAAATATAACGATATCTTTAGTTTTAGTTAACCGTATTAGTTATTTACTCGATGTTTTATTTATCGATCGATTTTTTCGATTTCGTCGATCTTTTATTTATCCATCTATACCGGATACCCTTATGACATCTCCCACAAGAGGGGTAAGTCAGTGGATGAACTAAATCTAATGACCAAGCAAGTCGGCCTCTTCTGATTTAAATTTTTCATATTTCAAAATTCTTGGTAAAGTTTTCGATACACATATCTAATAGTATTCAAATCAACGAAGGCTCCCGTTATATGATCCCTGATATAACTTACAACCATATAGGACAGTGTTTCCCAAAGTTGACTGGGCTCCGACCCATCTAGGAAAAATTTCCAATCTTGGGACCCGCCTTTTAGCTTTTTTCTTCAAACATTGCTCCAACAACATTTTTTTATTCATGTCTTATACGGTGGTGAATCGTCCATTAGGACCCACTAAATATTCGATCACGACCCACTGGTGGGTCGCGACCCATAGTTTGGGAAATACTGATATAGGATAGTCTGTTCAAATGGACACAAGCAAAGTTGATGTTGTTCCGTGTTGTAATACAGGGAGGAATACTGATATATTATTATGTACCTACTGTTCATACAACGACAGGTGGTCGTCTTTATATCCGTGCTACTTGATTATTATACATTTAGGTATTATGCATATTATCATTATACTGTGCATTGTTATTATCGTACGTGGGAATAGAACTCGGTACCCTTTGTTACGCTCCAGCGCTTCACACTCAGTCGCGGACCAGCTTACGATACGATATTTTTATATACCTATCTTGTGACTATACTTTAGATACCTATTACTATTAATGCTACATTGCTTTGGATTTTGTTACCAAACTTTATTTTTTAAATTTGCCTTAGGAAATGGAGTAAAGACAATGAATTATCACGCTTAATTTCGCTTATTTATTATTTGTTATTTTTTACTGTTTTATTCTACATCCATCTCGGAACCATTAATAATTCATTACTGAATGGATTTGTATTGATGACAAATCTATTTATTCATTAAAAACTTATTGTTTATTTATTTTAATACTTTATTTTGTTCAGATTCACAGGTTCATTACATTTTTTTTATTTTATTAATTTCCTGTTTTTGACGAGCTCCGTGGAGTCTTTGGCAAAAGAAAAGGTCTTGCACTCTTTAATGAAAGTTATCAAGTATAAATTCTGGATGTCAATATTGTATTAACGGCACAGTGAGGACGGCACAACTACATATGTTCTGTGTTCATATTATCGAGTGAGTCCGTTAGCTACCCCACTTATAGTAGATGTTGTGACGGTATATATAGATTGATAAAGATATATTGATTGAAGTATTGTATAAAGTTTTTTACTATGCAGATTTTTTTTATTATTTAATTTGGATGTAGCTAATACGTATACAGTTTTTTCTGTCGAAATCCTTTTAGGAACGTGTATTCTATTTATCATCATAATAAATAAACATAAGGTTTTATTTATGATTCACAACGATTCTCTACAAACTAAAATTCTTTGCTGTTTATTTATTTAGGTTGGTAAGATAACTTAACTTAAGTAGATACCTAAATATTGGAAAATGTCGTAATGAGATACCTAGATAGGTCTATGAACGTTGGTTTTTTAAAAGTTATCAGAAAATTGAAATATTTTAGAGTGATTATTGGTGGTCACTTTATCTCGATTGGTTTGTTTTAGCACTAGTTACTAGTAAGTCTATTTATTTTTATATATTTATTTCAGCTATTTTAAAAAGCTGGTACCCATCACAACATGTACCGACTGTTTTCTGAAAAAGCGCTCAATAGAATATTTTTATTTTATGTCTCAATATTTCCGCGAAGTTTGAATTTATTTATCTTAGAATCAACTCTAACGATTTACCGTATCTTGCGTAATATTTTCATAACATTGATGATTTAACAAGAAGGTAGGTACGTAGTTAAATATTTTTTTGACGGATTAACGCTTAACTTAATGATTAAATTTTTGAGTAACGATTTCCATCTCTGGTTATGGATATTGTGTTATAGCAATAGCATAGCATATGGCGGAGGGCTATAATATAACGTGTTTATTACATACATTAATAACATAAATATTAGTTAAAATTATGTATACACTACGTAGGTCTTGCACAGGCACACACATCAAATCAGAAGAGTACCTTTTTATATAACAAATTACAATCTCATTTAAATTTGATGATTTTGTAACTCATAATAATGATTTATTAGACGATTTGATGTGATAACTTTGTTTAGTTTCCTATACATATATCTATTTCAATACACCATCTTTTACTAGTGTTGCAGCCAGTGACTAATTTAACTATGCGAACATATAAGGCCTTCTTACATAAATTACACATATCAATATTTTTTTTTCCACGATTCCGCGGAATACACGACAAAGAATTGGTCTTCCACTCTTTTCCGTGGGTTTTCGAGTTTTCTGTAAGAGGCAGGCGTTCGAAGAAATAAAGTCGTATTAAATTTTAAGTTCAGCGATGAGGTTTGACACATCTTGAATGTCTTGAAATTTTGTTGGCACGAAGAATACAGCTTGTATGTTTATTACATGCGACTGGTCTGTTGGCTACCCCAATTGTCGGATATGCAGTGATGGTATATTTTGTAGTATGAATAACGAAATAAGGCGTCCATTCTGTATGTTTTAATTTTTGTGATGTAGTAACTATGATATAGAGAAATTAGTGATCTAGGTACTTTCTTGATTTGAAGTATGCCCAAATGGACCCAGATACTATCGCAATAAGCATATTGCTTACTTGGCTTAGTTCGTCGGTAGCCTGGAGGTAGAGTCTCTGTCTCATAACAAAAACCCAAATACATATTTTTAAAAAAGATTTTCTTAAAAGATTTCTTGTATAATTAACTATGTATGCAACTTGGAACAAGAAGCTATGTAGTTAAAATTATTTATTAGTTTTACTTCATACCGCTTTAAAGGTTTAAGTAAATAGGTAGAATATATGTATAAACAGCGTATTGATCAATTACACTTCCCTGTGTGGGTGATTAACACCTTCAAAAGATTCTTTGTGTACAGATTAAAATGCATTTACATTAAATAAAACAAACAAGATACGTACCTCATATGACTTACATTAACCAGATTCTCTTTTTATACATTGCCCAACCCATCAAACTGTTAGATATACACTTAATAGTTAGGTATATGCAATCTTCTCTGTAATTATTATTGTCGAATATAGCGCCCTAGGCGTTTTGTTAAATGGCAACCCGTGTCAAATATTTCTGCGAGTTGGTTTTGAGGTAAACATTGAAATAAGATGTAAAATTTCTAGAATAAAATATTTATACTCTTTAAACATGCTTCTTACTCAAGCATTTTATTATTTATACCTTATTTTAAATACATTTTTCATTTATTTCCCGACTTCTTACGGAGTAGATATTTATTATAGTATCTAATTGTTAAAATTATATTAAGTTCAAAAGCAGTAAATTAATTGGGTTATATGTACAGCTAGTTGTTTCTTTTTAGGATACCGTATTCTATGTTACTGTTTTTGAAAATAATATATAAAAATTAATCATAATATTTCACGATGTTTCATTTCGTAAATTTAAATCTGTTAGCCTGATGATTCGCAATGCACCCTTCCTATGACAAAGACTTCAGAGCACTGGCGATGTCGTGGGAAGTTGTGATTCATTTGGCGCAGAGACGCTTTGAATGAATAATGATGGTTTCTGCGTTGAAGGGTGAGATGGTGAATGAGTCTGATGATGATTCTTGGACTTTCAATCTAGAGATTTCAAGCTTGAATCCTCTCGCTGCCTTTTTATTCCATTTTTTGAGATGTAGTTCTCCTCTTTTTGTAAAATAAGTGGAGTGAATAATAATTATCAGTTGTATCATTTTATAACATAATCATTGCACTAAGCCAGTGGCGTGTCTTTCATACAAGCCGAAAAGCTCATTTAACCTGAGATTTCTTGGTTAAAGAATAAAATAAAAAGATACCACTACTATACCTTCACGACTTGTTTCACAAGTGGGGTAACGCACGTAAAAAACATGTAATCTATCTTCTCCGTGCCAACAAAAAAAAAAAAAATAAGAAATTCAGAATGGGTGGCAAACCTTATCGCTAAATTTAAGATGTAAATGCTTTTATTTCTTCGAATTTTTTCGAAACAAGACACTCGAAAACCTATGGAAAAGAGTGGGATACCATTTTATGCTGGGTGCTCCACGGAAATAAAATTATTTTTAATTTGTTTTGTCGGAATAAGGTTATAAAAGGGATCTTCAGGTATGGCCTACCCAATAAAAAGACTCTAGACACGCTACTGCACTAATGTCGACCTTCATTTCGTAATGAATGAATATTATATTGGAACCAATACTCAGTATAGGTAATTCTAAACATAGGGATGCAATCATCATTGGAACGATTTCAATCCAGAAACTCATTACGTGTGTCCAAACTAAAATAGAATTACTCTGTTTACGTGTTTGTCTGTATGTTCCACGTTGCTTCAAGTTGCCTACGGACCTTGGATATCAAAATTAGCGCGTAACAACGACAATAAAACATATTTTACAACAGCGTTAAGTCAGATTAATTACCAGAATTATCCGTGAAATTGAATTTATCTTCTAGAAATATTAAATAACATTTTCTTGTTCCAACGAATACCTACTCTATTATTTCTGATGAATGGCTTAGAAATTTAGCAGTGAAATTCGTTATAAAATATTGATTATGAAGTAAATGTCTAATTTTGAAATAATTCGTACAACAAGTACAAAATCTAGGAAATTATCGAAAGAAGTTTTTGCAATTTCAATTTAATCTCAAATTTAGCTGGTCTGCTGGCTGATGACTTGTAGGATATGGGAAAACTATTTAACTGACATTTTATTTGCACACTGTAGTAAATTTACAAAATGATTGACAAACGTCGGGACATCAGTCCTGTCTTTTTCTAAAGGGAATTCATTTGCAGCAGTGATATGTTATTTGCAGTAGGAAATTTATGTATTGCTAACTACAATATTTACAGTTTGCCTTGATTTTTCGGTGGTAAGCTTATTCGTAATAGATTGAATTTTAACTACGTAATAATACTTTATTTTATTTGATAAACAAATACTTATGTTTTACACAATAACATACTTTAATATAAATTATAATATACTTATAGTAGGTATTTACGAGTACATTGCAGGCATTAAGAAGTTACTTTTGACGTGGTCTTAAGAGTTCTCATGTCATTCACTACTTAGATACATATTCTTAAAGCAGTCTCATCCCTTGTTATACCCATCTGCTAAATATTATATATACAGTAGTGGCCATAAGTATGGACACTTTTTTAAAATTTGTGAAAATGATCAATAACACATGATTTTCTTATATTTCTCATTAAAATTATGAGGTTTTCACTTTTGATTATTATTGTATAATATGTTTTGCGAAATAAAAACCAAAAATTTTGCTGTTAAATTATTTTTTAGTAAAAAAAAACAGTTTGGAATAAATTATAGCTCACAAATAAAAAAATTAATGAAAGTAAAAAATCGTAATAAATATGTTTTTTTTTTTAAATGTTCAATATTTTGTCGGATACCCATGGTTTTTTATCACCGCATCTATTCTTCTTGGCATCGAGTCTACCAAGTTCTCCAGATCCTCCTGATTTATTACCTTAAACAAGGATTTTATGATGGCCTCGATCAACTCTCTTTTATTGGAAGGCTTTTCTGTCCTAACCAACTTTTTCAGCCTACACCACAAGTTTTCTATCGGGTTTAGGTCTGGACTATTTCCAGGCCACTTTAACACTTTAATTTTTTTTTGTTTCAAACCACTTTTTCACACTTTTGGCGGTGTGACAAGGAGCACTGTCCTGCTGGAATACACAAGATTCTGTTTTTCCGTCAAACAACTCTCGGATTGTTGGAAGCAGTTTGGTTTCCAGGATTGTTTCTTGGTACTTTTGTGCATTCAAAATGCCATCCACAATTTGAAGACGTCCCACAGAGTTCCTGGTCATGCATCCCCATACCATTACGCTGATTGGATGCTTCATAGTCACTAATGTGCATTCTGGTAAGAGATCTTCCCCGGGTCGTCTCCTCACATACTGCATACCATCACTTCCAAAAATGGAAATTTTCGTCTCATCGCTCCAAATTACATTTGCCCAGTCTTCTTTTGTCCTCCCTTTATGTTCTTTTGCCCAAATCAACCGATTTTCTCTTTGTTTTTTATTCAAGTATGGCTTTTTTCTGGGTCTTCTTGCTTTAAGTCCATTGTCTACGAGTCTTCGGCGAATTGTTCTTGCACTTACAGCAACTCCAGTGTCTCCTAATTCATTTCTTATGTCTTCGAATGTGACTCTTCGATTTTTTATAGCAAGTCTTACTATTTTTCTGTCATCGGCACCAGTTGTTTTGCGTGGTTTTCCTGATTTGCTTGCATTTTTGAAACTTTTAGTCATCCTGAACCTCTCACAGGCCTTTCGTACCCCAGATTTTGAGGCTCCGTTACCCAACTTTTTGGCGATTTCCGCATAGGTATATCCTTCCTCTCGTAAAGTAAATGCTTTACTACGTTTTGTAGGTGACCAATATCCAGAAACCATTTCAAAAAAAAAAAAATCTTGTATGCGACACAAAATAACAACAGACTGTAGACTTACGAAAGTTCGAGACCAACTAAAAACTGAATAACTAATGCATTTTATTTATACTGTCAATAAACAATAAATGTGAAGATAGTTAAAGAATGGCTCAATACTTAAATATAAAAATAATTACTTTAATATTTAAAAAACAAAGAAGAAAGTGAATTTCATTCATTAAGGAGCGAATGTCATTAGGGATAATTATGACTCATTAATGAGGGTGGTTGAAAAAACCCATTAAAATAAGGTAAAATACCAGTGACTCATCCAAGACATAATATAATCTTAATAAGAATAGAGCTAGTAAGACATTTTAATCATAAAAATAAAATGTTTTAATGAGTAAGTGCATAAAAAACCCAACTTATCTAGGAATTACAACGAAATTCTAAAAGTGTCCATACTTATGGCCACTACTGTAACTATGTTTGTTTGTATATCACTACACTACAAGTTACTTATCTATGGATGTACAACAACTCTTCATAAATGTCCGTGGTGTGTTTCCCTTATACACAGTAAGTATTATAAATATAAAACACTACGCAAAGTAGCAGCATAACAATGTTATTAAGTAGATATGAACCTACATCTTATGTGGTGTTCTCACTTTGGCGAATATCGCCAGAGCACCAAAATATCGCCAGCCATTTGAACCGTGTGAACAAAATGACAGCTAGTCTGAAACGATAAAAACCAGTAGAAACGATATCGTCTCGAGTTGACCACCTTCCAACTTTCTCCCCCGATTGAACGATTTGCGCATGCGCAGATGTGCGCGGCGTTCGTATCTATGATAAAAACTTTATAACCTATGACAGCTGTTATTTTTGTTGTTGGTTTGTGGCGTTTGTTTCCTTAATTAAAAGGCGCCTTATAACCTCTACTATAACATTTTCGACTAAAAATAAATACTTCGCGATCTCCATCTCGACGTCCGCCATTTTGAAAACAGTGTCAAAATCAAAGCGCATCTGACAGATCGTTTCTATATCGGTGGACTGTGTGAACAGGTGTGACGATCAATGGATATCCGGCGAATTTTGGTTTTTCGCCTCGCGATATATTTTGAAATTCGCCTGGCGATATTTGCCAAATGTGAACACCCCATTAAATAGTTGAGGTTATAAAATAATATAACGTACCTATCATGAGTTTGTTGTTGATGTTGCTGCTGTTTGTCCCACAATTTTGAAACAATAAAGTTATTATGTATTGTTTGTTGTGTGATTGTTGCCAGAAGTTTATTTAAGAACTTGAGAAAGGATTTAATGAAGCTAAGCCCGATAGATATTTCAATATGTCCTTAGGGGTGAGCTCCACCTTAACGTGACTAGTTTTGTTTTATAAATCCGATAAACTTCAACCTATCCTAACTTTTTTTTACACCAAAAAGTTAATTAATGTATTTTAAAATTGATAGATTTACTACTATTATTAACATTAAATGCGTATCAATAATATTTAATTATCGGTGGATGGCGCTTACAGTAGCTGCCTGAAGCCTTTAACATAGAGTATAATAATATTACCTTTAACGTCTCGCTTTTAAAAATTAAAATATTGTCTTAAATCGATTTATAATAACAAATTCATAGTGCCAATAAATACTTAAAAAATATATTTATTCAAAATTATCAACCTTTCCTTTCCAGTTTATTTTTTTGACAAATTATGACAACATTTCCCTATCTGAAAATTTGCAACGCTTTGTAAATGAATTAATTTTACTGTCGAATGAATCTATGCAACTTTTAAAATAAGAAATGAATCTATGGTTGCTATGAACCAATGGAAAACAGGTGGCGGTCAGACTCCGCGCCAAATGTCACATTTAAAAATAGAACTTTGTGAAAAGTCTTGTAGAAATATTAATAAGTAGGTACGTATCTATAATATATTATTATGATTTCACTTCACACGATTATTTTGCACAAATTCTCTGTTTTTTTCGCGAATGTTACATCAATGCGTAGTCGCGTCTGTAATTTTTTTTAATTTCCTCAATTATTTTGATGATGGCAGTTCATTGACATTAATAAGAATACCAAGGACCATTTAGTAGGAAAGATACATAATAAAATAATAATGGCATATTTCTGACTAATATTGGGCTAGAAAATATAATTTTGCCGAATGTTGTGGACTGCCGTAGGTTGAACATTATTCTCGATGCAGAGTATCCAATACAGAAAAATATCGCAATGTATTTTAAATTATTATGTATATACCTACTTTGCATCTCAATATTTTTTTGATTAAGTATATTTTTGTGTATCATTTTTTTTAATGATATATTTGAGTTTTGTTATAAACCCAAATACAACCCTACCTCATCTCACTCAACACACACTCACTCTCAATACAACCCATCTCACAGTAAGCTAAAAGCTTGTGTCGTGAAAGGAGAGTTTTGCCGGCACCTGGGATCGAACCACAGACCCCTTGTTCAGGAGGCCGAGACTCTACCTCCAGGCTACCGACGAATATGTACTGCTGTAATTTATCACATGCCTGTTGGTACACTTTGATGTAAAAATAAAAAAAAAATAGTAAATAGGTACCTAAGCATAATTTTGTATGTTATAGAAAAAGTTAACATACTGAAATAATATGATAGTTGACATATAAAAGTAAATAGACTAAACAAGAGACAAATTACATTCTTTGGACTTCTTTCAGTTTGTCTCTCTGGACTCTGTCATAGATTGCTTCTTGATTCTATATAATTATTTTAATATGATTTTTTTCACTTCGATTTTTTTATTTATCTCCAAAAGTTCCCATCTCATTACACACCTAATACAGTCCCTTATTAAAAAAAAACGAAACAAGGGAACTAAACAGTGTTTATATTATCATCTATAATGATCTATCTCTTGAATACTGAATACATAATAATGTCAGCTGTCCGTATGACATTTTTTCTCTCAGTAGATATATTGAATAGTAGGTAATTAAACTATCATTAGTTAGGGCAAGTAACATTATTGTAATATTCTTCCATCTCCCATGCACAATCGACACATATAATATTTCAATGTGTGTTTGTTCGTTTATCTGTTTCAATATATGCACTTTATGGCCACACTAGTCAGGCAGTTAGGACTAGTTAGGAGGAATAATATTACACTCTGTACAAGGTTTCATCCTCTAGGTATTACTTAGGTAATGAACATAAGGTATACATACCTATCTTATTTATTGACTGAGTTGAATTCATTGTTCACTGTGTTTTATCAAAACAACACTTTTTTTCAATTTGCTGAATTATGTATTTGTTTATTAAATTTATTGAATTTAGAGTAAAATATTGAAGTGTGCAGTGTGGTATTTGTTTGATGACTTGTAAATCATAATGAATGTTTTTGAACATGGACTTCAAGTATTACAAAGGTTTTCACTGTCATGTCACTCATTGTTATTTTTCATAATAAAATAAATAAATAATGTTCATTTTTTTATTTGCATAAAAACATTACAATTGCTATAAATAAGAATTAAACACTTAAATAAAATTAAATTATGATAGATTTGTCAAATACTTTAGTACAGTGGTCTCCAACTTTTTTATAACCGCGGACAGGTCAACGTTTGATCATTTTTCCACGGTGATGACATTGATTGTTTTACTTGAGGACTTTTTAAGGTTTCAGTTTTCTTACACTCAAAAACCCCTTCGTCGCCAGATTTTTTGAAAATGTATAGGAGTTTGTCATATTTTATGATTTCCATGGATTTATTAAGGAATAAGCATTTCACAAATGTGCTTATTTCTTAGTTTTAAACATCGAAAAAGAGAACAACAAATAAAGGATTAACCTTAATGTTCCTTCTGCGGCCCTGCACAGGTCCGCGGACCGCGGGCTAGAGACCACTGCTTTAGTATAATTATTTATTATTCTATGCTGTCGAAAATACTTACAGCATGGTGTTGCCAGTTTTAAATACTTACCGTTATTTTTTTATCTTATCTTATGCAAGTATTTAGATTATCTGCTAGTGTTGATTGTTCAATTTAATGTTTATTTTCCGAGCGAAGCCGGGTAAAAAAACTACGTTGGTTTGTAATAATTGTTAAGGGAGTATTGTACATTTAGGTACACCAATAATTATTAAACAATTATTAATGTCGTATATTAGTTGCTACTAACTAGAGTTTACAAACTTCAGCAGATGGTGAACCATGTTGCACATTTAGCACTCAAATACTGCGAAGAACTCGACCGTAACCTTGATGCGAATGCAACGCAATGCAATGCAGGTGCGAATAGTGGTATGACATAGGAACTTTAACAAACACATTTTTATTATTGTAATTCGTTTGAACTGAGATGAGGAATATTGATAAAGCACGAAACACATTTTAAATAACGACTTTTGCATAAATTATGTATGTATAATATTCCGCGGAGTTCCCAACAATTAATTGATGTGGTTCTACTCTTTCTGTAAGGCAGTTAGTCGTAAAACATCACATATTATAATTATATACCTACGAGTATCTTCAATTCAGCGATGAGGTTTGTTATTCATGCTGAATCTCTTATTTTTAATATAGGTTCAGAGACAACGACTGGCATATTTATTATGTGCGAATAGTCTACCAGTTATATGGGAGATGTCGTGATGATATTTGTATATACATAATTATGGTTTTGTGTCGTAAATCATTGAATAAGTATTTAAATAAATTAATAATAGGTATATTGGTGCCAACTGCCTATGATAATTTTACAGTTCAAAACAAAAATAGTTTGAAAACCTAACAAACTGAATGAAAGAAGTATGTATGAAAAGAATTCTTATAATTTTCAGACTATAGGCACGTAGTAGGTACTACTCTGTATATCTCCATATGATGCATTTATGCATCCCTTATATGAAAGATTGAGAGGACTGAACATTAGATGACTTCACTCTTATGTATATACTTCTTTTACTTACATCATATTTATGTAATTATTGTTTTTTTTAGCTATCCACCCGTTATCGAGTGACTTGAGATGTAATTATTGTTCATATTAGGTTAAAACACTTTACACGCCAACTCTTCTGAGATTCTCTTTCAAGGAGGTTAATAGCGTTAAATAAGTATAAGTTTATAAGTTATTAATAGGTTTGATTTGGATCAAGAAAAAAAATTGTATCATGGTATATATAAAATATTTCTTCCAAATTTAAATGACATTTTTTAGTCTACTTTCTTTAATTTTCTAACACTTTTACCTACTTTATATTCCACCGTTTCGGCATTTTTATGTGAGTCATTTTCTTTGTTGATGATCTGATTTTCTGGTAAGAATCGTGCATTGTGGTGATTTCACGGTTGTCTATTGTTTTACGTAATTAATGCCATCGGTTTTTTATGTTTATTTTTTTATTTTAAACTTTGTAATACTTATTGATACCGTGCCAAAATAATATTATTTTTTCCACTTGTTGCTAATATTGGGATGATATATCTGTGTGTCTAATATAATATATACCTACATAATATTATAAATATAGTATGAATGAAAGCTTCGTGTATTATTTATTGAATCACATGTTTGTGTTATTTTACATAAACTGTATGAAAATGTGCATTATTTCATAATATTTAGAAGTTTCATCCCATTATCCTTCTGTATTTTTCACTTTACCTATGATACAACTTAACGTCCGATACTAGACACTTGCACACAGACAACATTTTTATTAAACTTTAATTAGGCTACCCAGTCAACTAGGGCTGATTTATGCCTTTGAAGAACTAGAAATAAGTCATGATAAAGTCCCCATAATATTAATAATTTTTGTTTATACCATTTATATAAGTATAAATAAAGTGTCGGTAGGTAGGTATAGTACTTTCTTGGTATTGATATACATATTTTGTAAAACTCCATATTTTTAAAAATATAAATATATTTGAGTTTTTTTTATTTAATTATTATTTTTTTATTCGTACAAAATATAACATATAACATACATCATATTTTTGCATAGATATTATTTAGATATTTATTTATATATTCTTTTGTATTTAATTTGAATGTATACTTTTTATGTAATTGTTTTTTATCAATGTACAGTAAAGAATGAATAAATAAATAAATAAATATATACAACTCATTTATATATCATAATATATAGCTCCTCAGTCAGTAGGTACATGCGTAGGTATCACTAGTATTAGAGGAGATTATTTTCATTTTTATAATGGTAATTAAGTTTTGAGACATATGCCTAATGCTTTTATCAAACGAAGTAATGTAATGTCTTTGTCAAACCAATTTCTTGGTAAGACTTCAATAAAAAATTGATTAAATAAAAATATTATACTATTAGTGTCAATGTTGCTGCCTTTATGAAGTAATCATTAACAATCAATGAAGTATTTTTATTGGAGTATTTCATAATCTAATCGGGACTAGAACCCGAAACTTTAATTGGAGGATTGCTTTCTATGAAATATGCGAATGTCGATAGTATTTTCAGTCAAAAACCGGACGCCTAGGAGAAATTGTCACCGTAAAGAAATGTTTTGGATGAGACGAATGTAGCAGCCAATCTAGAAGGCTCTTGATTTCGTAATAGACATTCGACATTTTCTAAAGTGATTTTCAACATCAGAAAGATCTGATACTATTAATGAGTTGGAAAAATGGAATTAATATCTGATATGATGTGAAAAGGGCGTTAGGTATATAATATTATATGTGCTGGCTTCGGCGGTATATTGCAATTATCGAGATACTTGCAATTATAATAATTCGGGTATGATAAACACAACTTGTTGTAAATGCATTTCATAATACGCGTTTATTTTTATAGGTAGTGAATAATTCTGTTATAATATATTTAGATGTTAGATTCAATGGAACATTGGGTAGTTAAAAATTTGACACAGAATAATATTTTATCCAAAATGTTTATGACATGTTAAAATGTTATTATTTTGTATTTGTATGTATGTGCATGAGAGAAATGAAAGATTGCACACTTTCTATAGTTCTTAATTATAATTTTCTTAGGACATTTCAGAATATATAAATACGTCTAGGTAATTTAATACATTTATGATCATTCTTTTTGACACTGGGCAAAGTAATGTAACGGGTCTGTATTTCCAACATTTGGGCATCATTCATTCAATAATAGCAATGTACAAACAAAAACGTTATCTTGAAGAGTAAAAATTTTCATAAAGTGAAGTCTTTATAATAAGCGAGGAAACTTTTGACTTTTTGAGTTACAACATAAAATCAATCAGCGTGATGTTCAACATATAAGTCATATTATGGTATAGTCACTCAATAATAGCTCATAAAACAATGACTAAATACGAAAATGTGACTGAAATTGTGCCATAAAATATATTTTTCTGTATGATTTGATGGACATAACGGCTAGTGCGTATTAATTATTGTGCCTTAACACGCTCCAGATTCAATATGAATCCAAAATCTTGGCCACTATCCAATAAACCGCACAGATTGATCTGAAATATTACAATTTTTGCAACAAATCATTACATATTTAAAATGCAAGTTCAAAACAAATACTCTAGGTATATTTTAATAATCATATGCCCACAATGTTTATAATATGTATATGGGTAATTTGTTAGGTTTAAATGCGTTGGTAGGTACTTTCCATTTCGAACATATATCCAAAAAATCAAGGAAATTCTGTGATTTATTAATTTTAGATATCAAAACTCATTTCCACCTCATTTAATAGCAGTTTTTTTCAGTTTATTTATATTTTCATTACGTTCCTTTCGTGTATCAAAATTTAATTCTCGGGAAACCAGTAGTTTTTTATTATTAGTACGAAGATAAATTTATTCCTGATTTGTTTGAAAATGAGATCGGAAGATCTTGAATGTGTCGGCTCACAAAAATAATAAAGCTATGAGGATTTTTATTTTCATGAACTTTTACCAAGACCACCACCGTTTGATAAGTTTAATTTTATCCATTCCTTGTATAATGGTTATATAGCTGAATCGACAATTTACTATGTACCTATCTATTTGAAAATTGAGATTTTCAGCTTTAAACTCATCACCATTATTCAGATTCTTACATTTTTTTCGGAAGGAATGGTTGATGAAAGAATGACAAAGAGGATTATACTTAACTGAAAGAGCGGGTGTGAGAAAGCGTGGCGAACGTTCGAGAACCACGTGGCTTGGTCACGTGCATCATATTCTTAAGGACGCCCGTGTATTGAGAATGAAAAATCGACCTGCATGTTTGAATATAAAGGTATCGACAAAAGTATGTAAGGATAGATCTATATGACGTTCTGTCCTCTCTGCCTATTTTACTTGGGATGCAGTGTGAGGGTATAGTATACATTTTCCGTAAAGGCGATTCATTAGTCAATTAGCTGATTCTTATATATGTGTTAATGTTATAATTGAAATCCGACCCTCCGCACAAGCATTTAGTTGCTTATGGAGGGAGCATTTTTACTGTGTGTTATATTGTTTTATTAATGTAATATCAATGTACCTATACTGTGTATTTATGAATAAAATAAATATATTTAAAAAAAAAATTACATACAGTTAGTTAGTCCGTTGACAACACCACTTACTGGAGATACGTAATGATATAAATATATAGAGAACTGAACATTTCTTTTGATAGCTATAAATAATATATTGTTAAATACTTTAATATTGTCTTTGGCTCGTTTTATTGCGTGTATCAATGTTTGATTTTGAATATTATGACATAGTGAGTCTCTAAATATTCCCTTTTGATATTGTCAATCAATTAAATGGATTCTTAGAATTATAGTAGGTAGGAAGATATTTATATTATATTAAGATTATGACGCATATATGTAATTAAAATAGCACCACAATTCGTCCGTTATAAGCTTGCACATGGATTGTCGGACTTGTTTTACAATCACACTAAAAGCTAATTGTAAAGTTAGAAAATGTGCATATACCTACATATTTACATATGGATCAATCATCGAATATCTAAATAAAATAATTGTATGGTTATTTTTCTGATCAGTAATTGATTGCACGCCTAAAGTTGATGTTTATTAAATGCCTTCTAATAATATGCCCTTCATTCTTATTTGTATGTGTACAATGGCCAGAGGTCATAGTGTTAGCAGTATACAGGATTTTCAGGAAAAAGCATCTACACGTACCTTATGTGCTCCTGATCCATTTTAAACAATAAATGAACATGTCTGTGTGTACGATTTGGCGTAAAAGATATAAATCATCACTTTAATTTACAAATTTATATCGGACACACTATAGTAGGTAGTGTTAAGTTTCTCAAAAGTTTCTTTATTTCATATTCAGAATTCAGGGTATAATAATATTATTTATTACTCCAATTCAATAATAATTATTTCTCAAGTTGAGTGGTATTTATACAAGTTACATTGTATTTGTGAATAGATATACTGTTGGCAAATTATGCGACAACCGAAGACGCTGAAAATGAAGGGGTACTGATTATCCACTAGGACTGATGCTTACTGAACATTAATTCTGAATATATTATTAACATTTCTTCTCATTTTATTGATTAACCGCTCTTCATATTGTATTATGTGGAAATCATCCTCATTTGAGTACATCGCCAATGACAATGAAAAAAAATACAGACTTTAGTATAAAAATATCAATATTGTTAGCTCATTGTAATGCATACAAATGAAACACTTATCCACTTGAGTGCCATCAATTTCTTTTTAACCCAATAATGTATATATAGAAAAAAATCTGCTCTTTAAAAATCATAATTCCTCCTACATCTATCCACCCTTCCAAAAATATTAAAAAAAAATAGGTAGGTACTCGTATCTCGTATATAAATTTACCGCAAAATGATGGAATTTGTATAAGAAACGGATCAAAATTGGGTAGTACGAGTGCATTTTCCATGATTCTCCTGGGGCTATTTATTATATTCCCTTAAACCAGCAGCTATGAGTGTGAAGTAGGGAGATGATATTATAAATGGCAGCTTAGCACACAGTTCTCGCGAAATCATTACAAAATAATCTAAACATTTATTTAGTAGGTAGGTACTATGTTATATTATTACAGTATTATAGGAGCGACCGTGAGATTCGGTCTGAATGTTGCTCTGTGTATGTTTCATAGTAGTTACATTATACTATTTAGTACCAGGACTGTCGCCAATATACATAATGGGGCTCAATGTTCCCTTCTATTTAATGCTTTAATTTTAGTAAATAGTTACATATTATTGTTTATTTTATTACGAATTTGAATCATACTGGCCTCGTCGTGGATTACCTACCTATTGATGTAAACATTACGGCTTGATTTATTGTAAATATTAAGTATAAATCATATTTAAATAATATGTGGTGATATATTATACGAAGTATTATTTAATTCTTTATTACTGTCGTACCATTTTCCAAATTAGGGCCAGAATTGGTTGTAATTTTCAATGAAACTCTAATTTGTTAGCAAATATAATATATTCTAAGTTTCTACTTTTATAATCATTGAATTGAATAATATGAAGTTACCGCTTTATTCGAGATTTTCTAAAATTGAAAATTCTTCGACACTTCTTTACGTTGTCTCGTTGCACTTCGTATCAAAAACCAACATTTGTACAAAAACTACAATTTCTTGTAGGTACTGTATTCTAGTTTGACAGAGACGCTATAAGTATATTTTAATATTAATTTAAAACAGGATATCGAAAATAAAATACCATTAAACTAGAGTTGGGTACCCTTGAATATATTATAATAGATCTATCTAAGTATTTGTTCGACTTTGTATGCTACTGCGGCTGTCCCACTTGTATCGAGATACCAGCCTAGAACTCTTGCCAAATGGGCTTATATCAAACAATGTTTTGACATAAGTATTGAGCTTTGTGGACTGTTGACACCGCTCATTATATCAATAATAAAACAACCATCTCAGTATAGATAAGACACATGTGTGTGAATGTTTCTAACTAACCAACATTACATAAAAAGATTGTGATGAATGAACAACTTCATTAAATTGTATTTAGATAAGTAGATATATATTCGTATTGTGTCAGTACTACTTAAATTATTATCACAAATAGTTAATTATTTATTGGCCATTGTAATATTAAGATAATAGAACATGTTATCTACAATAGATTTTTACCTAGAATGGTTTGATATTAGCTATCTAGTATCTAGATACCTGTGATATATTTCTGTTTATATTTTGTGCCTAGAACTTTTAATTAAATTAATTACAAATATAGCTGATAGATAAGTGTTGAACCATTATATTTTGAAAATAAAATATTTACATATTTTTTTTTCTGGATGAAATATAGTATTTTGTATAATATTGATGATTTAGTAAATCGTCTTAGGACTAAGTCACATAAGATGTGAAATGTCTGCAAAGTGAATTGATGGCCCTAACTATAATACGTAGGTGGCACATCGTCAAAGAATAAAAGACTTTTCCCTCAAATGAATTAATATTGGATAGATGAGGATATTAATACATTCGGAAGACAAATCAATTTGAATAATATTTTCAAAGATACCTAGATAAATATTTTCATGATACATCCCTGCAAATAAATGATTCAATGCTGTGAGCAATTTGTGTTTTTTTTCTAAATATATTTAATTATACCTACTGAATGTATGGATTTAAACATAGGCACTATTAAAATTACTCAGTGAGAATAATTTGCCAGTTGTAGCCAAATTTCGGGAAAACATAATATTATGTTCTTATCTTATATTATGATTGATTTATCAACTACATTGAATATCATGTATAGAGGTGTGTCTAATAAGTTAGCATAGATAACACATACCGTAGTCGGTAGAAGATATATGTACATGCAAGAAGAACATAATAGAAAAAGTCTCTTACATCTTTGTTTTGACAGTTGAAAATATACAACTGTAAATAACTTTTTTAAATTATATTTGTATTTTTTTAATTATTTTACTAGTTTTGCTTAAATTAATATACTTGTTACTTAATTATTTTTCTGTCTTTTTACAGGTCTAATTAAAACTCGATGACAGCTTTTTGACCAAAAGTGAGATTTTGATATATACTTACGGTGTTTTATGTGATTGTTTAAAATGTTTAAGAAGAAAACTGTGATGTGCAAAAGATTGCATTTAAAAATAAGAATGAAAAGTTTTAATAAATTTTGTGAGGTCGTATAGTGTTAACAATAAGCCTAATAATAATTATCACAAAATATCATTATATTAATTTAAGTGTTGAACGCAAGATGGCTGTGACATATAGAAGAATTGCTGTGTTGACAATAATCGTGGGACTTTTGGCTCATATTTCATCTGCTAACGAAGGTAAGATTATATTCAAATTACTTATTCGCACAGCAAAGTTGGTTAACATTTTTATCAATTTTAGATCATGGCATTTATAGTGATTATTTCGCATTTGATTTTATTTCGGCATGTCAAAGTTTTGTACAATATTTTTATGAATTATTCAATATCTAGCCTCGATTCATTATCAATTACATATATGTATGGATAAGCAGTAAATTATTAAACAATATTATGTAAGATTTTGAATCTCAAAAAAAAAAACATTTATCTATACCCTCATGACATCATCTACAAATGGGATAACTAGCAGACAAGCTGCATGTAATGAACATTTTAATTTCCCTCATCATATCGCTAAAAAATAAGACATTCAAAATGGGTGACATACCTAATCCACATTTATTATTCTACTTAAATACCAACACATGTAACTAAATCTATTTTATATCTTTTCTGTAATCGAGCTTTCGAATTTCTTTAGTAGGTATGTCTGACATAAAGGTAAGGGAAAGTTAATAATTATTAACAACGTCGTATAAAGGAATTTGAAAACATCTAAATTCTTAAATTAAGGTAAGTCCTTTTAGTGTAGTACATAGTAGCAGGGTGTAAGGTAAAGGTATACCCAACCCATCTAGATACATATACCTAATGTCGCTCCGAGGAGGTGACTCTCCTTTAGGATTAGATTACTAAAAGCCACTTACATAATATTTACCTCAATACATATTATATTATTAGTAGTACCTACGTGAATTTTGTACTTTGAAATTGTTTCTTACTTTATATACCTATGACATAAATTTATGAGTAAGACGATGATGAAACGTTGACTTAGTAATAAGTATGTATATAATATATATCTATATCTATCCATCAATTTATTCATACGTTTACGTCACATCTCTTGTGAGGTAGGCAGAGAGGACAAAGCAGAACTTTGACCTCTCTTTGCGCACTACTTTCGTAGAATGCACGTAGTTTTTCATAGAAATACATAGATTACTCTTTCTCAAAAACCTGTCGTCCTTCAAACTTTCTTCTGCATCTGGCTAATGTGTATTATAAACATATTAATATTCAGATATCTTATAATGAATGTAATTCGATATTATGTATGTAGGTATATTTATTATTTATATTCTGTCTTCCTTTTCAACAAATCTGCGGTTGATTTACTGTGTTCGTTGTGCATTTTGAAATCAATACATCAAAATACTCCATCGAATATTCTTATTTATTTATTTTTATATATTTTAAAGATAATAATAAGCTTTTATGAGAATAAAATTTGTGCTCTTCATCGCCAATCATAGTATCTTAACATTTTGTTTCATTTTCTTATACTATCATAAAAATAAAAAATCTTACGTTAAATATCACGATTTTTAAAAATTATTTGGAGAGAGCGATTTGCATCTATTATTTTTTTTTTTATAAAAGATATATCTGGGTTTTGTTATAAACCCAAATACAACCTTATACACCTTTCACAGCAAGCTAAAAGCTTGTGTCGTGAAAGGGGAGTTTTCCGGCACCTGGGATCGAACCACGGACCCCTTGTTCATGAGGCCGAGACTCTACCTCCAGGCTACCGACGAACTCAAATTATATATTGTGTTCATTACAATCAAAACGTCCACGACCTATCCCACTTGTAATAAATAGATCGAATATTCTTCGCTGATTACCTCCAAAGGTAGGAACCTACGTAGGTATAGTTATTGCATGGAAAATTGGTTACACACATTTATCCCACAAGGATCAATTAATTTAGCCATTAGCCCTCAGAGCAGGAGCAGAATGCCTGAGGATGATTCTAATATAATAATGTAAGATAATTGTGTAACATTTAATTATGTGAGTTATACCCTGGAGCGTATGAGATTATATTCTTTGTTGATGGAATAATCCTATTTATTTATCTATGTATCAAGCGCAGCTTCTGAAACTTTTACATTTTTAATATGATCTAGGTATGTATAACATGTAATTAGTTTTAAATATTATATCTGAATTTACGTAATATTAGGATAAGTTTGAGACCACCGATCCTGCAATTGCAAGATTTTTTTTGGATTTTCTACTCCTTCCTTTTCAATTCTACGTATGTGCTACAGTTCATGTCCTTTTTCACTTGATCCATGTGGGTGTTGAAAAAATTAACACAGAGCGATAATCTTGCCACTGTGTGTCATCCAAAAATAATAAATAAATAAACGTCCAGCTATTAAGTATCGTCTCAGAGAGGACATCTGCACGTTTATTACATTAGTTAGTCTATTGGTTACACTACTTCTTATGGGAGATGCTTTGATGAAGCAGGTAGAGGAGAAACAGATGTTACATTTTAAGTCCTTCAATGACTCTTTTAAAATTTATATAAAGCAACGTAATACAAATGAAATACCTAATAAGTATATAAAGTTTTTATGTACTTTGTTAGTGCAATTAAAAAATTATGTATATAGCTACCTATTTCTTGTAAAACAAATAATTTTGTAAAACAAATGATGCTTAACATTTCATAATAAAGTTTTCTTTATTTACCATCAATACGCACATAGTCATCGTGAACAATATTTGTAAACAAGTTATGTAGTGTAGTAAACGCATTCATTTGTCCATAATGTCCCCCATCCTTTACGGTGCGATAGAGACAATATTATTATTACACAATACGGGGTGTAGATATTATTAGCCTATACTGCATTGTGTATGTATGTATAGTCTCTGGGGAATCATTCGTCCTCTCCCACGAACCTTGCTCAACGGAGCGGACTTCCGTACCTCATAACCAATCATCCCTCCTTCCCTCAAACAGGTAGAGAGAGAGAGACTTACTACTACCACATTATAAACAAAACGAAAGACACGGTTGTTTTGTTTTGTTCAGCTTACGCGATTTATATCTTTTAAAATGTTATTGTTTTATAAGACGTAGATATATTAAATTACTTTATTTTTGGTGTGAATCTTTTAGAGGTTTGCGGTTAAAGAGGAAGGCTTTATTACCCATTATTTACTTCATCTTTAATTATTGTAATATTATGATTTCGGTGGTTTTTTGACACGTTATTTGACTTACCTCACACAAAGAATATTGTTTTGTTGTATTAAGTTTTAATAATCTCAATTTTTCACTTTTTTTCTTAACTGCGGTAGTCTTAGGGTTGTCTGGAAGACGTATGTAGACAACAAGTCCATCTTTTGAATATTCATTGTTGGTGCACTGTTTTATACTTTTGATTTGACTATTATTTATCTTTTTCCTTATCATTATATTGTAATAATTTTGTAGCAAAAAAATATAATTGTTATTATTACTAAAGAATAAAATATTTTGTGACACTACCCTTAGTTTAAACAAAAAAAATCAATTATTGATGTCCTAAATATCAAATAATGAAAATAATTTACAACTAAATGTCACTTTTTTTCAAATTATAACAAAATAATACCAAATGAAGAAAGCAATAACTATTTTATTGTTAACTATATATTAATATGAACTTTATTAATAACTATATTAATATGAACTTTATTAATAACTATATTAATATGAACTTATTAATAACTATATTAATATGAACTTTATTAATAAGTATATTAATATGAACTTTATTAATAACTATATTAATATGTACTTTCACTTAATACAGTATAGTATGTCTGTTGATTTTTCTAGTGAGGAAGAACGTAATGGGACAGCGTATGGAGTGATCGATTTTAAAATATGTACATAAACGTCTTCTCTGAGCGATAAAATAAAATTTGCGTAGATACATTTTGATAAAAATACATAGCATCGTTACTTAAATAATGCGTTTTATTTTTATATTGCAAAAAACTCACAATAAATCTTTTTTTGTCTTGTCAGATTTGAAGGTAATATAATGAAATGAATTTCGTCATGTGTTAATTTTATTCTTAAGTGGTTCTCAAATAATGCAAAGATTTTGAAATTAATATTGACTGTGCTTATATTTCGTCGCGTCCTTCTTACATTTCCCATCCATCATCTACTGTATTATGCTGGCGTGATGAGATGAATAGTGCTTAAGCCGGATACAAGATAAATTATATTCGGTGAGATTTTAAACCATATAACTGAATGTTAGGTCACTGTCATAACGTGTAGTGGCTTATAATGAGCTCTTCTATTTGCATTCAATTAATACCTTCTTCTTCTTAGTCAGCCATCTCTCCACTGCTGGATATAGGCCTCTTCCAAACTCTTCCAATCATTGCGGTCCTGTGCCCTCTGTATCCATTTCCTTCCCGCGATTGGAGTAATGTCGTCAGTCCATCTCTTTTGTGGTCTCACACATTAAGGGTTGCACCCTCCCTCACCCATGGATGTTGCAGGAATGTCAATTCCCATGTCATCCATACTCTTCATGCAAATTCTTCTCAAGGAAGGGCTCAAGGTTCGCCTGAAGGGCTATCCCCGACAAAATCCTCCCCAAAATTAAATACAACCGTTAATGTCCACCGACTCCATTGTTTACAAAAGAACTTAAAATTAACTTACAGTTACGTATTTACTACGTACTAGTTGTTAGCCTAAATTATACAAAATATCTTAAGACTAGATTGAAATTCTTAAAACTAGTTGCATTTCATAGCCACAATCAATTACACAAGCAGTTTCTTCTAAGCGTAGTGTATAATATGTTTAGTATATCTGTAATCATAAAAGAAATTGATCATTACATGCAAAACACACACAACAAATGAAAGTGGTAGGAAAATCACAAGTTAGGGTCCAATCATTCTCTCTTTCTGTGTTTGGAAGCCGGTTGCATCAAGCGATTGATCCTAAAAAAAAAAAAAAAAAAGGAATACCTCCCTTTATTGGAGGAAAGGACGTCACAAACAAAGTGAGTTCGGTAAGGTCAAAAGGTCTCTGTAATCATACTGGAAAAACGGACTAAAAAGCATCAGCGGGAGCGGACCCAGGTCGTCTAAGGAGTTCCCACCTGTCCCTCCAGGACTCGGCGAACTTTCGAAAATTCTTGAAATTATCTGGATTCAATGTGAGCTCACCAAACCAGACTGGTCTTGGGGTGTCTGGAGTCATACTATCAATCATTTCTCTTCTCGCCTCGTCCATAATTGTGCATTCCCAAAGGATATGCTCTGCATACTGGGCACCACCACCACAGGGACACCATGGTTCTTCTACAAGGTTCAGCTCAAAGAGTTTTCCCTTGAGATCTCCATGACCTGTGACTAACTGAGTCATAAAATGATCCAGAGCAATAAACCTTCGCTTCATTCGGACTCTGACATCAGGAAAGAATTTGTAAACGAGTCTGCCACTTCTCCCCGAATCCCATCTCTCCTGCCAAACATCCATCGTTTTCTCGCTGATCATCCTAAGTGCAGTGTTTGTATCCTGTCTTCTTGTCCCTCGAATGACAACCATGCCAAAATGTACTGCAGTTCCATCTGCACACAGGCTGCGACGAGCTGCCCGCTCCAAGACCTCCAGATCTGCTGGGAGAACACCTGCAATAATGGGCAAACCCTCAGTTGCGGCAGTCCGATATGCCCCTACCAATGCCAAAAGACAAGTCCTCTGTCCTCTTAGTAAGGCCAGTGCAACACAGCCAACATTCAATCTGTGCGACCACACCCTCGCAGCATATGTTATCTGAGCTACGTATGTTGCTTTATAAATGGTCAACAATGTTTTAGGTTTAAATCCCCAGGTCCCTCTACTGAGTTTCCTTAGAGTTACAAATAAGGATCTGGCCTTTTCTGAGATCATTCTAGCATGATGCAAAAAGGAGAAACGCCGGTCCAGGTACACCCCCAAATAGCGGAAGTCCTCAACGAGTCTCACAGATTGATGCCCCATCCTTAAAGTTGGATTACGATTACGACTCAGATCACCCTTCATAAGCATCGCTGCGGTCTTGGCTGCTGAAAATTCCAGACGATTCAGAGCACCCCATTCGAGAACTCGACTAATAGCAACAGAAAAAGAATTCTCAATTGCCGCTCTTGTCTCACCAGCCACAAGCAGAAGAGCATCGTCGGCATACGCAATTATTGTTACTGATTTTGGTAATCTCATGGTAAGCAGGTCGTCAAAAAGAACATTCCACAAGTATGGGCCGAGAACTGAGCCCTGTGGGCATCCCATAGTAACCTCTCTAGAAACGATGTGTCCAGCATATGTAATTGTAACAGAGCGATCTCGAAAATAGTCCGAAATAATCCCGAAAAGACTAGCAGGACACCCTCTGGCTTTAAGCTTAGAAAGAATGAGGGGCCACCAAGCATTGTCAAAAGCACCCGAAATGTCGAGAAAAACGCCCAGTACATACTTTTCTCTTCTGTTATTCTTCCATTTCATACATTCTAAAATGGCATGTTCAGTGGATACGCCCCGACGAAATCCAAACTGATTCAAACTGCCCATTGACAAAACTCTTTTGTGGTCTGCCGAAGCTTCTTTTGCTACTCCGTGGTCGCCATTTGAGGATTCTAGGAGTCCATCTACCGTCGTTTCGTCTCACAACATGACCCGCCCATTGCCACTTAAGCTTTGCAACACGATCCATAATATCTGTGACTTTTGTTAGGTGTCTGATGTCTTCGTTTCTAATTTTATCTCTCAGACTCACCCCTAACATTCGTCTTTCCATAGATCTTTGTGAGCATTTTAGATTGTGGACACTTACTGCAGTTAGCGATATGGTTTCTAGTCCATATGTTGTCACTGGGAGGATACATGTTTCGTAGACTTTCTTCTTTAGGTTTCTTGGGATATCTTTACTGGTGAGTATATTTTTCAATTTTCCAAATGCTGCCCAGCCCATTTAATTAATATTAATACCTATATCATTATAATTAGCGGAGGTATTTATTTATTTATTAACTTCTTTCAAGGGACAAACAGTCAACACAGTAAACATTACAAAAATCAATATTACATACGACACAGACCACAAGAGTCCCCCTATATTACCACAGTATAAAAATTCGATGCAACTAAAATAAGGAAACACATTAACAAATAAGTATATGTAAATACATTCTAAAAACTCTAACAATGAACTTTCACAAAGATCAATATCATCACGGTATTTCTATCAAATGGAGTAGCCAGCAGACAAACAGCATGTAATATTTGTGTAGGACGTCTTCTTTGTGCTGCAAATAATAAATCATCCATGTTTGAAGGATATCCTAAAGGAAGGACGTTATCGACAAATCGAAGATGTTAAATGTCTCACAAAAGATGTTCACCACGTCTCAATTAACATTATTCCAACAAATATTTCAATCCTCTTTACTCTATCGATTAATTTGCGATAATTTCATATTTTTTTTAAGACAATGACTATCCTTGATTCGGTAGAATTTTATCCAGTATCTCAACGGTTATTAAATTAAATCATCACATATCGGATATTTATCGGATATCCCTTTCATCTCTAGTACGTACTATACGTCTAGTACATAATATATAAACATAATGATTCCTGTTATTATGGAGATACAGTGCAGCCTCCCACGGGGCGACTGCGACCCCCAACCCCCTCTAAAGTGACGCTAAGTAGATTCTCTACAGAACATTGATTAAGTTTCAAAATCCTTTTAACTTTTCACCGCCAATCACAATATCGCATCCCGCCAGCCGTCAAAATTGACAACTACAACTCACAACATGGTTGTCTTGAAGTTACATAATTTATGTTATGTTTCCTTTTTCATGCTGTTGTGGATTAGATTTTCACTATTTTCACTATATTAATTGAATTGATTTTGGTTTCGGTTTTCTGATTCCTATATCTGAGATTCAATTCCTACGATTGACTTGTTTCACCTTTACGACATTGTAAGAAGAAACGTCCAGTGTGAAAAAAATAATGTGAAATTATTTAGTGATGATAATAAAAATTCTTTTTGCTTAAGTCTATTACTTTTGCATCGTCTTATATTAAATGATGGCCCGTGAATAAACAAATTTATAATATATGTTTGTTCAAAACCATCAAAGCATAGTGGATAAATCCAATGCTTCATTTGCATACTCTATCTACATTATATAGTAACTGTCCATGAATGAATGAAGCAATGAACTTCACTTAGTGATTTTCAACATTTGGGATACATGTTTATTTAGGTGCATATAATTTTTTAAAAATGAATTTATGTATATACCTATATATACAAATTAGTTAATTATGTGTGTAAGGAAAATATGAAAAGAAATTCGCAATAAATTTGAAATTAAAAGTAACCTCAACATTCAAATGTTGTAACAATATGTGTTTTTAATGAAAATTTGTATTAACTTTATATAGGTACTTACCAAATAAAAAATGCATCTAGTTTGCACAGTTCAGCTGAAATCCATAGTAGAATGTATATATATGTAGATACTCTCGTTCGCATTTGCATCAAGTTATAATGCATCGAATAGTTAATACGGTGATGAAGCTTTCACGTTATAATGATGGAATATGTAAAACTCCACCATACATAATGTAACTGATACTAGCGATAAGGGGCGTAAGTGCTACCTAAATGTCTGTAATGCAATGCAGTGAATACTGTTTACTTTATAGAAGTTTCTGACATTCGTGTTAATTATTTGAAAATATGCACTTCTTAGCTTTTAATTACTTCGTACTGTAATTAGTTTAAAGTTCTTACTCTTATCCCATCACTCTAAAATGTTTTTTTTTCATGGGAGCATGAAGGCGAAATCGGAAAAAAACCATTGCTAATTGAGAAATTTATGATATTGCTAAAACTTTCACTAATTAATTTAGTTTTTTTGAGATCAAATAAATGAGAAAAGTTGAGTGATAAACTGAGACCTGTTAAATTAAATTCGCAAAAGGTAAGTGCTTACGACAAGCAATAATTTGTATATATCTAAAAACTATATTAAATAATTTGGTAATTTTTTGTCATCTGTAACATTCGATCAAACAATCAAGGCATTTCCCCACAATGGGGTAGCCAGCGGACTAATTAAATGTGTCAAATATACAAATTGTCTTCTACCTGTCAATAGAGAAGATAAGACATTCATGATGGGTGGTATACCTCATCGCTGAACTGAAAATATTAAAGGCCTTAAACGTGATATTTTATCTGTAAATGTTATGAGGTAATGACCCAAAAAGGGAAAACGATGTTGTAAATTTATGAATATCATTAGTGTGTGTACTGTTAAAATTCATCTGAAAGAAAAATATATCTGCAAAATAAGACTCAAAATTTGTATGTACATACCTACTTGTCCTTAATTCGAAGGGAGGAAGATACTTAGATGATATCAATTTTCATTAATGCATAAATATTTCACGCAGTTTGAAATCTTTAGAAGGTAATATTTTATTCCTCAACAAGGTTCTGGAGCTTGGTCAGGTGATGATATTCATCTATTAATTAATTGTTTTTGTTCCGTTTGTAACTATAAACCATTTGAACCTTTGATAAAATTGTCTAGATTAAAATACGTATCTAATTCAAAGGTTTTATATTAGCATGTTAAGGTGAACATTTACATAACATAAATATGCAATTTGGGTTGGATGCTCTCAGCCATATTGTACATACACAACTATAATACATACAATATATATATATACAAATCTCAATTAGTTAATACACATAGTATTTGTAGTTTAGTAGCTTTAACTGTTCATTACTTTGCGTTAACACATAACATTACATGTTCTGTATAGGTAGAAATCCTCCTCTTCTATTCTCTACGTGTGTCTGAATAGTAATTT
Source organism: Athripsodes cinereus (assembly GCA_947579605.1). Classification (NCBI taxonomy): domain Eukaryota; kingdom Metazoa; phylum Arthropoda; class Insecta; order Trichoptera; family Leptoceridae; genus Athripsodes; species Athripsodes cinereus. Next base: position 11,749,443 of record OX388322.1, read on the forward strand.
TAAACATTTCACATTTATGAGAATTGTTTAGGATACCAGTTGAATACCTTCTCAAGTTTGTTATATTCAAATTAAACAATACTTCTCTGTTCGAGTTGATACGTTCGTTCATAGATTTTTTTTATAACATGTTTTATATATTTTTCGTAAGTAAGTTCCAATAATTATCTATCCATTACTATCAGGTAAAATCTAATGTAAAATATATTTATAAAATAGATTTCAATTTATAGTAATGAATAGATAGTTTATTGAAACTGGTCATAATAATGTAATTTAGACAAGGGCAGGAAATGTATTGGTATATTTTTAGACTTGGCAAAGGCTTTCGATACCGTGTCGCACACAATCCTACTCAAGAAACTCGAGCAAATGGGTGTCAGAGGTCTATCTCAGAGGTGGTTTACTTCTTATTTGGCGAGACGGAGACAGTCGGTTCGTGTTGGAGAGTGGAAGAGTGGCGGTCGCCCCTGTGGAGCCTATGGAGTTCCTCAGGGTAGCATACTGGGGCCTCTTCTGTTTTTGGTATACATAAACGATTTTTGCGAAAAAAAACTTTTAGGGGGTAAAGTTATCACATTTGCGGACGACACTGTCCTTTTGTTTGAAGGTAAAGATTGGTGTACCGTTTCCCAGCTCGCTCAACGGGGTTTTGACGAAGCAAGCTCGTGGTTGAATGAGAATCTATTGACTCTAAATACGGAGAAAACTAAAGTGGTTTGTTTTCATATAAGCGCACGGTCACTCCCGCCCAGCGATGTTGAGATTCATGTACACTCAGATTATGGAAGTTCAACTCAAAAAATAGAACTCGTGCAGAATGTTAAGTATCTTGGTGTACAGATCGATTCGAATTTGAGCTGGAAAGCTCACGCTTGCATTCTAAATACACGAGTAAGAAAACTCATATACTTGTTCAGGCGACTTAGAGAGATCCTAGATTTCCCATTGTTGCGCTCGGTGTACTATGCGCTGTGCTACTCCATTGTGAATTATGCAATTTTGAGTTGGGGGGGTGCGGCCGCAAGTGTGTTGAGTTCGTTGACCAGGGCACACAGAATAGTGTTAAAGGTGATGTGTGGACATCCCTACATCTATCCAACGGGGGATTTACTGAGGGAGTGTCATGCCTTGGACGTGAGACAGATTTATATTTTAAGGTTAGCTGAATATCACCATGGAACAGCACCTGCGATTCCGTCTGCTACGCACCTGCATTTCACCAGACAGGTTTCTGATCAGAGACATTCTCAAGTGGAGACAAATACAACCTTCCGCCAGCGATTCCATACTGTATTGGCTCCGAAGGTGTATAACTCACTTAAGTTAGAGTGGAGACTCTTGCGGGGTGACGGCGCATTTAGGGGTGTGATTAAGAGGCATCTTGTTGATATTGGGGTGGATGAGTCGGAGGCCTTACTGAGGTTTTTGGTGTGATGGGGTGAGTGTTGTTGTTGTTGCTTTTTTATTGATGTTCTTAGATTTCTTGGATTGAGAACTTGTTCAGTTACATATTCGCTCACTCTCGTATTTGCCCGCGAACTCACTCATTGTCATACATAGCTTTTTACCTGAACTAATAAACTAACACACTGTTGAATCAGCCGCTAACCTATTGACTCGCTCATTCACTGGCTTTTGCTGGCATTCGGGGCTCATTGCGAAGCCCAGTGCACTGGCGTGAGCATTGGAAAACTCACCATCTCATTATTGAAGACTTATATACTGACGTTCATGACAATTATTACTAACCCAACTAACACAGCCAATAATGACTCATTCGCAGACAGATTTCACTCATTGACATTACTAGATTATTCTCTGACCCATTTTTGTATTGTAGTGTGTGTTTATTTTTGTAATTGACCGTATTGTGGAGACATGTTTGTAAATAATTGATTTTGTTTGACTAGATGTTTTTTATTAATTAATTGTAAGGTTTTAGCTTTCTTTTTTTATTTTTGCTAACTTCAAAAGCTCTATTGTTTTGTATCTCATTTGTATTTCTGCCACAACACAGCCCTATGGCTAGTGTGGAAGACATTTTTTGTGATTGTATTAAGTATGTTCAACTGTGTTATAATGAAAATGTAAAGACGATATTATTATTTGAATAAATTATTATTATTATTATTATTATAAGTCTATCTTAAATCTAGGGTCGGCGGATTAAAGCACATAAGTCAGAAATGGCAACTTTACAGTACAAACAAAATATACAATAAAAGTCTAGTTAAACAAATTTAAAAAAATATTCATAAAAGTTTATTAAAAATATAAATTTGTAGACATATATGACTTGTGTTCTTTAATATAGTTGTGTATTGATTAAAAACAGGCAAGTTGAAACAATAAAAAAATATGGTATTTTTGGCTATAGACTTTATGTGCTTTAGTCCACCGACCTTAGAAAATATAATCCCTATAAAAATAAATGTTGAGTACGTTCGATAAAATATGTGTATCTTGAGCACTTTGAGGGGAATTAAACTATGCATTAAAAGCTTATATTTATTGAATTAATGTATTCAAGATTCTACGAGTCCACTGATCACATAATATCATTTTTAATGTCAAAGCTTTATGTAAATTTTAGTCCAGTTCCATAGAAACTGAATTAGGTACTAATAAAATTTGTAAAATGCTATTATCCCGTAACACGCTTATTAGACGAGAGTCCGTATAGAGAGCATAATAAGTTTCTCTGGATATTTTATACTTCGGAATTTTTGTTTTTCTTTTTTAATTTTGGCTAGACGATGCTCTCGATGGATCGTGATGCAAATATCATAAACATGAATAGGACCTCGAAGTTCTATAGCAAATGTTTCATTTAGATGCTCGTTATGTTTACTGAAATTTGAATAAGGAAGGTTGCTAGATGGTGATAAAACTTTGCATACATAAAGTAATTAACATCAGTAACTACATATTATTATGTATCATTATGTATTATATGTGGGTATACTGAGTACCTATCTCATTCGTGTCAGAGGCAAAGTAATTTGTTTACATACTTTTCATTATAGTTGCCTCATTCATCTTCCTTACACCTTATTCATTCACACTAAGTCTAAATCTGTCTTTTAAATTTTTCTCATACTACATGCTATGATGATAAAGTAAATCGATACCATTAATTACTATTACCTTGTCATTTTTAAACTATATAATAGCCATCGGAATTGGTCGTTCACAATATTCCGTAAGTTTTCGATTATTGTCTACATAAATGACAGCTATTTGTATTCGTAGAATATCAGCTTTGATATAATTATTTACCATCTTCATTCAGTGATGTCACCCATTCTGATTCTTTTTATGTTGCGAAGAGGACAATCTGTTTGTTTTATTATTGCAGTTAGTTCATATGTAGTTCACTTGAATTGTCAAAGGAATAACTGAAATAAGAAGCATAAACATATAACATAAACTCGCCCTCTGTACATTGAATTGTATAACTGATATTCTTATGATACTTTGTATTGATTTGAAATAATGTAACCAATGTACAGTGAAGAATAAAATAAATAAATAATCTTTGCATTATGGTTTACTAATAAGAGTTTGTTTTAGTTATGGTTAGAAGAATCTTTAGAAGAAGAGTTGTCGAAAAATCCTCGTTAAATATTACATTATTTATATTCACTGTCTTTAAGCAAACTAGGTAGGTACTAAGGGAAAAAACGGTATAATAATATTATCCATGTCGTTGAGTGGTTGAGTTCACCTACAACATAGTAAATCCCCTCAACAAGAAGGCTAGGAGTAAGGATAAAATGGTTATATATAGGTACCTACTTATATTGAAGGAAAGTAAAGTTGTTGTCTCATTGTTTACGAATACGTCACCACTTATGCACGTTTTAATGCATACATATTTTATTATACTACTATACTATCGTCGATTCGTGTCCCAAGTGGCGTAGGCAGAGAGAACGGAACGCTAAATAGATCTATCCTTACATACTTCTTTCGCTTCTTCTATATTCATACAATTACTCATACGCGCACGTTTATTTCTCTTACTTAACACATGACCGTCCTTGAGAATTTGATCCACGTGATCAAGCCACGTTGTTCACTGACGCCCTCGCTTCCTCACATCCCTTCTTCCAGTACATTAATATACATATTTTAATACATTAATATGCATGTTTGTTTAAAAAACTGCCCAAAACCCTTGCATCCTCCCTCACCAATAAATGTTACAGGAATGTCAGTTTCTATGTCGTCCATACTCTTCATGCAATTTTATTCTAAGGAAGTGCTCAAAGTTCACCTGAATGATTGACAATGTCCTTATAAGACGAAAGACGTCTCTCTCACAGAATAAAACAATAGTAGAATAAAACACTTGTTTTATTTATTTCGTGAAGGACTCCCCTTGACAAAATCCTTCCTGAAATTAAATACAACCGTAAATGTCCACCAAAACTTTACTTCAATAATATAGACTTAGAATTAGCTTACAGTTACGTATTTTCCACGTTTGCTTAGACTAATACAAAATATTAAGACTATTATGAAAATTTTCAAAACAAAATATTTTTCTCGGCCTTCACACTTCTACAAACAAATGAAAACAATATTTCGAGATGTTGTGTTCGTTGTTCACTCGGTATCTGAAATCATAGAAATATTAGTTCAATTTACAGGTTAAAATATAAGAGATTAAAGTTATTTATAAAATTAAAAAAGTCATTGCTATTCATTTTGTCCTAGTCCAAAATTGAGCTCAGGATCTAGTGACTCACAGGCAAGAATGATACCACCGCGCCACACGACTGTCGATTAGGTGTAGGTATATAACCAAAGTCAAATTTGCAACTTTTAAATAATTATTTCAGTATATCGTTGCAACGATGTTTGATATTAAATTTGCACAACGGTCGACCAACTGTTATCTAAAAGTACTTCAATATAACAACTATCAACTGCCAAGCAAGTACTTTGATAAGCTTTTGATGTCTCCTTATTTTACAACAAACAGTAAGGCGTACCTTCAATAATTGATAAGAAAATATAATTATACAACTCGGATATAAGGACAATAAAGACTTGATAACAATTATTTTATCAAGTACCTACCCACCAAACTACTAGTTTTATACTTGACATCGTTTAGTACCCTACCCATAGCTATCTTTTATTTCTTTTTTAAAATTTGAATTTTTAATAAGTCCAAATGCACCCCATATAATCTCTTTACGTCGTGAAGGAAAAGTGACAGGATTCGAAATCAGGATTTCTCTATTGGAAGCTCAAGACTCCATCATCAGGCTACCGAACAAAAAAGTTAGTCACAATTAATTAATTTAGTAAAACACATTTCCAAATCTATTAATATCTTCTGATTGGACGTACATTACTCGTAAAAGATAAAAATGTAATTTTTCTTTGAGTATTTTTCACATTATCTAGGTATAAAATGTTTATTAGTATGGAATTAAGATACGTACAATAGATCATTTGTATGAACTTAATAGATCAAACTTGCATTGAAGTTTCCTATTACTAGTCTGGTAATTGACTTAGTTTATTGTGGCAGCATTACTCATGTATTTAGGTGCAATGCCAGAAAAGAGAAAGAGAGAGAGAGACTCTGTTTATGTGAATAGATTAGCAAACACACGTACTAACGAACGGACTGAAATGTCTACGTAGAGATTATAACATACTAGTTACTTACGTTTTGTTTACTGCTATTTGTTATTGGTATAAATGTAATTCAGTAGTTTCTAAGGTAAAGAACAGAGACACGGAGACGTTTTGTTATATTATTAGGTATTGTAGCTAACTATACCTACCTATATATGATTGTGATACGGTTCAGTTGTCACAGAGGAAGTGTTCCTTATTTTTACATTGTACCTATAAAATATACCTATTTATATTGTATAGGTACTATATATATACCTACTTTCATACAACTATTTTAGTTTTCATACAATCTATTCTATTCTACTTTCAAAGGCCATCCACTCGTTTACGAGTGATCAGGTTTTCATACAATCCACTAGGTATTATGGGATCCTTTAAGTTTACTTCTATTGCGCAATACAAACTCATAGCTAGCTCTTACCAGAAGTCAATTCTCTCTCTTTTTATTTTTCATATATGTTTTGTCAACCTACTGTGTGTGTCTCTATGTAATAAATAAATATCCTTGGAGTCCCCTCAAAGAGTAAGTGTCCTACTTTTTAATTAAACATTACTAATGATATTTTTCTAATAATACCTTCTATTCAGCTAGGCCACCTATCATGAATAGGTAAGCTTCAGGTAAGCCACCTTTCATGAATATTTTTTTTTATTACGATCTGCATGTTTATCACACGCAGTGTGTCCACTGGCCACCCCACTTGTAGGATATGCCGTGATGGTATATATACTTATTACAATATCTATTATTAATTACATTTATATACATCTATGTGCGTATTTCCTTTGTATCTCTGCCAAAAATGTTTTTTATTAACTTCCTGTAATAAATTACAGAATCACTGATATGTTTTCAATACATTAATCAAATGAAAAAAATATACCTACGCACAAAAGTTATAAAAAATGGGAAGCAATTTCACCAGTGATCGAGAGATTCTACAAATCTATTTGGTCAACTTAAACTCGCTTTGTTTAGTAATTTTGCAGTATATATATATTATAATCGTATGGCATGTCAGGCGCTATAAATCATAAAAATCACTAAAAACAAAAATCATAAAAAAATGTCAAAGAGATAAAATTGTAAAAAAAATGTCAAAAAGATTAAATTGTAAAAAAAATGTCAGAAAGATAAAATAAAATAAAATGTAAAATAAAATACAATCGCAAAATATTTAAAATGTATAAAATGACTCTTGTATCCCTCAGCCAAATTCTGGCTTCGGTAACTACGTGCCACCGAAACTTGCTTTAAAATATTTTCTAAGTATTGATGTCTGATAAATTATCTCAAAGGATTCAAATTAATTAATTTAAAGATAAGATTCCAGATTTTTTATTTGGTACCTACTTACTATTTAGACGTGGAACAAAATGATTAAAAAGAAAATTGAATAAAAAATGTAGCTACTATGAATATAATTAAATTCGTTGGCTATTATTATTATTTCGGGAGAGAAGCTTCCCTCGGGAATTTTCAGTTAATTACATGAAATAAATTCACTCTGAGGATCGCAAATAAAAAAGAATTACAGATTTTACAGTATCAATCGAAATTCGCGTAAAAACTGGATCAAATGAATGACGATGAAGACTTACTTTTGGGCTTTTTCTCTATCTATTGTAATATATTTTACCTATTATTGTATTTTGTGTATAGGTGCATGCAAAAATCAACTACTTACTCTATGGGTGCATGCATATTTTTCAAATATTTCGAGAACTTAAAATTTGTTAGTTTTTGTAATAGTATTCCTACGAAATTTATTCTTCAAGACAATATAAAAACGTAATAAACTTAAGAAAAAACATAGTTTACCTATATTTTCTTGTTATCAGACCAACATATAGTATTTTGATTATTTCATTGATTTTTCGATGGATTCACACTCGTGAATGTATTTTGATTTGATTCACACTCGTATTTTGATTATTTCATTGATTTTTCGATGGATTCACACTCGTAAATGAATGGATGGTTTAGAATAGATGAATATAGACTCGTGAAGAATAGAAATTAAGTTTAAATCCTAGATAAAGGTATATAATAGATTTTGATGTTTGAAAATTTGAATTCGTGGGTAGCCTGGAGGTAGAGTCTCGGCCTCGTGAATAAGGCGTCCGTGGTTCGATCCCAGGTGCCGGCAAACTTCCCTTTCACGACACAAGCTTTTAGTAGCTTACTGTGAAAGGTGTATAAGGTTGTATTTGGGTGTAAAATAAACAAAACCCAGATATATCATTTTTAACAAAAAAAAACTTGATTTCGAAACAGGGTAATGGATTAATATACGAAGTATTTATTTCCGACTTGCACCAAACTTTCACCTACGATTAGTTTATTCCTTGGTTGTGGCGTAACGAAGGATTAAAGTTAAGCAGATGTAGGATAATTTTTTATTATAAAACAAAGTGAGGGTTGTATATTACGAAAATAATATTTTTTATTTACTTTTCATTTATGGTTGACGATCCAGAATTTTCTTCTACTTATGTTACGTTGTTCTGTCCAGAGGTAAAGGAAGTACATACGAGTTACTTTCAAGCATGATTGATCTTACACAGAAGGAAGACGGGCTGCGAACCAGATATCTACCTCACTCAGTATAGAAGCCATACACAAGACTTACAATGTGACTAAACATACTGACAACAAAGTTCAAAGTTGTTTTTCTACAAAATGATGTCCATTCTTTGGGACATCCGACATATTAGTAAAAAAAAAAAAGATTTTTATGGAGGATGCTTGATTCAAAGGGTAAGCTACTGCAATGTAATTATGTCCGGACGTCAATCTCCGTTATTTTTTGTTGCAAGAACTACATACATACTAGATATTTTGGTCTCATCATTTTATTATTCCGTGGAATACCCGGTGAGTAATTAGTCTCCTACCCTTTTCCATTAGTTTTCGAGTGTCCTGTAAAAGGCAGGTGTTCGAAAAAATAAAGGTTTTTTAGATCTTAAATTCAGTGATGAGGCTTGCCACCCATCTTAAATGTCTTAATTTTGATTGGCACGGAGAGGACGGTTTGCATGTCTATCACGTTTAGCTGGTCTGCCATGAAATAGGCGTGATGGTGTAGTAAACACCAGCAATCATCGGCTAATTTACCTTTCTTTTGTATATATTTACGTAGGTAGGTAGGTACTTGTCGTAATAATATTTTAGTTTAATAATTATTTGGTTCGAAAAATAGCTTTACTGAGATACTGAGTAGGTACCACTTTATATGATTATTTAATAAGATATGAAATACCTAGGTACCTACTAAATTAATGTTATATGAAACATTATACGTGAAGGGTAGCATTTGAGAATTAATAAAGAAGAATGGCACCTTTATTGTAGGAAATTTTATCGACTGTTTGATAATTGATGATAATTAGGTATACCTATTGCTTGATTAATAATATTATTGCTTGATGTTCGCGCTTTGCTTAGTTTCAAAATAATTAATTCAGTTCACCGAATTAGAAAATAATCTTACTGATTTAAATATGTACCTACCTACCTAATTGGAAGATTTTGCATTAAATATACCTACTTTAGTTTCTCTGAAATCGTAATCGTAAGAGCGGGGAGATGAGAAAGATAAAGATGGTTGTTCAGATCGGACGGAAAACTGTGTCCTTTTTAATTAACAAATGTTTCTTTCCAAGAATCTCACATATTCTAACTATACCTTGCGGCATATCCCACAGGTGGATTAGCTAGTGGAACTCCGCTTGTTAAAATATGTATCTATTCACTGTAAGTATATAATAAGACTAGCTGACCCGGTAAACGTTGTTTTGCCATATACATTATTTCTAGATTACCAATATCGTTATTAAAAAAAGGGGTTGATGGTAGAAGTGTGAAAATTTAGGCCTGTATGTATTTTTTAATGCCTCACCATAAAAAAATAGTCCAAAAAATAAAATAAAAAATTCGGGGTCCATCCTTAACTTTTCGGGGTATGAAAAATAGATGTTGGCTGATTCTCAGACCTACCCGATAAGCACACAAAATGTTATCAAAATCGGTCCAGCCGTTTTGGAGGAGTATGATAACAAACACCGTGACACGAGAATTTATATATTAGATATATACAGAATGGGTGGCGTGCCTGATAGTAACTAATCTTACTTACTCACACAATTAGCCTGTTTTTGTGAGTGTGAGTAAAACGTGCCTACAAATGTAACTTTTTTCTTATTTTTTTTGTAAATAGGGTTTTATAATGTAGAAGTCGTTTAAGTACAGGTAGCACACGTGTCAAACATTATTCAAACCCACGAACTCATCAAACCTCAACATCCTGTATATGCAAACTATTAGATTGTATCACCATGTAGATAGATAAATATTATTATACTTGTATTATGTTGGTAATTATTGATTTTGGTTTACCTGTCAGCTTCTATTGCAGGTAGATGTAATATGTCAATACATATTATTATGGTAGATTAAAGGTTTCCAACTTTAAAAAGTAATGTTATATGTAGTAAATTATGATATCTTACAAAATATCTAATCACATTATAAAGGATGCTATATATTTTACGTATATTATTTCCGTTTTTATAAATGTTATACCCCCCGTGTTTCACAAAGAATATTCTACAATATAATATACTACACATTATCTCTGTTCATTAATTTCCTCGGTGCTAAGGGTTGTGCGGGTGTTGCGATCTCCACATTATTTATTATTTTTGTCACTTTATATCTATATCATCAAGGTATATCTATATATCTCATAATTGGTATAACCAGAAGACTGACTGTACGGGTAAGGGAGGGTACAACCCTTAATGTACGTATGTAATTAATACAGGTCATCCTCTTCGTACCATAAAATTAACATTAAGATAATTGAAAAAAACACAATATGTAGTTAACTTCCAAATGACTTTATTAACTTCGCGTACTAGTATTCGGAGACTCTCGTCTCCATCATCAGGCGATTAGTAAAAAGATGATGGAGACGAGAGTCTCTGAATACTAGTACGCGAAGTTAATAAAGTCATTTGGAAGTTAACTACATATTGTGTTTTTTTCAATTATCTTGAAATGGACTTCCAACAAGTACCTTCGGTCAACAACATTAATGTTTTAACATTAAGAATGGGTGACAAATCTAATTGCCGAGTTGAAGACTACAGGACACTCGAAAATTTGCGGGAAATATGTGATGAGAGACCTATTCTAAGGGCTCCACGAATCGGTCCGATGATTTATGAATATTTTTGGGTTAGTTGGAAGAGATCGCGCCTTTGCGAAAAACTTGCCCTCTGTATATTAATAGTACCTATTTAATTTGAATATATACCTTCTATGAAATTGTTTGTTATCAATGTAGAGTAAAGAATGAATAAATAAATAAATATTTAAAAAAAAAAATTCTCTAGGGCAGTAACTCACAAAGAAAAATTAAAAAATAATGGTCTGATGTAAAAATACCTGCTATTATTTCTTCTATTGCCAATGATTGTAGCGAATGATTGTAAAGAGAAACCAACATATAAAAAAAAAACAATTTGTACTGAACCTAAGTGGTGAATAAATATTTTTTGCAAATAAAATTGTCTTGTATTAAATACACTCAAAGAATGAATTATTGAACGCAGCAATTCAGTTAAGATAATTAATACAAGCCGAAGCCATACAAAAAATGAAGTAAAGTACTTAAATAATTGACCCTCTCCAATTGACCAATTGATATATGTATATTTTTAAAATATTTATTTATATACACAATAGCACATAATTATTACATTAGTACCTTAAATCATAGTAACAAAAAAATAAGGCCAAAATATTGACTATATACCTATTCCATTCAGAATTGTATTTGTCGAAGTTATGGGACAAAATTTTTCAGAAATGAAAATGATATAATCCACACACAGTATTCATATTACAATACCTAAATGAGGTGCATTTATTTCCCGGACTTGTTCTCAAGTAGAGATCTACATTAAGTCTCAAGTATCATTCATAATAATAACATGATGTATAAAATCATAAGAATAACACACCTCATACAATATCATATAAGAATTATATTAATATGCATTCTTAAAGTCCAGTTTACACTAACCAAGTACCCATGGAATAATTAGTGTGCTTTGATGAAACGTTTCGAGTGAATTCAAAAAGGGAATAGGACGGAACTCTATTCATTCTTTGATTGGATAAGAACGTCTAAGTTCAAAAGAATTTACTTAGAACGTTTCTTAAAATCACACTTGGTTCAAATGTACTTGTATAGAGTGTAAACCGGGATTTATACCCGCATGATGTTTCTCTACTTGTATCGGAGTAGCTCAGTGAAAGTCTTGGCCGTTCTCATGGTATTGAGTTTCGTATCCTGCTGCCTACTTGATAATATTGGTTAGTGGTTAAAGTAAAATATTTCATTACACCTATTCTGATCTTATCATTTTGTAACTTTGCAATGAATTTAATTATTTTTATTTTTTTATTAAATATCAAACATACCTGCAAACTCAATTTACTCTATGAAAACTTTAAAAGGTAAGCATTTTATACGAAGTAAATTTTATAACTTCTTTTAGGAGAAAACAGGAATGGTGTGATCGGTGTGCCGACGATTGCGAATGTTAAGTGATTTTCACTCACTGCGCTTTTCTCTACCCGAATAAGTGAAAAAATGGCCAGATAAACAAGTTATGTTTTCAAACGCCTTCCAAACAACTATTACTCTCGTGGGAATATATTGATGATGCCCGGTATTGTTTCTTTTTTTTGTTTTTCTATTCAAATTGTAGCTCCACTATAGCTCCAATATATCAATTTAGCAATAAACGTCTTTCATCACATTGTGATATTTATGTTAGTTATCTACTTGTTAGTGTGTAGGTATATGTATAAACCCAAATACAGCCTCATACACCTTTCACAGTAAGCTAAAAGTTTGTGTCGCGATAGGGAAGTTTGCCGGCACCTTGGATCGAACTGCGCACCTCTTGTTCATGAGGCCGAGATTCTACCTCCAGGCAACCGACGAACTCGACGAATTTCAATTTAAATTTCTTTAGATTTTGAAATTTATAAATTGAAAACACCATTGTTTGTCCTTAAGGTTCTAAAAACATGCTACCTATACACATATTTCCAAATGAAGTTCCATTTTGATGTATCCAGAAAGCTCTTTTTGTGGAGAGAGTGTATAACTTCTGAGATTTCCTTCAAAAAATAAAAAAAAATTCATCCAAAAAATGGAATAGGACTTGTGTTATGATTGCGTAGAAGGTCAACAACGGGACCCGAATTCAGGAAAGTTTGAAAGTTTAAAACAATACAACCACAGGTTAAAGACCATCTGGGTGGACTCGCGTGATGTATCAAATATATAGCCCTTTCTGTGTTGTGTTGGAAAAGTAAAACATTCAGAATAGGCGCAACATGCTTTATCACTGAATTTAATTTGTCAAAGATGACAAACCATAAAAAAGTAAACATATTGAATTATATACAATCTTGAAATATATTTTAGTTAAACAAGTCTGTTGACTTTAATTATGTATGTGACGATTAAGTAACAACATTCTTTGTGTTTATGGTATCGAAATAATACATTTTCTCAGGCCATGGGAAGCCATCTCTCGGATAGCATGAGGCACACGGAGCACAGCCATTACATTACGTCCGTGAGAAGTCTTGTCAAAATGGCGGCGCAACACTATTGTCTTTTGCATTTTTTACATTTTCCCACATTAATATTATTATTATATACATCTTGATTGTCTGACAATTTTATATCGTTTGACTCAGCGCCAGTCAAAAAATACAGAAAATGCACCAAATTAGAAGAGCATTTATCTACATACTATAGGTAGTATTCGTCGAAAATTTTCCATTTACTTCATTTGAATACTTTCATTTCTCAAAGAGTAGGCAAACACTTAATTTAATTCTTCCATAGGTAGGTATGTTTTATTTTTAAATATATGGCAATCTAAATAGATAATTAGTAAACACAACAAATAAGTAGTTTATCAGCCCGTGAACCATTTTGCACATCTTGTATTTGTGGTCCCTAGACTCTAGAGTACGGGTAGCACAAAGCACAAGGTGTCAAAAATGATGCTTCATAGATTTAGGGTTAAAGGGTAAAAAAAATACATAATATGATCGATTGATCTACAAATTATAAAAAAATCTATAAATTATCCGGGAACAGAATCCGAGGCAATGTGACTGAAAAGTTACCTGATAATTGTTTGCCTCATTGAGGCTGATATAAAAGTCGTTACGATTGATAATAGCAAAGGTTTATAATGTTGTATTATAATATTATTGCTATGATACAATATAGAGTCAAATAATGTATCTCTAGACATTTTCTTATAGGTATACTAGTAGAATAATTATTACAAGAACACAACATAACATAGGTACTTAGGTATAGATACTTGTGTTTAGTAGTTCAAATCTCAGTATGATTTATATAAAGATAATGGGATATTAAATACAGTTTATATAGAAATATCTTTTTTAATATCTTTGAGATAGTTTTTATTTTGTTATGACCTTTCATTAATATCAGCTATATAGTGAAAATAGCAATTAAAATTGTGAATATCTTCATTACATTTTCTTCGAAAGAAAGTATTGAGGTTATTATGCTAAAAATAAAATTAATAATTACCTGAGTGTATTTTACTAAAAAATAAGCAAAAGTTCATTTGTGAGTGAAAACACAACTTTCGTTAATATTTTTGACCCCTGTGTTTCTTAATCAAGCTTTTTTTACATCTTAAAATAAATATTTTATTTCTATACAAATATGGGGTCCGGCAAATCGATATCACTTATCACTATGAACTGGCCAAAAATGCACGCATAACGATCGCGCAGTAGCGGTAACGCAGTGTTTTTGACCATAGTCCCTTCGTCCGTCGTATGATCAAGATCAAGACTAGATTAAGATCGTGTTTAGATTTTGTCAAGGGTAACCCTGCTGGGTGGGTATAAGTATTTACCACATAATCTATAGGCATTTGTTATTTCATTTCATATCATCCTTGGTGAAGTAAATTCAAAATATTTCTTTCAAGAACAGCATGTAAACAAATGCAGACTGTGCGGGGTGATTATAATTTTAGGTTTTGCTATAGAGTTTAGTTGCTATCGAAATGTCAAGGAAAGTTTGAGAATGAAATAAATTTTATGTTGAAATCGTTTAGGTATAATAAGAAAGGCAATTTAACTTCTTAGTCAACGGACTGATTGCATTTAATGAATATATTTTTATCTATTATATTTTTATATTCAGGGTAGTAGTTCAGGTATATGTCAAGTAGGTATATATTCAGGATGGTTAGTACCTACCTATACTTAATAGTTGATTGAAGATAATGTAGGGACGTATCTACGAGAATCTTATTTCTACCATTCCATTCACTTAAGATAACCTATAAGGTAAAGAGAAAAAAATCATTCCATTCATTCATCGCCCTCAACGCTCCTCTCGGGAGCACAGTGCAGAAACCAGCTCCCTCCATTCAGAGCGTCTCTGCGCTAATTGCGTCACCCCTTACCACGACATTCCGGGACGCCCGGGCCGACGGAACCCTTGCGGACGGAAGAACAGTACCTAGTGCTCTTTTTTCACAAAGAGAAGAAATTACGTGCATCTAACAGAATCTAAATAATAATAAATTATGGTGTTATTTTTAAAAAGGGATTAATTAATTAATTGAGAAATTATTTATCACGATCTTTATCGACAAACTGTATATTCAAAGAAAATGGGTTATAAGGTATGTACATGTCCGATACTACATACATTTCATTTACGTCATTGAAACAGTTTTCTATGCGAAATTGTACAATGAAAATATCAGTAATAATTTAGATAAATCAAATAAATAACAGACAAATAATTTAGATAAATCAAATAAATAACAGACAAATAATTTAGATAAATCAAATAAATAACAGACAAATAATTTAGATAAATCAAATAAATACGGTGAGGCGTAGGTACTGCAATTTATTTTTAATACGAAGATTTATACATCAGACGATAATAACTAACTTATTAAATTATACCTATATTATTTATTATTACTCTATTTCGTAAAAATGAATTGACATTCAATATTCTATTTATTATAAGAATCCAACTATTATTAATTAGATTTTATCACACGGTACTAAATTTAAAGCAGATCAATTAGATATAAAAATAAATAAAAATGACGTTTATAGTTTAATGAATTATAGTATTTACCTGTAGCGAACTTAATTATTATTTATGATATTTTTCTCAAGAGATAAATATTGTTTTTCAATTTACGATATACAGAGTACTAAATCACTCGCAAACGAGTGGATGGCCTTGAGAAAAATAGAATAGAATATACAGAGTACACCAGGCTTTAATACACGATTATTAAATTACCTTGTTACCAGAGATAAACTTTTACACCTTAATCTAAAAGGATTAATGATTTTGTTAATAATTAACTTCAATTAAACAATAATGCTCATTAGCTCATTACAATTCCACTGACAATATCACTATCTCATTAAAGATAACCGATAGCGTAGATAGATATTACTATTATCCACTATACCATTACGGCATTCCCACA
This sequence comes from Athripsodes cinereus, assembly GCA_947579605.1. Taxonomy (NCBI): domain Eukaryota; kingdom Metazoa; phylum Arthropoda; class Insecta; order Trichoptera; family Leptoceridae; genus Athripsodes; species Athripsodes cinereus. Next base: position 11,765,724 of record OX388322.1, read on the forward strand.
AGTGAGGTAGCCAGAGGAGCAACTGCAAGTAATAAACATGCGAATCGTCCTATCCGTGCCAACAAGTGGTATGCCACATCGCAGAATTGTAGATGTTAATTGTTTTGTATGTGAAGTTTTACGAACAGTTTTGCAGGACATTCAAAGTATAGATTACTTATAATCCGTTTTAATTACAGTTTCCATGTTCTTATCTTCTTGTGTATTCTGCGTAACTAAGTATGTTGAATTCTCATCATTGTTTTAATTGCAGTAATAATTACCACACTATTTCGTTGACTTATTATACCGCCACGACACAATTTAACTCTTATCATCTGAATTATTTATAAAGGCCATATTACCTATGTTAAATAATTATTCCTTTATTTACATATTTCAATAATATTCTTATTTATGTAAGTTATCAACCGCGCAAATCATGTCATGCTGATGAATTATTATAAATAAAGAAATAAATATCTTTGATATAATGGAACAATTAAAATAATTCCTGTTTTCTATTTTGAATATCTATATTTATCAACCAATTGTAATTTAAATGGTAATGAAACATATTAATAGTTAATCTACCCATATTTTTATACAAAATACCCTTTTGAAGGATTCAATGATTAGTATGTTTCTTTACAGCATAATTTTACAAGTACACTTTTCAGCGGCTCTTGTCAGAAATTGTGAACGTTTTTACATGAATGTCTGAATGATATTTTCTTTTTTTTCAAGCCGGCAGCTGGTGAAAACGAACCCGAATCTTCCGATTGAAAGTCCAAGACAACCGAATTTGTTTAGGTATTTTTAAAATATGTTTGTAGGTGCAGAGATATTTGGAGAAGCAAATTCTTGTCAATATTAGAATCTATATAGCGTACCTAGTAATGTCTGTTGCATAGTTCAGATACTTCCAATATTCCATTTCGGAGGAACATTCCCTGCTTTATGATTGGACTGAGGTGCTTAGGAATGTATTGATATTGTGACCTACTGCCTATCAGGTATTGTTTTATATGCCTTATATAATTCGGCTCCTTGCAAAAGAAAAAAATCATTTGGTAATTACCAAAGAGTCTGATAAAGGTCCGAAATATAATATATGTGAATAAAATAAATAGAAACTGAGTGAAATAAGTACCACTATTAGAAATTATAAAATTTATTTATTTAATTCTAAATAATTTGTAAGTTACAGAATTGGTTTTACATAATTATTTTGAATAGTAAAATATTATACAACTCAATATATTTTTCATTGTGTTTTTCAAGATACTGCTATATTTGTGTAGCCACAGATTAAACCATGTGCTAATCTATAACATCCAAAAGTTAGAAAAAAATCAGTACACACCTGCTTAATATTTAATTAACTTCACTTTCGATCCTAAATTAATTTGAAATCCATTCTCATGACATTTTTTCTATTTTGTAAATAGCCTAAATAAAGCGTGGATAAGATCGAGCGCTTTGAGACTATTATACGTCATCGTACATGTTGATATATTATAATAATATAAAGTTTGTTAGCTTTCCTTATATAACAATATCTTAGACGTAGCCTAAATTATTCACAAGCCTAGGCAAGTTCCTTAGAGATCTAGGGATAATGGACATTATATGAAGTAAATTGAATCAGAATATTATGATACCCACATACAAGTGTAATACACTTCTATGAACAGAAATCGTTGTGACAAGATTTAGCGAAAATAATTTTTATAGATCGTTTCAGTTTAGACTGTTATTTTTATTGGCTACAATCTTTCATTAGATACTTCTTATATTCTTCATTTGATAAATATACATAGGTATGTATAATTTTCAATATATATAGGTAGGATATATTGATTGCTAAGTATTTAATCACTTCTTTTCAGAACAGGATAATAGAAATTAAGTAGTCAACAAAAGTGTACGCATTCCATGTATCGAATCACAATGAATATTTTATCCAATTTGATTATCGTCGAAGTGATTTCTCGTTTTCATTATAATATGATTTAGCAAGTATTTTGTATAGACTAGTATAATTGTAATAATCAAAATGTAATTGAGCCTACTGAGAAATATTATAAGCACAGCTGAACGTTTAATGAATCGACGTGTTAATTATCTTTCATTAAATTTAATTTTCAAGCTTATACCATTTTTTCAGCTGTAACTTCCGTTAAATTTAGTGACTTTTTCTGAGGACGTGTCCTCCAGTAAGATTTTCTAAAGAGATGATGATGACAATAAGTGTGATGACATTCATACTTATGGATGGTTTCAATAATCTATCGATTACTATCAGTTGAAATCTATTTGTATAAAATATATTATACAATATATTTTGACTGATAGTAATGGATGGACATGTAGATTATTGGATTCGACCGTTAATAAGTAACGAAGTTTTTGTCAGCGGATTGATATTTTGTTGAATAAAAGTTCCCAGACATGATCATAAACTTTGTTGATTGTTTATTTACTGTATCTGTACTAACTACAGATTATGTTGTATGCTCACCTGTAAAAGATATTGTATAATATAGGTAAACATTCCACACAACGCTCTCCTAGCAGTGACGACAATTTCCTGCAAGTTGATTGGAATACAATTTCACCTCCCAATATTCATCATAATACATACCTACTATTACTATATGTCTATCACCAACAAAATAATAATTCTGTATCGATGTATTTAGATAATCTGTACTAACATTTGATGAAAATTCAGAGTTAGACAGGTGTCACTGAAAAGACGGACCGCAGATTCTATAGCCTAATAGGTTTGCAAAACTTTTTACAATCTATATATACGTAGATGTGATGTAAGTAACTATATTATGGTACCTACCAATAGTGTTTGGTTTACATTTTTTCAATCGCTACCAAACCTTGATAGGTACCCATTAATTACTAAGATAATATTGTGAAGAATAGTAAGTATTGGGTCCGTGAAAATGACTTAATTACTCATTATCTCCCTCTTTTCGTGGTTCATCGCACCTGTTTGTCACACTTCTACACTTAGTAGTGTAGGTATTAGCTAATGACTAGACACTTATTGAACATTTAATTAATATCCTGTAGGTAGTAGACACCTGTATTCAATTATATGATAATCTATTATATATGGTGGTAAAGCCTCGGCTTTTTTAAACAGGTTCAAAGATATTGATGTTTAAACAATATGTATGAATATTGTAAGCTGTCGGTTAGCTTGCTGGTGAAAATATAATTTTTGGCCAATTTATCATGCGACATTCACAAAACATTTTTCAGCTAGAATCATAATTAACGAAGACCTCTAGGTACTAGATGTAAAAGCGAAAAAAAATGTAGACCCTTTTTTGTTTTTAGTATTCACGGTTTGGTATGTGCGCTCTTGAGATGAATGCTCAAATGGCGCAGAATAAGTCATCCGATATACCTACTTAAGTTCATTTATGAATTTGAGTCAATCTCAAACTTTTCCAAATTTCTATTTCCTACCGTCAATTTTCCACACTGCTGCTATATTTCATAATTTTGTACCCTTTTCTACATTACTGAGATCGTTGAACACGTCTATGATGCTTGGCAAACATGCGATTTTAGCCCTAAAAATAAGTCGCACGTGAAATGTTCATATAGAGAAGTAGACAGTATAAGCATGTAATGTAATACTTATTACAATATAATTATTAATAAGGCATTTTGTATTTAATTAAAACAACCCTTATCATTTTATTACTTCCATACGATTGGGCCACGTGTCTCGTTTCGAATCTACACGTGTAGGTAGTATCTACATGCCTACATGTTATATTTATAGATTAAATTAATTTATAATTATAAACATCAGGTTGGCATCCGATACTTGAGAAGTTTAATAGGTGCAGGGTGCTCCATAATATAACATAGTAATTATGTATGTATCTAATATCAAATTTGCGTAAAGTTCCTACAATGTGTACCTACCTATATTATAATAGGTCGGGGAAAAAGTTTTATTCGCATTTTATATGAAAATTCAAGTAATTTTTTTTTCAAAGTTAATTTACATTTAATTACAGTATAGGTATATGTGCCATTTTTTTCGAAGACTTTCTGCCATCTTGTAGGTAGAGACATGATCCATTGCTGTAGAAATTTTGGGACTTCCGATCAAAAAAACGCAACAAGTAGTTTTGGCAGTCCTCTCTTGATATGCCGATCTTGCTCCACTTTTTCAAAAATAGCGTCCATTTTATCCGTAGCAGGGCGACCAGAGCGAGGTGCATTTTTGACATCAAAATTCCTGGATTGAAAACGCTTAAACCAACTTTGTGTCACTCTTACTGACACTGCATTAGGTCCATAAACGTCACATTTTTTTCGCGGCTAGAGTTGCATTTTTACTTGATTCGCTCATTTTGACAGAAAGAAAAACAAATGAAAAATAGCGGGAAATAAAATTTTCTTAATTTGATTCTTTTTTCGAAATGTCACCTTTTTAATGTCATGAAAACCAGCCAGATACAAATAGTACAGCCAAAGATATTTTATTACAAGTTTATACATACTATATGCGAAAAGACTTTTCTCCCAACCTAATATTTAGTTACCTACATGTTTGTGGCTAACATATGGTTTGTAATGTAAATTTAACACATGAAACTACTATATAAGGCTTAGAAAAGACAATGCCACCTTATTCGGTTGTGTCCCAGACGAGACTTGAACCCGCAACCCTACCTTTGCGCGAGTGTGTGTTAAATTTACATAAATAACCTCATACAATGGTTAATTGTCCAAATAACATCGATAAACATGGTTTATAATAAAGGGTTTTTCAACAAGGACTTTGTTTTTTAAAACAAAATAAAACAAAAAAATTTGATGAAGATGATTAAAATTTTTATTGAATTACAAAGAGAAAAGTTTGGCAATTATGCATGAAAAATGATATCTGACAAATGTCCACCACGAGCACGCTGACAGATGTCGATTCTTTCATCAAAGTTTTTAATCACTTTTTGGCAAAATGGCGGGACTATTTCGCTAATCACATCACGGATTTTGAGTTTTAAGGCTGCAATCGATTCGATTGGCTCCGTATAGACTCTGTCCTTAACATAGCCCCACAAAAAATAATCCAGTGGCGTTAAATCACACGATCTGGCTGGCCACTTAACAGCTGAGTTTCGTGAAATCATGCGATCGGGAAATTTGGTTTGCAATAAATTGATCGTTTCATTGGCTGTGTGACATGTGGCACCGTCCTGTTGAAACCACATGTCAGTGATATCCACGTCATCAATAATAGGCCAAAATTGAGTTGTCAACATCTTGCGATAGCGTGATCCATTGACCGTTACCGCATTTCCAGTCTCATCTTCGAAAAAAAACGGCCCAATCACGCCTCCAGACCACATAGCGCACCATACAGTGACACGCTGAGCATGCAACGGCTTCTCAATAATTTCTCTAGGATTTTCAGAAGCCCAAATGCGGCAATTTTGCTTGTTGACGTACCCTGACAAGTGAAAATGGGCTTCGTCTGAAAAAATGATTTTTTCAGAAAAACCAGCGGGTTGTTCCTGAATGAATTGAGCGAATCTACGGCGATTTGAATGGTCGTTCGGCTTCAATTCCTGCACCAGTTGAACCTTGTAAGGCTTCAAAGCCAAATCTTTACGCAAAATTCGCCATGTGGTGGTTTTGGATAACCCCAATTGTCGAGAACGTCGAGGAATTGACAAATTTGGATCTGCTTCAACACTGTGGCTCACGGCTGCGATGTTTTCAGTTGAACGACCCGGTCGTACACGCGTTGGTGTTAACACATTTTGTATCGAGCCTGTCGACTCAAATTTAGCGACCAAATTCTTAATAGCGGTCTCAGAAGGACGATTATGTTGTCCGAAAATATCACGAATTTGACGAAATGTCACTTTAGCAGAACCACCATTTTCATAATGGATTTTAATTATTTTAATGCGATTTTCAAGCGAAATTGAATTCATTGCAACAATTGCCAATGCATCCACTACGAATACGTCAAAAAATTAAATGTCAAAACTATCATGTTGCTGGTGTTGCCACAATTAAAAAACAAAGTTCTTGTTGAACAACCCTTTACCTATCAATAAGTCACTACAAGGGTAAAGGCACTGTGAAAACTATACATAATATTATATTTAAAAAAATTGACAAACAGCATTAAGTTTTGTATACGTATTCAACAATGAGGCTTTTTCACATATTATTTTGATGTCTAAATTATTTTAAGAAATCATTATCTCATTTACAATTTAATCTACATCTACATAGTTACATACGATATATTATAAGATGTAGCTAGAAGATTTTGCAGTAAGCATTCGAGTATCGCTATTTCTACGAAACCTCACATGAGAAAAATAATTATTGCAATAATAAGCAATTTGGAAACTTTTATTTGGAGATAACGTTGCGCAAAACTTCTCATTTTGACTTAAATTAAAATGATTTTAATTTAACACTGTTACATTCACAATTTAAATTATAATTGTGAAAGTAGCAGTGTTTAATTAAAATATAATTATGATTTAAATAAAAATGAACTTTCATAAAGTTACCACCGAAAAAATAGAAACTATATTTATAAACCTTATATGTTGGTATTTTATCGTTTAGATTATTCTGGATTATTGATCAAGTTTTCATTTCATCTTTCCAGATCTGGCTGTGGTAGTAGGAGAAAATGTAGCTCTTAAGTGTTCCATACCTGCCAGTTGTGGAGCCCTGCACTCAGTGCGGTGGTACAGAGGTGACGACAGAATAGCGTTACTCGCAGAGTCTGCACAACTCGCAAAAACTGAGGGGCCCATGGCAAACAGGTAAGAAATACACACATCATTAATATATCTATAAAGTTTGGGTTAGTTGAAAGAAATCGCGCCCCCGCGATAAACTCGCTCTTTGTATATTGATTGTATCGTTGTATTTAATTTAGCTGTATTTTTTTTTTGTAGAATTGCTTGTAATCCATGTAGATACAGTAAAAAAATATACAAATAAAATGTTATTTTGTAAAAAAAATATTTTGGAATATCTTCAAAGTATTGCTACTGAGAGTAGATAAGATTGAAGCTTATTAAAAGCTTTCGATGATTTTTATAAACTTTGAGACTCATCAAAATTTTGACACTTACTTACGTGTCTGTGGTCTTCTTTTTTTATATCACTGGGCGCTATTTGTGTTATTGTTAAGTTATATATTTTTTTTTATTTCAGGCTCCAATTATCTTTGAGCGTATTATCTGAACTGCGTATAAATCCTGTGGAGATAGATGACGACGACACATATAGATGTGAACTGACCTACATCACTCCAGCAGATAACTGTGATCCCGTCACCACTATCACACTCAGGACACTCAGTAAGTTAAAATAATATTACCTATATCTAAAAATAGTATCTACTTGTAAAGCAACGACATAATGTTATTATGCTTATTCATAATACTCGCCTCAAATCACTCGATAACTGGTGGATAGCCGAGAAAATACATGAAATAAAAAAAGATCGTATTGTATATAAGAGTCAACTCATATAGGTATAAATCAGTCAAGTATTGAAGGTGAAGTTGCTTCCAAAATTCAAATAAACAGTGTACCTATTAATTAAAATACTTACCCATAAAAATTTTGGGATTCCCATAAAGTAAAATTTCGGTGTACAGTATTGCCATTTTATAAAACCTTAGATAAATTAATCATAATGTATTTTTCTATGTTTACTGTTTTTGACAGATAATCCTGCCTCCTACTAACACGGTATCTCCTACTTTCTCTAATCCATATTTTTACATTGACTTGAATTATTGTATTCATTCCAGTGAAACCTACTTCAGTGGTAATAGTTGATCAAGCTGGCAATGAAGTGAAGCAAGACTCTGCTTTAGGAGGACTTCTTGAAGACAGCCAGATCAGTATAGAGTGCAGAGCCAAGGGAGGAAAGCCCACTCCAACACTCACATGGACTGTAGCTGATGATGAGATCGCTGGTTGCTAATTTACTTACTGCTTACCCTTATCTTTCCACTGCTGGATATAAACCACTTTCACATTTAAATAATTATATACGTTTTCTCATAATTTAGGAAATTATGTTTTCAGTTTAAGAATGTCAATAAAAAATAAATGATCAGCAAAGATGTTTATGGTCCAGATATATAAAATAACTTGATTGTAGTCTTAAATTTAAGCTAGCAATCTATGTTAGTTTCATGACAAAAATTGAACTTATTACTGTTATCATAAAAAAATATTTTTGTCTTTATTGTAGGTGATCAGTCAGTGGATGGTGAGGGAGAAAATGTCGTTACAACAAATCGTCTCTTCCTGGAAGTAGAGAGACATTACCAGGGAAGAAGACTGAAATGTTCAGCTGCATCTGAAGCCCTTAAAGAACCTATGGTTATTGATATTCAGATGGATCTCATTTGTAAGTTGACATTTCATCATCTTTCCATGAATTAAATTGGTTTCACATATTTTCATACTTTAAATGTAGTCCAGTCTTTCTACTGAAATAGGATTCCAATTAACTTTGTATGTGAAATTCCTTTTAAAATATTTCTATAATTTAACCAGGGAAAAATGGAATAAAATGTATATATGGAAGATGTGTATTTATTTATTTATTTATTTATTCAAAACCAGTTACACACTTCAGACAACACATACAAATAAATACAAACAATTATAATCATTACAAGAGACCATGCATTGCCCAATTTAAAAGTGTATATAAATTAACTATTTGATATATTTCATTAGCCCATAAGGTTGTCAAATAGTATAGTGTAAATATATATATTTTTCATTTACAGTACTGCCAAAAGATATAAATATATCAGGAATCGAACATCATGTAGTACAAGGAAGTAAAGTTACACTAGAATGTAAAACAACAGGTTCCAGGCCTCCTGTAGCTATGACCTGGTACAATGGATCTCAAATAATGTCTGCGGAGCAATCTCTGAGTAATGCGCAGCCACAGAATGATGGCACATATATTACCTTGTCCAGGCTGTCATTCTGGGCTACCAGATGGGAAAATGGGAACCCATTTACGTGTGAAGCAAGACAACTGGCCGCCCCTATTGAACAGGATAATGCTGTTCTCAATGCAACACACCTCATGGACGTGCATTGTAAGTATTTTTTTAAACCTCATTCATAGACCCTATTAGTTACATTACTTTTTTGAAATATCTTTTCTGTAGAAGAGATATCTTTGTTCTCTGTTGGTCTTCTGACTTCTTGTTAGTTTTCCAATTGGGTACCTACTATATCCCTTTGGTGATTTGTGTAAGACAATGTTTGGGAACCTGGTGCTTCTCCAAAGTTGACATTATTTTTAAATGAAATGGTCAGACTGGTCTTGTTTCAACTTTTCTTGTCCAGTTCTGGTATTCATATTTAGGAATAATTTTGTATAATTTTTATTTTTTCATATTTAGTTCCGCCTGTTGTGACAGTCAGACCTGAGAACATCACGGTAAATGAAACATTTGATGTCTTGCTGTTTTGTGAATACGAGGCCAATCCATCCAAGTTACTTTCAGTCACATGGTAAGCAGCAGTGCTTGACACTACAAATTATCATTTCAACTCTAATTTATATTTATCAAATATTTACTTAAACATCATTATGATTCTTACATTGTAACAATATGTAAACATTACATAAATCAATGAAAGAAAGCAAGGAACAAAATACTAATTAAAGAGGTATTAGGTGTTGTAACTTGTGATAATCCTATTGATTGTTTTTATTTAGGCTACAGAATGACGAGCCAATAGATATTACACCAAATCCTGGTCATTATGAAGGTGGAACCACAGAAGAGCAAACCTTATTGATAAAGAATTCATCTGAGGAAGACATTGGTCTTTATGTCTGCCAATTGGAGAATGCTGTGGGGACAGCAATCAGTGAAAATTATGTTTCTGTTGATATTTTGTGTAAGTTTTATTATATGATTTATTTATAAATATGTAAATTACATCTTTTTACAATATAATACAATATGAACAATAAATTTTACAGTCTTCAGTAAAAATAATATACTCAAAATAATTAGTGAAACATTAAAAAAAACATTATTTTCATTTGCTAGAAGTATGGGGCTAAAACAAACCATAAAATAAAATCAATCTATGAAAACAAACACTCATAACTATATATTTTCAGTTCTTGTTTGTATTGAAACGGGTTAAATATAGAAATATCATTTTCAAACTAATGTTGTTGAAATTTTCATTGCTTTAAGGTCTATAAAGGTGTATTTTGTAAATTGATTCCTATGCAATTTGATAGTGCTTTTGGTATTTACCGATGTTTTACTACCAATGAATATGTCCAATTTCAATATCAAACCAGTCAATTGTCCAGACAGTTCATCTCTTTTTTATTTTCCAGTCAAACCAGAAGTAGAGCTAATCACTGATGCTATGGGTCATGTGATTGAATCTGACAATCGTAATGTCACTCTAGAGTGCAGTATTATAAAAGGAAATCCTCAGAAACTCAATTCAGTCATGTGGTTCCTTGATGGGGAACTTCTCCAGTTACTCCCACTGTGTAATGTAACAGAAGAATATTCAGGAGGTAAGAAGAATAAAATCTGAACACCCTGTTTTAAGAACTCTTTAAATTATTATGATAACTAATAGTACAGGAACATGGAATAGAATTAGTTTGTTTTAATCAATATGTTTATTATTTATATTTGTATTTGTACTTAAATATGTCAAAAATGTCTTTTCACAATGTGAACCCATAAACCCTAGATCATAAAACATTCTCGTAGAGTGAAATCAAATTTTCTTCCAGTCATCATCCTAAATGAAAAACCGAAAGTAAAAAAAAGCTTCATTGAAAAAAATACCACTTATGTGGTGTTCTCACTTTGGCGAATATCGCTAGGGCACCAAAATATCGCCAGCCATTTGAACCGTGTGAACAAAATGACAGCTAGTCTGAAACGATAAAAACCAGTAGAAACGATATCGTCTCGAGTTGACCACCTTCCAACTTTCTCGGGCGATCGAACGATTTGCACATGCGCAGATATGCGCGGCGTTTGTGTCTATGGTAAAAGCTTTATAACCTATAAATTTTATAATGTTTCCCGCTTCGTGACAGCTGTTATCTTTTTTGTTGGTTTGTGGCGTTTGTTTCCTTAATTAAAAGGCGCCTTATAACCTCTACTATAACATTTTCGACTAAAAATAAACACTTCGCGATCTCCATATCGACGCCATTTTGAAAACAGTGTCAAAATCAAAGCGCATCTGACAGATCGTTTCTATATCGGTGGACTTGTGTGAACAGGTGTGACGATCAATGGGCGTACGACGAATTTTGTTTTTTCGCCTGGCGTTATATTTTGAAATTCGGCTGGCGATATTCGCCAAATGTGAACACCCCATTAGTATAGAGTTTGTATTTGATCATTACTAGAACCATTTTACAAACATTTGGTTAACAAAGTCAATTAGGTATATAGGTACTTATATTTTTTTGTAAAAGCACGAAGCAATATGTATCAACATAAAATAAAATGATGATTTTAATTATCATTATTTCAGTTCTCTCTATGTCAAGTGACTTATGTACTGAAGTAGAGCCCACAAAACTACTTCTGGAAACTATTACAAAGGCATTTCATGGAAACTACTCTTGTCGAGGTGCAAATGATGCTGGTTGGGGACCTGAGAGCAACAAAACAGAGCTCATAGTATATTGTATGTATTGATTTAATAAAAAAATCTTTAATTGATTTAATAATAAAATCTATTAAGCATCTATATTTTATACTTATTCATAAATTATATTATGGCGCAGTTTGATCATTGAACCAGCTGGCCAAGGTTTTTAAATTTTTATTTTTGTAGTCTATGGTGTAGTAAAATTTGAAGTTAATTTTATGGGAATAAAAGCATAAATTTGCTTACTTATTTTATTATTTATCAGATATTCCTGGTCCCGCCAAACTAGTATACTATCCTCAAAATGTCATCAAGGGTATGTCTATGAAGCTGACATGTTCTGTGGATGATCTGGGCAGGCCACAAGCTGTTAGGTAAGATCAATTAATTTTTTTCATTTCACATACATCATGAAAAGTGATAAAGTTTGATAAAGGTGTTTCAGAACTTTCTTTGGTTGATCCAAAGGTTGAATCAAATTGTTTTTCTTTTCTAGTTATCAGTGGCATAGAGGAAGTGAGCTTATGTCAGATATAACCTCGGCAGAATGGATGATTGATACAGTGGGTCTCGAGTCAGAGACAAACTTCACATGCCGAGCTGTCAATGATGCTGGACTGAGTGAACCTGCTGTAGTGTATGTGGATGTATCGGGTTAGTGAGTTTATTTTGTACTTCTACATTCAACTTATTTTTACACTTAAAAATGGTATTGAATGTTTCAGCTGTTAAGATATTGCCAAATTATCTTTTTGGTACTGTGTTTGGTACTGTTGTATGTAATCTTAAAATTTTCACTGCACAATTTAATGCCATTAATTTTGGTTTTATTATATGTTTGTAAAGTGTGACATTAGCTGATGTTTGCGTTCCATGTGTCTATTTCTGTCTCGTTTTCCCATACAAAAGTGGATGCTAAAAAGCAGAAATTTGTGGATGAGTATAAAAAAAAACTTTGAAAAGAATGAGGGTTTTCTCAAATGAATGGTGCACGTACGTCGTACACATCTTAAGTATTTCAACTCATTTTCTCTTTAATTCATCGTTTTTAGTGAAAACTAAAAATATACAAGCATGCTTATGACTGTTATGATTGCAATTATGCAAAAAAGACATAATTTTAACATTAATTATCACTAAATAACAATTTATTCTACAATTATAAATAATCCCATACGAATTTGTATGAAATTGAAACTGTCAAATTAGTTCATGGATTGCACCATCAGAGGGCATATATTTTGCTTTACAAGAGTATTATGAATCTGAAAATGGCCTCACCATAGCGTCGGTGCATGAATAATTCGACTTATGTGAGCGCGCAATGCAAAACTACAAAGCTGCAAACGCCGCACGAGTATGAACGCATTTTATCACTTGGGGATATTACAATTAAGTAATAAAATGCATTCTTACTCATGCTGCGCTTGTAGCATTGTAGTTTTGCATCACGCGCTCACATAAGTCGAATTTTGCATGCACCGACGATAGATTATATTATTAACACTGATTTAACAACAACATCCGTGTATGTATTGGACCATCAAAGAATTAGCATTTCTAAGAAAGAGAACATGATTTCATAATTTGCTGTGTATGAATTGGGTTTAATGCTATTTTTTTTGCATCATAAGTGAAATATAAACTCTCTTCATTCTGTTTTTTCAGCACCACCTGCTTTCATAACAAGTATGAATAGTACAACAGGGATTGTCTTCAATATGACAGTGAGTGTTGGCAATATTTCTCATTTAGAATACATATTGTACTTTGTTGTTAAAAATTATAGGTTGAATAGTGTCATTCAATAATTTTTATTCGTATTTTCTTATCTAGGAAGTGTCCTTGGAGTGTCATGTGGAATGTTCTCCTTTATGTATCGTATCATGGCTTAGAAACGGTTGGCCAATCAATTCCACAGGATCTGCTAAAGATTTATACGCAATTGTCAACACACCAGAGTCCCCAGACTCCAGAAATAATCATTTTGAATCTCTGAGATCACAACTTGTAAGTATTTTTTTCTTCTTTCTTCCACCCTTTCCCCTCTTTATCATTATTTATAAATATTGTACTAAAACGCTTATAATTTGGGTACTATGTTTGAGGCAGTAAATTTAAAATTGTGTTGTTTATCGTGGAGAATATTAAAGAAATACACACATTTATCATATGATCTTTGTTTTTAAGTTATAGTTGTTAAGTATCAGCAAATTCAATAATGTAAATGTTTTCAGGTATTCAATATGAACAACTGGCCAGAAGGAATATTAGATCGTCTATCTGAAAAGACAAACTACACGTGTATGGCAAAAGAGAATGGAATTGGTCCCTCTATCAACTCATCCACAAATTTTGTTGTTGAATGTAAGTCAAACATTTTACCACTTAATTCAAATTATTTATTTTGAATCTTTGGTACAATTGGATCCCGGAAACGGGATTTACTTACTAAGAAGTGTAGATGTTGCCCGGGTTGCATTCAGAAGAAGAGTTAATATTTTTTATATGTTACAGATCCACCAGAAAACATGACAGTGTCAAACAAAGTGGTATCTGTAAATGAAGATCACGTCCCTGAAAAAGTTTTGTGTGCTGCAAAGTAAGTTATTTAATTTATTTTATGTGATTTTATTGGACTCGATAGTTTCATCATTATATTTATCTTTGATATTTAATTTCAGAGGTAAACCGGAGCCAACTTATGTTTGGGTGCGCTATAATACAACCCGACAGAAACAATCTGATGAAGGTAATAAGAAAAGTAATGGAGCAACTTCCAGCAATAATAGTACAATTGTCTCGCCTACGAGAGAGGTGTTGAGCAAGGGATATGCTTTGGTGTTGAAAAGAGGAGTCAAGAGAACAGAGAGCGGAGACTTGGTGTGCGAAGCCACCAATAAACATGGAACAGTCGCTATCACTACATATTTGAATGTCATGTGTAAGTTTATATTATTGTCTGCCATTTTGTTTTAATGATCCACTGTTTTGTGTAATTTTTATGCACCTAAATATATTTTATTTTGTATTCTCTTGCAGACAAACCATCATGTGAAATAACTCAAGTTGAAATACAAGATGAAAAGGTGTTGATTTGTACATCTAATGCCAATCCAACTGAGGTAAGTTTACAGTGCCATCTTTTGTATATTTAGTAAAGCATCCTTCTATTTTTTTTTTAAAGATGTATCTGGGTTTTGTTATAAGCCCAAATACAACCTTATACACCTTTCACAGTAAACTAAAAGCTTGTGTCGTGAAAGGGGAGTTTGACGGCACCTGGGATCGAACCATGGATCCCTTGTTCACGAGGCCGAGACTCTACCTCCAGGCTACCGACGAACTCTATCAAAGTCATTTTAAAATTGATACCTACCTATAACTGATATTCTTGTGTATTCATTTTTTAGGTGTCATTTGATTGGAGTTTGAAGGATGAGAATGATACTATAGACGAGGCAGCCATTACTTACCGTGATTCGCAGAGTGTTCTGAAGTTGGATATGTTGTCCAGCATAGATGGCGCTAGGATAGTTGTGTGTACTGTCAACAATAGTGTTGGTGTTTCAGAGCCATGCATGCTTACTATACAAGGTGCCTCTATATTCTGATATCTTATTCTATACATTTTCAATCACTTCATATTATAACAACAATGTTGTAAACAATACTAACTCATACATTTTTCATAGGAGATAACATAGTTAGACTCTTGTGTTAATCTTGTTCATGAAATGACTCCTTATAAGTTGATCAATAAATTATTATCAATATTATCCAAAACACCCAATATACATAATATTTTCAGTTTCTTGAAGTTCTCTCTATTTGCCTCCTTTTGAAGGCTGAAAGGGAGCTGATGTTGTTTAATAATTTGTAAGATATTTCTTTTTTAATGTTCATAATATAACAATTGACAAAATTTGTATGTGACTAAGATATAGTGTGAAGAGCTCTTCTAATATAGATTGAAATGTTTCTTCTAGGATACCTCCCCTGGTGGAGGTTTTGGAGTAGAACAGCTCTCATGGTGACAGTTGGTGTCTGTATCCTTCTACTGTTGGTCCTATTGCTCTGCTGCATCATTATGTGTATTTGTCGCAGGAGAAGGAAGGCTAAATGTAAGATATTTAATAGACATTTTTGGAGCGATCGTTTTTCTAACCGTTTTAAAAGTTTGTTTATAAATATCATCGATAATATTTTTGTAACAATCAATTCGCAATAGTTAGCCTTCCTAAATAAAATAATGACAAGCTATTCACTGTGTCGGTGTTTAGGTAGTAGAATTCCATATCGAAATAAATAAAACAAGTGTTTTATTCTACTATTGTTTTATTCTGTGAGAGAGACATCTTTTGTCTTATAAGGATTGACAATGTCCTTATAAGACAAAAGACGTCTCTCTCACAGAATAAAACAATAGTAGAATAAAACACTTGTTTTATTTATTTCGATAATGACAAACTCTTTAGTTAATTGTGTCAAAGACATAACAAAGTTTATTTTTATCCATGTTGGTCTTATAATTAATAAATTATGTAATTGAATTTTAATTTTTTTTCTAACAATTTTGTATGTTTTGTTATATTTATGCTCAATTCTAACAAATGATGTATTATTTTCCATGTCTTGCGGATAATTTAACACGCTAACACTGTATTGTTGCACCGTCTCCAATGCATGAAATAATAATTTTGCCATTGTATCACTCCCGGCCTAACAAAAAAAAAACGCCATGACAAAATACAACAGATGGTAGTGCTGTTCCTGAAGATGGGTATGTACTTATTCGCCGTATTCACATTTACACACCTCACAATTAGTTATTCTTACAAGATCACTATAATTATCATTATACTATTTTGCTCAAGTTCTGTAAAGAACACAATGATTTGATTTTACTTATTAATTTCAGTTGCATGGATGTGTATTTATTTATGTTTGTTTTGTGTTTTGTTTCATGCTTTGTGGCTTCATCTTCATTTTGCTTGTACTCCCTGTATGTGTATGTATAGAATGTGCATTTCACCACAAAATGAATCCTCCATAGTCCAAGCTATTGTATCGCAAAGTATCCCTGGCTTATCACCTAAAGTTTGTGTACCAACTACACCCATACAGTACTCTGAGAAAACGAGACTAGTACCGTTACAAGGACAAGTAATTATACCACATGGGAAGAATATTAATCCTTTAGCAGTTAATGCAAGTAATGGACGTCTTGAGTCTGATTTAAGTCAATTAGAGGCTAGTTATCAAGCGGGACTTCAAGCTAAACAAATAATAGCTAGATCCAATTTAAGTCTCAATACAAGTATGAACTTTTGTAATGATAATAAAAATCAAAGCAATATTTCATACACAAGTCTTGCCAGAGATGTCAGAGCAACTAATAATAATGTTAACAAGTCTGATGATACAAGTGCAAATAATAATAACGATATTTCTATAAACGATAATGAAGTGACAAAAGAGAGAAGTGTTGATAATTCTATTGTATCTATTAAAAGTCCTGTTGTGACTACAGGAAATAAATGGCCACTAAAACCTGGAGTCCTTGTACACGTCAACTCTAATCATTCCTTAAGTCCTAAGAGATTAGGGAGGCTGGCAAATAAACAGAACTTAACAGAAACAGAAAACCCAACAGATGATAGAGGAAATATGACTGAACGAAATGAGACTGATATAAATACATCCAGACTGGGAATACTGGAGAGGGATGACATTGTGAGGGACATTGAGACTGCTGATACAAATGAAAATAGAAATAAAGAACAAAATATAAAATTCGACAAAGATAAATGTAAAAATCTCATGAAATCTAAACCAAAGAAAAAATCAAAGATCAGAAAACTTTTCAAAAGATTTGATGTGTTACGAATGGGTAAAGGTGTCATGAGCGATGAGGATGAATGTCTGAGTGATAGTGATGGAGCAAAGGATGGATCTGGAAGAGTGAAGAGGACAAAGTCTAATAAGAGAGCTCTGTCTCTAGTTGGATTCTCTCTAAAGGATGGTACAATAAGCAAAGATAGGCCAAGAAACAGATTGAGGTCTTGTTTAGAGGGATCACCAGTGGTAGTTATACCAACTGAAGGAGGTAATGTTGCATCCCTGTGTTTATTTTTAACATAATTGCTTTAATTTACACACTTTTCTTTACACTTCCTTGCATCGTATATTAATTGTCGCTTTATATGTTTGTGTTGTTGTTTTATGTTGCAATTTTGTTGTGTTGTGTTTTAGCTGTGTCGTATAGAAGACCTTCCAAATCTACGGAGGATTCATCCAATGATAACAATACAGACAATAATTTAAATAAAACTAACACAGCAAACACTATTAATCAATCAGATACCTTAAACGATTCTAATCAATCTAGAAGTAGCACCAATTCTAGGAAAAGGAAAAAACCTGGAGAGGGTATGTACTAAATAGTTACCCATATTTGCAAGTTTTTATTGAATCAATCACTAGTTTGACTTATCAAATAACAAGAAAATAACTATAACATACAATAATTTTTCTGGAATAATTGTATAGAAATGTATGTAATCTAATGAAGTTGTAAATGGGAAACTAAATTTATTTTCAGCTCCAATGAATGGTGCTGGTAATGGTGAGGATGCTGGCATAGACAATCCTGCAGCATATGAAAACCTCCCCTTCCACGGCCTACAGCAGGTTCCTAATAAGGTGGGTGATAATTTTTCAATTTTATTTGTCTAATAATTGATAACTTCCAATCTAATTATTGTTGTTGTTATTTACATACCTACTTAATTTAACATTTGTAGTTTCATTATAGTAAATATTTAATCAGTTATGTTTTGTTTTATATCTCTGAATGTTTGTCATCCGATTGAGTCGTTTATAATTCTATTATATATGCTTTATAACAATGAAAAAATATAAAAGCAGCTTACTGTTTTCTAATATTGTCTGACATATATTTGACTATAATTTGTTTTGTTTCCTTTTATTTACCTATTATTTGTTTGAACTTTATTAATTGATCCCTTTTGTTTTTTTTTCACGCCCTGCATGTGTTTGTGTGTTGCACGTAAATGGAAATGATTCAATAACCCTTTTGTGAATGGATGCTTTGGAACCATACCTACAACAGCCCATACAAATCATTAGACCTCGTGTAGTGAGGGCGCTGATTGGACAAACGACACCTAAAACTCCTGAATCTGTCCTGGAGAAGCAGTTGGAATGTAACCCATCCTTTGCTCCAAGAATCTTAACCTGTCCACCATTTTCTCACAATCCTCCACACATCAGTCTTACTAGTCTCACCATGTCTAACAGTTCTGTTAACACTCTAGTGCCTTCTGCATCCATGCAAACCTTAACACAGAGCTTACAAGATCAAAAAAGTCTAATAGAAGCAACTAACAATCATTCTATTAATTTGAGCTATAATGTTGCTTCCTCTATTAATACTAAGTTGAATGAAATTAGAGGGGGAGATGAATCTGGGGACGATTCAGATCAAAAATTCCATTCACTTAATTTGAAAAAAGAATATCGTAATGAACCTCAGTTTAGATCTATGAAAATGATTAGGAAAAGAAAGTTAGATAAATTTTATCCTCATCACAATCCTCAAAAAGTAGATTATATATTGATTAAGAAAAACGATGAGGTTCTCAAACAAAATGTGGAAGGTAAAGCAGAGATTATCTATGCCAACTTCCCCAATCTCTATTGCTCTTCTTTTTCTACTCCAGAAATATCTGCCAGGGATAATAGCGTAATAACTGAAAGTATGAATGTTTCTTATCAAAATCTCACTGACTCCATACAAATTTATGAAAATAGCCCAGTCAATCGTAAATCGTCTAATAAAAATAATTCCCTCGATCCAAAAACTCCAACACCAGCTCCTAGAAGTATCAAGTCACCCGTGAGACAAATGGAAACTCCAACTAGAAAATCTCCCAGAGATCATGTATATGCCAATATGGCTTCAAAGATAGGCCTCTTAACAGAGGGTAGCTTAGGTATTCCAATATATAACATTTCAGAAATAAGGCATAGCAAAAAAAGTAAAACTAATAAAGTCAGCAAATCCAATTCAATCAAAAGTGATATTGTCTACAATAGAGAACATAGCTTCAGTGGCTTTGTCCCTGTAAGTCAATCTTCCAAGATTTTGTCAAAAAGCATGGATAGAAATAGTGATGGACTCATAGGAACTGATGGACGTAATGTCAAAGCAAGTTCTCAATTTTCTTCTCTAACACTTCCAAAGAGAACTTCTAAAAGTGGATTATTGATTAATGGAGATAGCGAAGATAAAATTGAATGTTTATCATTGAGTACAAAAGAAAATAAAGTAAAAAGTAGCAAAACACCATCAAGAAATTACTCTTTTAATGATTCTACGATGCTTAATACCAAAAAAGTTGAATATACTGATAAAGCTTTACAAACAGAAACACCTAAATCTGTACAAACTGTAAAGACAGAAGGTGAGAAGATATCTCCTAGTATAGTAGACGCCACTCCTAAGATTAGACCTTTCATGGTCAATCAACAAGGTTATAACACCTTCATGAGTGGACACACTCCATACAAGTTTGGAGCAAATATTAAAGCCGGTTCATCATTCAAGTCTCATAGTTCGCCAGTAAAGAAAATGGATTTAAAATTTGGGTCCAATACGGAAAAGATATTTGAAAGTATAGATAAAAGTGTGGAGCACAAAACAAATAATAATGTCAAAAAAATATTAGAAGCAGATCACAGAGCTAACTTTATAGCTGCGTCCAAAGTTTTTGAAAATAAATTAGTTAATAACCCGACAAAATCAGTGGGGAAAGTTATTCCTAAACAAAGCATGATCATTCAACCTGACAAAACACCCTTACAAATTCCCAAATTACTTCCTAAACCAATTCCTAAAATAACTTCAAACCAAAATAAATTGGCTGTGAGAAGATCTCAGAGTAGTGTTAGTTCTAAAGGGGTCAATTACAGACAACAACTGAGGGAGACGGCAAATGCAAGTGATGGCTCGCTAGTGCGGGCTAAGATAAGAGAATTGAATCTCAGACAGGTATTTGTTTGAACTATATGTCAGTAGTTAGAAGTGATGTATTTATATAAGATGTATTCCTGATGTTCCTGATTTATTGAATAGTAGCAAGTAGGTAGTTTGTTGTTGGTAGAATTGTTGGTTTGCTCTGTTAGTGATGATTGCATGCAATTGTTGGTGGATTATTAATGATTTTCTTACATACATTTTCAGAATACTAACTTAGTAGGAATCCATCCAGCCTCACAATCACAATCTCTTAATCAAACCCATCCAAGTATCACTAAACCTGCGCGCTTACCCTTACAAAAACACCACAGCTTCTGTTACTTCCAACCAATTAAGTCTGCCAAAGAAAATGAAAAGGAATTTACAATCATCGATAAGGATAACGATAGCAATGATGAAACTGTGGGACCCCTCGTATATAAACCCCATACTAAGAAAACATTTAATAGTGAATACTTTAATGAGAGTACCAATAACTTGACTAATCATGAATTAGAGACAAGTAGAAATACTAAACCAGTAAACATAAGTAGACTAAGTTCCAGTATATATAAAAATAACATAGAAGACAGTAGTAGATTAAATAATAATAATGAAATTAGTCCAGAACATAGAGAGTCCATGAAAAAATTGCACGACTTGTTGAAAAGGGATTCTCAGAGGCATAAAGTGAATAATAATAACAATAAGAAGCCTTCTGTTACAACATATAAAGTGGGTTCAATGGACCAACACAAGTACGTGCCAACTGCGGGAAATATTAACAATCCGTGTATGTTGCAACCCAAGAGACTGGTGTATGCAGAACTGGACCTGGAGATGTCCAGTGATAGTGCTAACTGTAGTACAGCCACTAACAAACTAACTGGTAGTGATAAGAATGGGGGTAACTTTAAAAATATACAGAGGACTCCATATGCCACTCTCAAATTTGACGATGTTACCGTTTAGTGTCCGAGATAACAGGTATGCTTAGTTAGTTGAGTTGGTAATTTTAAATGTATTTGTACTACATTAATACTGTATAATAAAATTCTAATATTTGTTTTCTCAAAGATAGCAAATATGGTCAAAAGTAGTAAAAATTACATATAACATCTACTCAAATAATTCAATGATTTCTGTGGAATTAATGTATATTGTTTTACAATTTCAGCCATTCAAACCCAACATAAATGATCAATTCATTTATGCCGACGCAGATTTAAAGGACTACGGACCCATTGATTATAAACAAGCATCTATATACGCTCGAATGAAGAAAATCAAGGAACAACAGAAAATGGAATTTGCGAGAAAAGACGATGAGTGATAAAACCAAGTGAAGTAATTTTAAAAGTGTGTAGTATTATTGACTGTACTATCTGTAGTTAAATAAATTACATTCACAGCAAAATTCTGTGGACAACTTGTTATATCTTATGCATCCTATAAATTATTTTCTAATATTTAGATATTTACATATATAATTATATACATATTAATTTTTTAAATATTATTATTATTTAATATAAGTACAGGTATTATTTATTTTTAGAAATCTCAAAATATTTTATAAATTCACTTAAATAAATTATTACTGTTATGTAATATGATCCAAACCAAATATAATATTATTTTGTTTTAATAAATAACTCACTAAATATTAATGAATTCTCTTTTATATTGCTTATAACTTTAAGATGTGTATTCTACTCAAAGATGTTCATATAAACATATTACTTAAACTATATTAATTAACATAAATTAGTGTATTGAGTTGTTGTAAGTCCAATGTGATTGGTACTGTTAATATATTATTAAATTACGTAAACTTTATTGTATATTGTATTAATGTCATTGTTTATAAAATACTCAAGAATGAGCAGGGGCCGTAGACAAGCCGTACTTAGCGATCTACTACTGGTGAACTTTACGACAATCTACCTACATGTACCGTGTAATTATGCGTTATTGTTGCGGTTATAGTCGAAAAAAAATTGTAGTCGATCGCCAAGTACGGTTTGTCTAGGGGGTCAGAAGCACTGTTTTATATTTTCACTTATGATGAATAATGCTGTCGTACTGTAAAGAGCCAAAAATGTTATTTATTTTATTTGTAAGTATTTTTAATTATTATAGCAGGGTTTGTTTTGCCAAAGTTTTGGCATGTAAAATAAAATAATTTATGATATTTTTTGTGAAAATATTTAATGTACAGCAATTGTGAAATGTAAGTTTCTTGAAAGGATATTTTTTAATATTATCACCAATTATGTATATAACTATTAAAGGAATGAAGAGATGTGCAAAAGTAATTTGTATTTGATAATTTTTTTTTATAATTTACTTATTCAAATGTTTTCCAACAACACTTATTTCATGATTTATGGTTGTCCTGAGATGACTGAACATTTTATGTTGAAATGTAATTTTTTTAAGCAATAAGACTTTCGTAATGTATAAATAAGAAAGTTTCTTACAGTGTTATTTTAATGTCTTAAAAACATCAAATTGATTCTTAAAAATAGTAGAAAAATCATTTCAAGTAACCTTCAGAGTTTTGTGTTTTGTCAAACAAAATAAATTGTAAACTTTCTCCATAATTTTCTTTTTGTTAGCATTGATAAAGGGGTATTTACACTTGTTCACTTTCAGTCTGTAGTCACTCTGGATGATCCTCCAAAATGAAATAAAGGTGTGAATAGATATTTTATCAATAGTGATCATTAGCAATAATGGATGGAAGAGATTTGTCTTATTCTCTATGAATTAGTATTGAATGTCAGAATCATAAACAAAATTACCAAGCTGTCATGAATTGTATAAATTTCTTTTAATTTCAATAACTGTTTTTTCATTTCTTTTTAATGTTTATCATATCGTTTTATTGTCAAAGGCTATTCAATATGCCACAAGTCATCTGATAAAACATCTTTCATAATTGCTAGTAATATAATTAAGAGATATTAATATTGTACATTTTAATATATTTAATAAATTTCTTTATGTACCTACTGCTTTTTATGTATTTAATAATATTGTTTTATAAAAAATAATAACTATTGTTGAAAATAAATGGATGGAATTAGAAATATGTTTTTTCTTTTATATTTTTTATAAACTCAATGAATTTGTTTATTTGAATACATAATTCTTAGCTTCAGAAGCAAATTGAAAACTGAACTCTACACCGGCGCCCTTGAGACGTCCTAGGGAGTGTTAAACGGCGTCCAGAATCATAATCAGCATAATTTGTTATATTACTCTAATAAATATTAGAAATTACCCTAGCTCAGTTGTAACGAGAACGACACCCCTGTCTCACAACTGTATGGACAATTTGGTTCTGATTGTATCTAAAATTGAATATGAGCAATGAATTCACAAATAAAACAAAATCTATAACTTCCTTTCTTCACATAGATTTATGACTAATTGGCTTGTGACGCTATTAAAATATTATTTCTACTGTAGGTGGTAAAATTGATCCATGGAATGTTGATTTAAAATCCGCTACAGATTTTTTTGAATCTTGCTGAGAGATATTTTTATAATTTGTAGTTAGTTATATTGGCTACCCAACTTGTGGGATTATGTCGTGGTGGTATAGATAGACAGATAAAATATTGTATAGTTTTGTAATTTGTATATTTATTTCATCTGTACAGTTATTCTTAATAGTAGTTAGTCACATTCTTATATCTAAAATTAGTTCATTTATTAATCAAATCATTTATAACTAAATATGTAACAAAACAAAACAAGCAAATGGAGAAATAGTAAAGAATATTTCTGAGATGTTCCTGCGCTGGAAACTTGTGGTATCGATGATGAAGATATTTTAATAGGATCTATCAACCCTGTCGTAGCAAACAGCATTGTCTGGTTGGAAGCAAAGATGTCTTCAGATATTGCTTCCATTTCAACTGTAGGTGGTAAAATTGATCCATGGAATGTTGATTTAGAATCCGCTATAGAAAAACAAATACAATAATAAGTTACTAACTCTTATGGAAGGGTTTAACATAATGATTTATTGCAGATTATTTAGTCGTTTATTGGAAATGTCTTACCTCTATCTAAAGTGAAGAAATGATAAATTGATGAAGGCTTACTCCATCCAAACCTGGAATCAATATTAAATTGTAAAATCAAGAAGATTAATATTTTAATTTAGGTATACCTTCAATTTACTTTTATAGCTGAGGTTTTCCTCAGTGGTATTAATTTCTTTATAGAGTCATCTATCTGTGTGTAATTTCAACTGTAGGTTTTATTTTTTTGGACAAAGTCTTACATAATTTGAAGAACATAATACCTGTTGTGTATGTCACCTGAGCAACCGATTGTTTTAAATAGATACATATGAGTAAATAATAAGAAATATACTAGAATAGCTAATTAAATATTTGCAATTACATAAAGGCACCTCATTTATTATTTGAAAAATGGTACAAATTAAATAAATGTTTCTATCGCTCACTTATTTCTTGAAATAACTTGTGCTTCATAAGCAGTGCTTGGAGTTAAACCTTTTAGCACATAACTTGCTGTGTGCACTGGACCTGTAAAATGAATTACAGATGTAACTGAGCTATAAAATATCATTTTATTTTCATAATATTGCATAGAACAAGACGTATACTTCTTCTACTCAGTTTTTCCTCAATGTCAATTTACAGACACATATTTGAGGAAATGCTTTCATCAATATCACTGAGTCAAATTCAAACAAATCTACACCTTGAGGATGATATTGAAGTTGATGTTGGTGGTGATATTTTTTTTTAAATACTTGACCATAATGCTTTATTTTTCAATTGCATTGGTTATTTGAATTCCAATTCCACGTATTTCAATAGAAAATAATGAAATATTTATCTACATGCTAGAATGAATTATTTTGGACAGTGGTGATACCTTCACTATTCTCTCCTGGTACAATTATTTTGATCCACAAGTCTTCATTTTTAATCACATCTACTCCTTCCTTAGGGGTGGGCCTGTTTTTGTAAGGTCTGATCCACAGTGTATATTCTACAAATAATGAATCATAGGTATTATTGATTTTACTTTGCACAGCATTAAGAAACATTTAATTGAGCAAATATATAATTAGAAGAATATTTACCAATAATTGGAGAGTAACTATCAACTTCCCATATGAGTGTGTATGTTGTTTGTGTTGCAGTGTTTTTATCTGTTTTGAATACAGCAATATTGGCCACACCTGAAATTAAATCACTTTTTTTTTAAAGATATACCTATCTGAGTTTTGTTATAAACCCAAATACAACCTTATACACCTTTCACAGTAAGCTACTAAAAGCTTGCGTCGTGAAAGGGGAGGGAAGTTAACATTGTTTTAAAGAAATAACTTTTGTATTTCCAATCGTATTTCCAACAATTTTTATTTTTATTTATTTTGTTTTATACATCTTGAGGACACAAATTGTTGCAAACAATTAACATTTTTAGAAAGCAAACTTATCAGGGATTACAAGTAAACAATAAAATATAATGTTGTACCTACATATACATACATAATATACGCATGTATAGTAAAAGCGATGAGCACCTATTTATGTGTTGTGAAGAAGATGAGTTCCATAACTCCGATAGAATAGATCTTTAGTGAAATTTTATAAAGAAACGTATTTCTTGGCTTACCACTGAGTTGAATCTTTATTTCTGCCATTCCCAGCTTGTTCTCTGCTTTGCAAGTGTACATTCCAAAATCTTTGTCCCTGACTCCTTTAATGCGCAACACGCGTTTGTCATGTCTGGTATGTGCTACGATTCTGGTTGATAATTGTACAGGATTGTGGCCATGGAACCAATGGATCCTGGCTGAAGGGGATGAGACTACTTGACATGTTAATGTTGTGTCCACTCCTAGTGCTGTGTGAACCCATGTGGCATCAGACCAAACCAAGGGAGCGTCTATAAATAAGATTTAAGTTGTAATTCTGAATGTGGAAAGAGTATAGTATGTGCCAAATATGTATTAACATTAACATGTATTAATATTAACGTGTATAGACAATTTACACAGACCGAACTAGTCCCAAATTAAGATATGAATTTTGTATTATGGGTACTAACATGACGATACACACATATACAATGCACTGAACACATGTACATGTAAAACCCAGATCCAGGACAATTTGAAAAAGATCATTCTTCATTTTGCCCTGGCCGGGCATTGAACCCGGGACCTCGTGACGCAAAGGTATGTTGAACAACTTGTTTTGGAGTGGTCAGAGGTTTTCTGAGAACAGGGATCTTTAGAATAAGTATTAAGGTTATATTATTATTTAGACCCTACTAGGTTAAAGGGAAAACATTTAGAAAGAAAATATTCCATAAAAAAAGCTACTTACGATCTACAATTAGTTTAATTTGAGCCCTGGCAGATTCCCCGACACCATTGTATGCTACGCACTCGTACACTCCACTGAGATGTCTACTGGTAGCGTTGAACTTCAGACGATCTCGATTGTAAACCAACTCCATAGGAACATCCTGAAAGAAGAAAAAACAACCTACATACAATAAACATCATACAGAGTGTCCTCTCCGTGTCAATAAAAAACTACTATACTATACTAAGATATATTATTGTAGTTGTTATTTATTACTAAGATATATTATTGTAGTTGTTATTTTGGATTCTTATTTGTTCATGATTGTGATATGTT
The DNA here is from genome assembly GCA_947579605.1 of Athripsodes cinereus. NCBI lineage: Eukaryota > Metazoa > Arthropoda > Insecta > Trichoptera > Leptoceridae > Athripsodes > Athripsodes cinereus. The sequence continues at coordinate 11,793,183 of OX388322.1, forward strand.
GTCCACTGTCCAGCAATTAGGTTTAACAACTGTCAAGCTGGCAGTGGTATATTTTAATAAAATAAAATAAAAATACCATCACGGCATATCCCGCAAGTGGGATAGCCAGCAGACCAGCCGCATGTGACAAACAAGTCTGGTAACTGTCAACGCCAACAAAAAATTAAGACATTCAGGATGGGTGACACTGTTCATGCTGAATTTAAAATGTTAAAAATACAATAATTAAAGATGTAAAATGTCGGCCTTCTATTTAATTGAATAATCGTGTTATTGACTATATTGAGTAGTTATCATTTCTAAATTTGTCGTCATTAGGTAGGTACCCGGAAACCTTAGAAGCTACATGAGAATTAATAACAAGTAGAATTCTAATTATTTTGTAAGGCTTCTAATGCAGTTCACAATAAAGTGATGATAATATAATTTTGGGATTAAATTATGAATAAACCATGATTATTTTTCTTTAATGAGTTCATTATCGATATCAACTGTATTTATACACAGCTAGTTCGCTTACCTAGGAAAAAAACTCGTTTTCCCGCGCAAACAGTATCAATATTACGAAATTGTACATAGGTAGGTACTAGGTACATATAAACATAAGTAGCACTTAGATTTATCGGGGGTTCCCCAGATTATTTAAATAGAGTAACTTTATACAGTTTATACTTGATTTCAATAATAAGCAATAGCTTTGTCTTTGTCACTTTAAGCAGGTTTTTAAGCAAGACCAGTAGGGTTACTCTCGACAAAATCTATAAACACAATCTTAATCTTAATCATACGACGCACGAAGTGACTATTAGTAAGGTGACCAATTAGGTATACTCATTTACTGAGTTTTGTACTCATTTTTCGCAAACAGTAGGTATTCTTTTCAAATTCTGTACTCTGAAAGTACTCATTTGTATAATAGCACTTGACAAAAGATGGGTAGAAATCTTTAGGCATTTTAGAGTAGAACATATCCCACATGAAAACTAAAAAGTTCTAATAGAAATTTCCTTATGTTGTCCAGGCACTAATGCTGCTGTTGGAAGGGTATTTTCATTAGGGAATGATTATTGGAGCAGTGAGAAGTCGCAACTTTCTGTAAAAACATTATCTGCCGTCTTAACAGTCAAATTTAAGATGCAAAATGAAAGTTGTTCGGATGTGGCTACATTATTAGACGAACATCCTCATTTAGCAAAAAAATCCACTCCGAAGAAAAATATGTTTTTAAAAGAAAACTAAAGTTTTTATCGTTTTTTCGTTTTTTTTGCACCTATGAAGTACTTGCGAAGTGTACTCTTTTTGAACAAAAAATAGTTGGTCACCTTACTATTTATTAGTCAAAAATCCGTGCGCACCCATAGACATTCTAGACTTGCAGCGCGGTACATTTTTTCGGATTTTTAGTGTTCCAACATCGATGACCTTCAAGCATTTAGCAATGTATTGTCTTACAACCAACGTCAGTTTATAACTGGATGCAAAATTTGATTGGCTGTATGACCGATTTTTTCTTTGAATTACCGATATAGTATATCTTTGTGCGCACCAATCTCGCGGTAGGGGTAAAGCGCGGTATTTTTTACCATAGTTCCTTCGCGCGTCGTATGATTAACATCAAGACTTTATTAATATCGTATTTAGATTGTGTCAAGAGTAACCCTGCGGGCGCGTTAGTGCTATATTATCGTAAATAATTATTGAAATTACTAGATCTATGTATTCAAGCATTTTAAATTAAATATGTAAAAAAATCCACTTACATTAAACATCCATGTGATAACAGGTTTAGGAGTTCCAGTTGCTTTGCACGCTATGTCCACCTCCTCCCCTAATCTCACGTGCGTCAGACCAAGCTCTGGGATCGAAGTTACTTCTGGAGGATCTTCAAACAGATGCAAAAGATATTAGATACGTATTCTGGTTGCAGACAAAATTCTCAGTTTTGATAATACACTAGGACGAACAACAGAGTAAAATGAATGATATAGGAAAAAGGAGATAACTATGCACAAATACCTACCATCAAGAAAAAATAATAGACATAAAGAGGACTGAAAAAAATATGTATGGTATAAAATTAACTTTCGAGATACCTCTTAAATATTTTTAGGGAAAAATAAAACCCTTATCAACAAAATATAGCCATGTTTGAGTTTACTCTGTCCTTCTATCTTAATTAAGTATAATACATATCAGTGGCGGATTCAGAAAAAAAAACTCAATGTGGGGGGGGGGGGGGTCGCAAAAATTATACACATACAAGACAACGCCATTTTACTTAAACTGATTATATCCATTTACAAGACATCGTCAATAGGCCCCGCAAGGGCCCCCCCCCATCTGTATCCGCCACTGATACATAATTATGTTATATCGGAAATTATATGCATTACATGTAAGCATTTCATAATATTTATCCCGGGTTAGTTGGAAGACATCGCATTTTAGCGATAAACTCGCCCTCTGTACATTGAATTGTATAAATGATATTTTCTATGTAAATTTGTATTATTGTAAACAATGTACAGTGAAGAATAAAATAAATAAATATATTTTTTTTTATTTTTCATTGTCTCTAAATAAAATTAGACTATGAAAAGATTCAATGTAATTGTTTGCAGGTATACTTACGTAGTACTTCTATAGCATGAACTTGGCGAATAGGAGACCAAGGCTCTGATCTTACAACCTGGAACATTAAAAGTCAATCTTAAATGTTAACAAAAAACTTTTCAATCCATTTAGTCTTAAGTAGGTACTAAAATGGCATTTTCAAATTCAATTTTTTAATCGAAAAGATCTCAACATTTTACTAGTAATAAGCTGTATATACCTACTAGTGATGTAACGAATGTGTGATTTTGGATATTCGCGAATGCGAATGCGAATATTTGTTGCCGACATTCGCGAATGCGAATAGCGAATACTGGACTTGCTTAGATTTCTACAATATTTCTCAATCATTAAAATTTCTACCCCCCCGTCGCCGAATTTTCAAAATGGTATAGGAATTTAAAATATTTCAAAACTCCTCGGTTTTCTTAAAGAACATTTTTTTGCAGTACCTTTTCCACAATATATCGGGTAAGTATCCGGTACTTTTACCGAAGATCCGATACTTTATTACGATATAATATTCGCAAAACATTCGCATATTTTTTGCGAATACGAATGCGAATGCGAATAGGTACTTTGAAATATGCGAATATTCGCGAATGCGAATACGAATATTCGTTACATCACTAATACCTACCATAGTGATGCGCACTTCAATTCTTGTGACCCTTTAAGCATTTCTGTACTTAAGACTCACGACTGTTGTGTTATTTCCGCTTTTTTGTAAATTTGCCATTTTTGTCGAAAATGCACTTGAGTCCTAATGGCTCTCAGGTACAGATCTGATTTGTCATATTTATAATCTACATAAGAAGGTAGAGAATTTTTTACATGGATTAAAATCATCAGCTGATTCAATAATATTTAATGGCGACCTTTTAAACGCTTCATCTTTTAAATATACGTGAGATGATACTGTTATTTTGTATAGGTTTCTTATGATACCTACTTATGTAATATTTTCGTGTCTGAATTATTCACGTTAGTTTATGATTGTTACACATTTTCATAGACAATAAAAAAGGGATTTCTATAATAATTATTTGTAGCGTATGTACTATAAATACTGAATCACTATAATAATCATTACAAGTGGAAGCACGCTCCATATCGCGTGACAGATTCCGATTATATATTTTGATAGAAAATTGAACAAACGTGTACAGTAGTATGTAGTAGGTACGATATTATTTGTTGATATTATAATTGTATTAATACTTAAATTATTAAATTTTCTTCAATCTGGTGTAACAAGCTATTCTTAATTCCATCGCTGTTGCATGATAAATATGGGTCATGTAATGTTGCCTAAAATTGTATATTAATATTGTACAACATTAAAGTGTCATTTACCGAAGCACCTCAAGGACACTGTAAAATTCATCAATTCTAGAACACTACATCCACGTCATATTATAAATATAAATAGATAAAATGAAAATCTCAGATACATAAAGGTATCCACGTTAGAAGTTACATATTATATTGTATTGTATTATATTAAATATTTAGGATACAATACGTATCCTCGTCAAGAATGTAAAACAGAATACAATTTTCAATAATACTCATACAATAAACGGCTTGTAAGTCTCTTCTGAATGCCTTAAAATATGGTCGACTTTAACAGTGGTAACTACTTTATTAAAAAAAAATGAAAATGAATGTTAAAACAATCTTATTTCACAAGAACATTTATTTGGGCCATATTTGCTGTCTGAATTATACTTGTTCTTTGATTTAGGCCGTTTTGGTTTTTGAGTTTTAAATAATACTTTACTGGCGAATCAGTAGGTATATTATGCATGCAAATACTGACGAGTATGTAAAGCAATAGAAGATTTACCTTTAGACGAACTCATCTCATTTCTTCTTCTAGCCAACCCCGTAAGTTTAACTTTATTATTTGTGTCAAATGATACAATGTTAATTCAATAAAAAAAAATTACCTGTTAAAATTTTCTGAACGTCACATGGAACATATTGAAAATGCAACGACGCTTTGAAGCTCCATTATTAGTCTTACACAATATTAAGATAGACACGTGTCCGTCATAATTACGTTACTGATTTATATAAAACATATCATATCTATTATGTATTTATCATTAAAATAGATATATTATGTTCGTCTAAATATAAATATGATATGTAACGAAAGGTAAATTAATTAAGTACATGACTAGTTTTAAAGCCTGCTTCGCTCAAGAAAAAAATAATTGACAAATTTTTTTTTCATGATTGGAATGAAATCTATATTTTATAATTAACTGAAAATATGGCAAAAATGTTTTTAAAACATTTATATTCTAGGCAGAATTTATATAAGGCTCCTGATTGAGTCTGAAACGTTCAGTCAAGATAATATTATTGTTTCCAATCTACTCCATTTTCACGACAGCTAACTTATTGTTTTCTGTGGGATCTATTGCAGCTTTATGATCACTATGAGATCTATATTGCAGCTTTACGATACGCATATTGATTACTATGAGACCTTTTACATATTCACGATCTAGGCATATTGGTTACTATGAGACCTTTTACATATTCACGATGGCATATTGATTACTATGAGACCTTTTACATATTCACGATCTAGGCATATTGGTTACTATGAGACCTTTTACATATTCACGATGGCATATTGATTACTATGAGACCTTTTACATATTCACGATGGCATATTGATTACTATGAGACCTTTTACATATTCACGATCTAGGCATATTGGTTACTATGAGACCTTTTACATATTCACGATCTAGGCATATTGATTACTATGAGACCTTTTATAGATTACTTTGAGACTTATTACATCTTCACAATAGGCATATTGATTACTATGAGACCTATTACATCTTCATGATAGACATTTGCTTTCTGTGAGACTTTACATACCTTCAAGATTGCCATATCGATTTCTTTAAGAGAGCTCGGAGTGTATTAGGAATTATACTAACTCGAAAAATATTTATACATATTATTTATAGATGGACAAAAAAAATGCTTTATAATTACTATACAATGTATATTTATAAAACACTAGCGGTCCGCACCGGCTTTGCATGGGTAGATAGGTATTTAAAAAAATAATTTAGTTCTAGTAAGGATCCCTATTTTTATTGAAAATATAATAATATAGCCTATGTTACCCGGAGATAGTGTAGCTTCCCAACAGTGAAAGAATTTTTCAAATCGGTTCAGTAGTTTCGGAGCCTATTCAATGCAAACAAGCAAATCTTTCCTCTTTATAATATTAGTGTAGATAGAGGGTATCTTTTCCCGGATTATTTTTGTTCCCGGGAAACGGGAAATTCATTATTATATTTATAAATATTCAATTTTCAACAAATTTGGTAGAAAAACTTTCATAACTTGTTGACCCTTGCAAACATTTTGATTTGATAAAAAAAAAATCAAATTTTTGTTACCAATATAAGTAATTTGCTTAAAAAAAACTAAATAGCTGACTGACGAGATTTATTTAGGTACTCTATGTTATATCAAAATAAAAATTGTTTACAAAATATATAAACTTTCAATTTTTGATCATCCTATCAAGCAAAAAAATGTTATGGATTTTGGCAAAACTTTTTAAAGATTTTTGACTTTAAAAAATGAGAAATTTCGACAAAAAAAGATTTTTTATATCGGTTAATATCCATGAATAAAACAAAAAAATGACAGTTGGCTGCACTAATATTTTTAAGAACTATCTAACTTTTCGAAATATGTAAAAAAAAACATGAAAAATTGTAGGATTCTTATACATTGTCGGCCAAACACACCTCCGATTTCGAATTATATTTAGAATAATTATGCTTCTTTCAAACGAATACATTGAAGCTATAATTAAGTTTTTTTTTAAAGTATAACACTTATATTGGTAATTAATATTATTTTTCATATTTTCATATCAAAATATTCGTCAGCTTCTACAAGTTTATCACGACTATTACAGTTAACTAAACAAAGATTTCGGTATCGGTATGGCAATCTGCATGACTAATAATTTGCATTTTTTCCCGGGAAAGGATTCGATTTTTTCGCGGGAAACGGGAAATAAACATTAGAGGGTTTTCCCGGGAATTCCCGGGAGTAACCCTCTAAGTGTAGATTATGGGTTAGACCCTATTCCTAACCGATATAATACCTTATATTATCTTGGTACTGTATCATTTTGGGATACTCCGGTCCCAGATATAAATAAAACTAAATTTGAATGTCCAATATTATCATCCATACAAGCTGATAATGTATCTGATATTGTATAGAATGTTTAATTCAACCTTTCACCTCTTCCAATGTATAACCTACTGCGGCTTCGTTATTGTCAAGAATGTGATCTTGGCGCCACAATCATAATACATAAATACCATCACTACAACAATTTATACGGGTAGAAATATAAAGGCGATGAGGTTTGTTACTCGCCCTGAATGTCTTAATTTTTGTTGACACAGAGAGGACAGCTTGCATTTTTATTGAATGCATCTGGTTTGCTAGCTATCCCGCTTATGGGTGATGCCGTGATGGTGTAGAAGAGTAGTAGAAATGTATTAAACTATAATGCCTATTTTAAATCATATAATAAGAAAAGGTTTTTACTAAAATTTCGAGTTCGTCGGTAGCCTGGAGGTAGAGTCTCGGCCTTCAGAACATGGGGTCCGTGGTTCGATCCCAGGTGCCGGCAAACTCCCCTTTCACGGCACAAGCTTTTAGCTTAGTGTGAAAGGTGTATAAGGTTGTATTTGGGTTTATAACAAACCCAGATATATCTTTTAAAAAAAAAAATTACTTAAACTGCCAGGGATCTGAAGGAGGCAGAGTTGAGCTTGGAGGATACAGGGGACCGGAAAACATGGAAGATGAGGACTAGGAGAGCCGACCCCAAGTAAATGGGATAAAGGTAATGGCGAAGAAGAATAGAAAAAGGTTTTTCACAATGAAATACGTTCTCACCAATCTAACTACTCGGTTATTTTAATCACTCGGAGCCTTGAAAAATATTTTGAAAACAACTAGGAATACAATAGGCATTTGAATAATAGTAAATTATCTCTGAGCCATTTTCGTTCTGCAGACGACATAGTCCTCACAATCAGGAAGATAGATGAATTTAGAGGTGAGATAGAGGAATTTCAAAAATATTAACCAAGAATGCCTTCGAAGAGAATAATTTTGTGAATAAAAAGTGCAAAACTGAAATAATTACTACACCAATCAGAAAAATGACCAAATAGACATAATTAGTTAAAGGTAAAATATAATATTACAAACCTTATAGGTATATAAAATTGAATTAGAAAATGATTGCTCGGTTGCACAGTTCTACAAATATCGTAAACATTTCCGTTGACAGAAGAAAAATTAGGATAGTATGGAATATGTCACAGAAAATGTATATTATGTGAGTAGGTGTAGCGCTCTGTCTGAAATCAATGATGAGAGATATGAACCATGGCGAAACTCTATTCTTAATATTGTTCAAATACCTAAGTATTATATTATAATCCTTCGACTCCTCTAATATAACTTATTAAGTAAACATTAGCTAACATAGTGATATACATGATATACACGTATTTACAATATATAAACTGGAATTCTAAATTTATAATTTAACCCCTTGCTGTATAGAAAGTCATATAAGTAATAAGTAGAAATCTGAATTTTTCGCATTTACGATAATTTCGCACTTTTTTCACGAATAACGCGAATTTTCACGTTTTAGAAAAATAACACCGAAATTTGATTCAACGACATTTTCTCAAAAATAACAAGATATTTTATTATCAATAAAATAATATTACAATAGATATACAAAATAATAAGTATATCTATTGTAATATTCTTTAAAAAATAAATGTTTTTTTTTTAAATTAAACCAAATAGTCAAGGATTTGAGATGATATTTTTTCATTTACATGCAATTTTCAAATAATTTTGAAAATTCGTTATTAACATTTACAGTGCAAATAGAACTTGCCATTTTTAATCTTGTGTTGATTTTTCTTAATTTATATTTCTTTGTAAAAAAAACATACATTTCTTAGAAATAACACTTTTTAACTAGAAAAAATAACGCCAATTTCTTGAAAATAACACAACTTTTCTAAAAAAAATTACACAGCTTTTCTAAAAAATAACACCGATTGTCCAAAAAAATAACACCGATAAAATCAGGTCTCTAGTAATAAGTCAATACCTTGGAAAATATCCATAAATATGGTAGTGATGTAACGAATATTCGCATTCGTATTCGCAAAAAATATGCGAATATTATTTTGGTCATAAAGTGTTAGATATTCGGTAAAAGTACCGGTTTACTTACCCGGTACATTATAGAAAAAAGTACTGCAAGAAAATATTCTTTAAGAAAACCGAGGAGTTTTGAAATATTTTAAATTTCTATACCATTTTGAAAATTCGGCGACGGGGGGGGGGGGGTAGAAATTTTAATTATTGAGCAATTTGTTGAAATTTTAGGAAGTCAATATTCGCAATTTGCAATGCCGGCAACAAATATTCGCGATCGCGAATATCCAAAATCACACATTTGTTACATCACTAATCTATGGCTTTTCTCAAACAATTCAGGGTCATAATAACAGCGTCATGCAACATGTGCGACTTGCCAAATAAAACTCATTTACAATATTACTACTTTATAACAGTGATATGTTACAACTAGATTCGCAATGTCATACAAATATTCTCTAAAAATGTGTACCCACCCGTCGAGGTACAATACCTGAGTAATATATATTTATCTCTTTTCTTATGTAGGTATATATTCATCTCTATCTACTGGCCTTTGTCGTCTGTAATAATATTCCCATTCTCATATTGTCTATCTCTTGTTATCTACAAACAATTTATATGTGTGTCGCTTTTTTTCAAACTAAAAATTGCGGCACCAAGGACCGCAAAGAGATTTTATTGATGGTACATGTTTGAGATTCATATTGCAAATCTAGGTATAACATATCACTGCTTTATAACGTACATACATTACACGTACATATCCACTTAATTAATCTTTCAATTAATTTAATTGCTACTAAGTCTTCTCTCTCAACTTCTTCGTCCCCGACACTCCGGCTGAATTACTATAGGCGAGATGAAGATCAGTACATCTCATAATATAGCTGATTAAAACGATTTTGTAATACATAATTTTTATACATGTAATTATATGAGTACATATATTTATAATAATAATAATGTGACTTTAATTTGCTGTGTAGTTATTACTTTTGTTGTAAAGCCGTATACTTTGTTTTTTAAGCTGCCTATTGCTGTTGCAATTTGATAAATTAATGTTGTAATATTAGATTATTTTGTAACATTTAATAAGAACAATGTGACTAATATTTAGGTATATCTAATCGTTTCATTTTATTATTATTTAACGAAATGGATTTTTCACAAATAAGCAGCTGGCAAACATCTTCCATGCTATTACCAACATTGAATCTTGTGTCTTCTGAAGATATTTTGCTTTGAAAATAATACATACATGATGTACCTTATCATGATTAAATAGTACCTACATGAGATAGCTAACGCAGATTCACTGTTCTTTATTATCCATGTTAAACTAAGTGTTGACCCACACAATATCATGATATTATGAAACGAACGCATGCTGATTTGAAAAAAATCAGGCACTTGAATAAATGTGGAAAACGTTTGTACGTGAAATAATTATCTGGATATCCATCTTATAGTTCAGAGGTTCCCAAACTTTTTTTCTCATAAACCACATTCAAAATTTTGCCAATTCCGGTGGACCCCCTGCATTTCTACCCCCCCCCCGTCGCTAAATTTTCGAGTTGGTATAGGAATTTGAAATATAAAGTTTTCTTTCTACAATGTAACCAGTATTTGGCGGTTACTTTAAAATTATTAATTTCTACCCCCCGTCGCCGAAATTTCAAAATGGTATAGGAATTTGTTATAATTCAAAAATTCTTCTAAAGAGTATTTATTCGAATCTCCAATATGGGGATACACCTGGAAAACTTTGGGAATCACTGGTATAGTCGATGGATAGTACCAGGAATGTGTTATGAGTGGATGGATAAATAATGTTTATTTCTTCTCTGTGATCCCAATAGGTATAATTTTAATAATAATGGGGATGAAGTGATGCTTATTATGGTTTTAGGTACTTACCTCACAAACATACTCCCCAGTGTCGTTGGGTATGACTCTGGTGACCTGGAGACTGTGGTTGTAGTGCATTCTGAATCTATCAGGTGGGAGGAATTCGTGATCTGAGCTGTCTGCCACCAACACTTTGTCTTTCAGCCATCTTACGTGATAGGTACTGCCTGGAAATATAAAACGAAGTCATCAATAAAAAGCAGAAAATCTCTCTTTTTTATATACGTACCTACTACGCCTGAAGGAAATGCACACCTAATTAGTGTCATTTTTTTATTATTTTATTTAAATTAGTGACATGAATAATATTAATTAGTGACAAGAAATCTCACTGGTTTGATGTAAGTTGATGAAATGGTGAGTTGAAAGAAAAATGTGAAATGTTGAAATATTGAGTGATGAATGTAGGTAGAGGGTATCTTTTCCCGGATTATTTTTGTTCCCGGGAAACGGGAAATTTTAAAATGAATTTCCCGGGATTCCCGGGAAATTCATTTTTATATTTATAAATATTCAATTTTCAACAAATTTGGTATAAAAACTCTCATAACTTGTTGACCCTTGCAAACATTTTGATTTGATAAAAAAAAAAACAAATTTTTGTTACCAATATAAGTAATTTGCTTAAAAAAAACTAAATAGCTGACTAAGGAGATTTATTTAGGTACTCTATGTTATATCAAAATAAAAATTGTTTACAAAATATATAAACTTTTAATTTTTGATCATCCTATCAAGCAAAAAAATGTTATGGATTTTGGCAAAGCTTTTTAAAGATTTTTGACTTCAAAAAATGAGAAATTTCGACAAAAAAAGATTTTTTATATCGGTTAATATCCATGAATAAAACAAAAAAATGACAGTTGGCTGCACTAATATTTTTAAGAACTATCTAACTTTTCGAAATATGTAAAAAAAAACATGAAAAATTGTAGGATTCTTATACAAGGAGGCCAAACACACCTCCGATTTCGAATTATATTTAGAATAATTATGCTTCTTTCAAACGAATACATTGAAGCTATAATTAAGTTTTTTTTTTTAAAGTATAACACTTATATTGGTAATTAATATTATTTTTCATATTTTCATATCAAAATATTCGTCAGCTTCTACAAGTTTATCACGACTATTACAGTTAACTAAACAAAGATTTCGGTATCGGTATGGCAATCTGCATGACTAATAATTTGTATTTTTTCCCGGGAAAGGATTCGTTTTTTTCCCGGGAAACGGGAAATAAAAATTAGAGGGTTTTCCCGGGAATTCCCGGGAGTAACCCTCTAAATGTAGGTAAGTATAGAATCATTTTCTAGCTTTTAATACCTAATGAACAGATTGTTTCAAAATAAACGTGGACATTTTTTACAGCTGTTTTCAAACTCAAGTGTATATATCTATATCATCATGACATATCCCACAAGTGGGGTAGCCAGCAGACCAGTTGCATGTTATAAACATGCAAGCTATCTTTACCGTACTAAAAAAATTAAGACATTCAGGCTGGGTGGCAAACCTCATCACTGAATTTAAGATATAAAATATCTTTATTTTTTCGAACACCTGCCTTTTAAAGGACACTCGAAAATTTACTGAAAAGAGTGGGAGACCAATTCTTTTCTGGTTGTTCCACAGCTTATATATATCGTATCTAAACTAAAGTCTGGACTGTAAAATTATTTGTCTCAAATGTAGTTGCAATACAATGTAACGAGAAATAACAGTAGGTACATTACATTAGATGTCTATAGGTGCTTGTCTTATATTGTGTAGATCAATTAAAATCTCACCAAGGATATGAGCTACGACACATACTTTATCTATGTGCTGAAATGCAAAAATAGTGTGTGTAAAATTAACAAAATACCCAATGTAAGTAATTATTGTCACTAGTAGGATTGTGCCAAAAATAAATCTAATTTAAAAGTATTTAACCTCTTAAATTCAACGATAACGCCTACCATTCTGAATAGTTAATTTTAATAGCACTTAGAGGACGATCTTTAAATTCGTAAAATGCCGTACGTCTCCTGGCTTTACCTATACCACTAGTGGAAGGTGCTTTGTAGATGGATAAATTGGTAGACATTAGATAGGAAAATTGGAAGGTCTATCTATATCTGTTCCCTCACGCCGTATCCCAAGTGGGGTAGGCAGAGAGGATGGAACGTCATACAGATCTGTCCTTATATACTTCTTTCGCTTCTTCTTCATTCATACAATTTCTCATGCACGCACGTCGATTTCTCTTACTCATAACACGGCCGTCCTTGAGAATTTAATCTCGGACGCCCACGCTTCCTCACACCCTTCCTTTCAGACAAGTATATCTTCTTTGCCATTCTTTCCTCTTCCATTCGTTCCACATGATTAAACCCTCTCAATTTATTTATACGCCTTCTATCCACAACACTCCTCTTGCATCCACTCATTCTTCTAATATCCTCATTCCTCACTCTATGAGTAAGCGAAATCAATTTTCCGTGGAGCACCCGGAAAATAATTGGTCTTCCACTCTTGTCCGTAAGTTTTCGAGTGTCCTGTAAAAGGCAGGTGTTCGAATAATAACATTTTACATCTTAAAATCAGCTATGAGGTTTACCATGCATCCTGAATGTATTTGCTGGCACGGAGAGGACATGCATGTTTGGTTGGTTGGTTGGCAACCTCTGATTTGGGCCTTAATCAGCCCCACAAATTTTTGGATCAATCTAGTTGGCTGCGAAGTATACTGGGCGAAAGGTAATAATACCACTAAGAAGAGTTATAGAGAGAAATTTCTCTTCCATCAGAGGAGAATTCTCAGAGAAATTTCTCATTCTCGAGAAATTTCTCTGGAGAATTTTCTCTTCTCACATCACTAGCCGTGATAGGTTAGCAGTAAATGAAAGGTAGATAAAACAAATTTAGTAGTTATCTAAATAATTAGATCTTTTAGATATAGAGAATGGTAAAAAGTTCATATTATTATGCTTTTAAGAAAATATAATTTATTTGTTTTGTTATTAGTGTTATTACGTAGGTACATCCCTAATACAGTCACAGGTTAATTGCAATTGTGAACTGATGAGTGATAATAATATTATTAAATACAAGAATCTGTTGCTTTATTCACCGTGACGATGAAGTAGGTGTATGTCTACTTAATAAATTAACTACCTCTAATATGGGCTACCACAAGGAACAATGGGGATACCGAAGTTGAAATACCGACATAATTTATTATGATAATAATAACAAGTACTATGTACATACAATCAACACAAAATTTGTTAGATTTTTCACACTCGAAAAAACACAATATTTTTGAACCTTAAAATATAGAAATGCAGTGGCGTTATAAGAAAGTTAAATAAAAAGATAATTTCGATTAAGTCTATGTAGGTGATTTTATAGTTGGAATATTTTAAACAATCTTTCAGGTTACGATTAGTTGCATAAATAACCAACTCTTTAAATATAGGTTAACTTGAAAAGTTCTCTGCACAAAATTGGTGCAAAACGACATTATATCGATTGTTAATTTGTTAAAATTAATAACGTTATAAGTTGAAATATATAGGTAATATTTGATTAAATATGGGAATGTTATTTACACATTTTGCCAAAATTTCTTGTAAGAGTGGGATAATTTTTAACGTGTGTGTTTTGAGTCGCTTTAAATGCAGATAGGTACGACGGGTAGATATAAAAAAAAAACAATATTTTCGATGTTTTTGGCATTAACTATGTGATAATTACGCGACATGATTAGATAATGAGTTTTATTCACTATGTATTTAAATTATCACTTATGATATTAGTGATATAAGTGATAATTTAAATACATAGTGAATAAAACTCATTATCTAATCATAAAAAAAAAAACATTTAAAAACAATTTATTATGTCAAGATTCTGAAATAGTCAGATTTACATAATTCAGATAGAGAAAAGTGTAGAAAATGGGATAGATAGATAGGGATGCAATAAGTGAAATAACTTACCAGCGTTATCCAAATAGCATGGCAGAAGAACAGTGTAATTGGCGAATGTCTTTACAGTTGTTGGTTTGCTCTTGAATTCATTCTTAGTGACCGAAGAAGGTTCTATATCATCGAGATTTTCCTCAGATGTCACAACACACAGAGTCAATATGAAACTGAAGAGAACTGTATACCAGTAATAAGACATTTTTTGTATGATAATTTGCACTTTGTTTTTCTATTTGTATCACTAATTATTGAAAAAAATATTGTTCGCTGCCATCTTTATAAAAAAAAACTCTTACATTATTATTATGGTGGCAACAAAATTCTTATTCATATTATTTACTCTCTCTATACTTATAGGTAGTGTTGTGGAATTCTCAAGAAATTACTTTTCGAGAAAATTACCGAGAAATTTCTCGGTAAATTTCGATGTATTTTGAGGCAGATATATTTTTTATTGATCATTTTTACAATGATCGATAAAAAATACCACTAGGAAAAATTATGGAGAGAAATTTCTCTTCCATAAGAAGAGTTATTCTCGGAGAAATTTCTCGTTCTCGAGAAATTTCTTTGGAGAATTTTCTCCATTCACATCACTACTTAGGTCATAAAATATCATAAATTGTAAGGGGTGTTTGCAGAAATGTGATGTCGATATTTCTATTTGTTGGGGTTTTATATAAATTCACTTATTATAGACGACCGGTGTGGCGCGGAGGCTAACGCACTTGCCTTTGAGTCACGAGGTCCCGGGTTCGATTCCCGGCCAGGGCAAAATGAAGAATGATCTTTTTCAGATTGTCCTGGGTCTGGATGTTACATGTATATGTGTTTAGTGCATTGTATATGTGTATCGTCATGTTAGCATACCCATAATACAAGATTCATATCTTAGTTTTGGACTAGCTCGGTCTGTGTGAATTGTCTGTACATGTTATGTTATGTTATTTACGCAGTTCAAAAATTCTAGTTATTAGAATAATCGATACGAACTACAAAAGCTTCCACAAATATTGTTTTCATAATGTCACACCTTTGTACGTAGGTACATTTTATATTTATTCATGTTGAATACCTATACCTCTCTTTGAATGGGATATTTCGTCAAGTAAATCCTAGGAACGGAAGGGAGATTTTCAATGTTGAATTATGTATAACCGCTCATCCTGAAAACTAATTAATAAATTAGCGATGTTGAGAGAACGTTCGATACCTACTCGGATTATGAAAAAAGTGATAGATGCAAAAATGTATTACTTATTTTTATAACATAAAAATACTTTTTCTTCGTGAATTCTTTAGGTATAAAAAAGACAAATTTAAGCGACATGCATAATACCTATGTAGCCATTATGTAGCATTGAACATTCCCCTATGTATTTTGGAGCCGGGTGTATTTGATTTAATATAATAACAATCGTGAAATAAATTATATGTATTATTAGTGGCAAAATTTCAATAACAATTTTGATTCATCGTAGTGATGGGAATACATAGTATATTAATGCAGCATCACGCCTGCAATACTAAACTGTCATAAATCATTACATACAATCAGTATAATCTAAGGAAATTATTTTGACTCTGTATCAGCCAGAGCTGAACATTAACGAGTTAATCCGCTTCCGTAAAATTTAATTTAATTTTGTTACAATAATGCTAACTTCCATTACAAAAAGCTTTCGTTAAATTAATACTTGACTTTTCTAGAGATTTTTTCAAAGAGCTGGCAACTATCAAAGGTAGGTACTGGCTTATTAAAAAAGCGCCGACTATTCTTTTCAGCTTGCGACTTTTCGTAGGTACTGGAGAGTTACTTTTATTTATTTTAACTCTAACTTGCGTTAAATTATAAAAAAATTAACGATTTAACTCTTCGATTACCAATGTGCTCATACGGGAACACGAAGAATTTAATTTTTTTAAAATCGCCTCGTTAGAAAAGAATTTATATTTTATGCGGAAATTATTTAAAAAGCTTGGTTTTATAAAATGGAATAAGAATTTTTTGATGAAGTCACTTGTTTGATGTGTAATTTATTCACAAACTTTTATTTTATTTTTTTGGCCACAATTTCCACATTTACCTTTGATTAGAAAATTGAAATAGGTGCTATAATTTCATGCGTCCATACTTTCCATATTTTATTGTTGTATATTTTTGTAATGATGCTTGTGGATAAAATAATATTAGTAACAACTTCATAGAGTTTGTAACGCGTCCTTAAACTGCCGATATCCTTGTACAAACAAATGCGCCGTCCTTAAAAACGGTAAGCGGTAATTCAAAAAAATATATTTCACAAAAATTTTTTTTTTTGCTTATTCATTGTACATATAAAGAATTATTCTAAGGCTCTTCAATTTAATTTGGTAGTGAGAGGGTTAACGAATTAACTTAGTTAAATGTTTGATTAATAGTCCCTGGCTCTGGTCTCAACATATTGTATTCTTTATAATACACGTATTATAACAATGTCAACACATTGTATTGAATGGATACATTTACTATAGGAAACGGAAATAATGAAAGTATGTTTTTATCAAATGTAAATTTGATAGGCAGATACAACATCATAATCAAATATAATATTGTTAATATCTTTATTAATGCCACACGTTTCCTATCTTAATGTACATCTTTTGCATGGTGCAAGCGGTGGGAAAAAAATCACAGTTAATTCCTATCATAATAATTATGTTGAATCATTTGATTTTTGCTAGCTCATTTTTTAGATTTTTTTTATTTCATTCTTAAATAATTTTAAAATATTATTCTTTGCTCATATCCCGTGGAGCACCCGGTAAAGAATTGGTCTCCCACTCTTCTCCGTAAGTTTTCGAGTGTCCTGTAAAAGGCAGGTGTTCGAAAAAATTAAGACATTTTACTTCTTAAATTCAGCGATGAGGCTTGCCACCCATCCTGAATGTCTTGATTTTATATTGCCACGAAGAGGACAGTTTGCATGTTTCTTACATGCAGCTGATCTGCTGGCTACCCCACTTGTGGGATATGCCGTGATGGTATAGTAGTATAGTAGTAGTAGTCATAGACTAAATCACAATTCATAAATCGAATAAAAAAGATCTGTATTGATTCCCGTACTCAAAAGGCACATTGCTTGGATAGAAAAAGTTATCGTAGGTAAGTAGGTACACGAATAAAATTAATAAATATAAAAAATAGATTAGTGAACTTGCATTGTGGGATACGATATCAAGAGAAATCATAAGGTAGGTACCATAAAATTTTTATGAAAATCGTTTTATATTGCATATCTTAACGCATTAAAAATTAAAATAATATAAATTAATTAACTATCTGTTTGTCTATTTCAACCTATTTACATTGACCACCTGTTTATTATGGTTTATTACATTATTTCTATATTTTATTATTTTCTTGTTGTTATTATGTCTTAAATTTATTGTTTATTGATTTCTATCTGTATTGATTATTTGTTGGTGATGTTAAATATTTATAATTATATATGAATTTAAAAAAACTTAAACTTTTAAAAAAAATACTATTATTGATAATGTCTCATTAAGAGACGAAACAATATTGTCTACAAAAATAAAAATAAAATAAGTATAAGTGTGTATAAAAAAGTTTAAGTTTTTTAAATTCATTTAATATGGATACACAAAAAGTGACGGATTACATTGAAAACATAATTACATATTATTATTTTAATAATCTTTAATCTGAAATCTTATGTTGAATTTCCCAATTTTGATAATTTATTGCTGGTTCTGTCTTATTCTGTGTTAATCAAATTTTGAACAAGTTTTATTGAATGGTGTATATGTATTATGTATCATATTGTTTTTTTGATTGTGTATTGTTCTTTTTTCATAGTTACTCTTGTCTAGTTTGCATGTTTTTTTATGTCTGTCAAGCATTTAGATTGAATGAACGACCGTTTTCGAACCTACAAATAAGTTTAAACACTGACCCTTGCACCCAATTTTCTTTTTCAGCACAACATCAATAGAACATTGATAAAAGTCAACATAACAATAATAATCATAATACACAATAAGGAATACAGGATAAATATGAAGTACATGCATACATAATATAATATAGTGTATATTGTGTGTATTCAATAATATTGTGAGTACAACTTATAACTTTTATTACGACCTGACTGGACTATTGTTCATTAAGAATAGTGGCTATACTGGGTGTAGGAATATAGGTAGTGTGATCACAATATGTCTTACATACAAAAGGGGGCTAAACAGTGTCACAATATATATAATAATGTTCAAACAATTTAAATTCCTTGTTGTTCGATTGTTACGCCATTGTAATTCAATAATAATATTATAAAGCAACTATAGTCTACAAGCATAGGGGACAGCCGCGGTATATAATAATATCACGGCCTTATCGCATTTGGGATCAATTTTATTTAATTGCCCATCTTATGTTAGTGTAGGTATTTACTACTCTCGTCAATTAATCGATATTTCCTTTATTTGAGAAATTTCGTGGTAAAACTGTTATTTGTGTTAATTTAGGAAAATATTATATTGGAAACTACGGCCGACAGTCGGGAGTTTGCAAAAAATACCAACAACATTGTGGAAGCTTACACTTATTGTTATTTCTGATAATTTAGGGACATAAATATGATATTGGAGACTTAGACCGACAGTCACGAGTTTTGAAAAATACCAACCAATATAGTGCAGAGGAAAAATATCTAAAGAAATTAAGGAAAGCTTCGGTTAGATATGGACGAAAGAGGGATAAAAAGGAAAAAATAAAGAAAAAGTACAAGTTGCAGGAAATATCTTGTTGCATTCATTTGCGGCGTTTCTAAGAATGCAGTTTACTCTTACTGAGTCAAAAAATATGTACTACTTACATTCGATATCAATATGGGATATTATTCGCAGTTTTGCATTTAAAAATGTTAAGAGACTTGTTTCCTGTTGTTGAAATTGGCATACAAGCGGATATGGTTGAGTGCGAAACCAGGATGTGTGGAGAATTCTACGGAAGGCACATTATTGTTTTGTTATAAGTATTATACTTACATAATACACCTAATTAACAAAGATTGAGTATATTAATTATCATGCTACGTATTTCTTGTGGAATAGGCAGAAAATTTGAAACACGATACAATTCGTAGGTCTTAAACTTAGTCAATATTGAACAAAAAGTAGGCAATTCGTATAGCGGATGTTGAATGAGCAGACCAAAATTAAAGCATACTTTTCAACTAGACATTGAACTCGAAACTCACGGTTATTCAATTGCTCGAGACTGTGTAATAAGATTATCATTGAGTAATTAGATTCCTAGAAGAGACTATTTGCTCGTCATGAAAATAGGTCAGTAGAAAAAAATTGGAAAAAATGTTGTTTAGGGACCTATAGAAAGTAACGGGCTTATGTTTATTTTGTTGATATTATTTATAGTGGTCAACATGTTTTGTCTTTGTAGTTCAGAGGCAATAAATATATAGAAAGTAAAGGGATTATGTTTGTAATGGAATTATTTATAGTGGTCAACATGTTGTTTTGCCTTTGTTGGATCCCTCGCCGAAGTCACAATTAATCGATCAATAATGAAATAATGTAATAAATTAGTAGCTAATTGTCAAGTAACTATTGCTATATGTGATTCATATAAGTTTATAGATCATGATCTATATATCATGGCGTGTAATGATAGAACAGTAATCAAATAATTATATGTCTATAGGTACGTTAATTAACAGGATAGTTAATTATGAGAATATAAATCCTTGGAAATCATTGTGAAACTTTTCATTGATATTATACACAGTCTCGATGGTTAGATGATCAATTTTGTATTCATCAGGTTTTAGATTCTTTTCCCCTAAATCACTCGCAAACAAGTGGATGTTCTTGAGAAGAATAAAGCAGATTCTTTTTCCAGATCATGTATGAACTATATTTTTTTGTAATTATTATAAAATAAATATATACCTATAGTCCAAGAGTGCGCTCAATGGATGCAAGTTTGCATAGAGATTATTAATTTCCCAGTTAAATCTGCTTATGGCAAATATGAAAACGTAGGTACATTCCTATATTATGGGAAGGAACTAAAATATTTATGCGTTGATTTGAAAAAAAATCTTGTGTTCTATTTTTAAAATGTTTTTAATTACTCTTAGGTATACCTACTGCTATATGATATCTATTTAAAAAGCTTACTATTAAGTATCAAAATAAAAATATGTTGTAGATATATTTGACAAACCCTTGATTATTTTTATGCGACACGTTATAAAATAAAAATAATTAACTTATTTGCACTTTTATTTAACGCTTTTTATACACACTCAATATTCCAAAATTGAAATTACCGCCCGATATTAAACTCTGGACAACGCGGAGTCGCGGAGTGATTCAAACATAGAACGCACACTCTATGGCCACTCTCTTCCAAACAACTGATGTTCGTTTTATTTGTCAAACTTTGTGAATTGTGTGTGATGTAGTAGGCACTTGTAGCTTATAGGTATGCAATTCACAACACTATGGGATCAGGGATATTAGGTATATATGTAGGGACGTCAATGGAAAAGTAGAAACTTTTTTGAAAATTAAATAAGAGACAAATAACGATATTCAATTTGACAATGTTTAAATAAAAAAATTAATTCGATAACGATATAACATTTTATAGTAAAAATAAATTCTGTACAAAAGGCGTACTTATTAATTGCCATGGGGCAATGTTTTCCAATTTGTTTAGTTAGTTCTATTTTATTTTATTACAGCCAAAAGGCCATCCACTCGTTTGCAAGTGATTAGTTTAAAATAATTATTTAATTGTTTTTAAAACTGTAAAATATTATATTGAAATATCAGCTTGCCAATAACTTCTGCGTATGTAGATAAGTGCCTACATAGTGGGCACATACATAGGTATTTTGGGCCTTGTTTTAGGTCTTGTAGGTAAATCAATTATGTTCATGTTTTTAAATTTCGGCTGATAACAGATGAATATTATAATTTTTTTTTAAACATAGGTACATAGACATTTCACATAGCTTCATTTCACATTGTATCATCAGACGTTTTTACACTCCAAAAAATGGCGATAAAATCCACCATTCCCTAATTATTTGTTTTGTTATTTTTCGTAATATTATATTACGTCTTTCAGCCAATTTTTTCGAAGATTTTTTTATTGTTAACTGTTTGGTTTTATTTTTAATATTTATGTTTGAGTGAGCAGTTGAGCACCCTAACCAAATGCATCAGAGATATAATCAAATTATTCTTGACATTCAATCTAGCGCCTCTGGAGGGACATTATCATCTATCATAAGATAGTCTTATCTTTATACATATAACAATAAGCAGACTATAATATTATTAAGATCATTCTTGAAGATACAGTGGACCACTTTGTTGACTAGACTATTAAGACATATCTAATATTATATACCTACATAAAGCTATAACATGGTAACACATTAGTAGGACATGAAGTACATGGGTACATAATGTTGATTTGCCATTGTTACAAGGGCCCAGAATTTTTTCTAGAGAAGAGGGGCAGTTAAGTTTAGAAGAAAAAGTCCAGCATCGATTTCCGATTTGCAGTTTTATTCAGTGTATGTTGGATCTAACTTCCTAGATGACGGCAGTTGCCAATTTCTACTATTTTTGTCAACTTTTATACTATTTTGGAACGTCTAAGGAAACTGCTGTTTACCCTCTCCTCTTCCTGCGTACTCCCTTAATCGGTTAAAATGATTTTCGTTTTTCAAAATTGAGTAAATTTTGATTGTCTATCTAACCGCAATCATACGAAAGGTACCTACCTATACCTATCTATATCTCATAAAATAACAAGTCAGTGGATTTACTGGACATAAATATCATTATCTTTTTGCTTTACAAGACTTTCAGAATGGGATGTCTTATGTATTTGTAATGAAGTTTTATTGGCACCTAAGTGCTCAAAATTTAATGGAATGAAAATTTAAAGTAAATTTTTTATTATGCAAAAACATCGTGAACTTTGCTTTACCGCATCGCTGAAATGAAGGTGTAAAATTCTTCGTTTGTGATGCCTTAAGTAGGTGTCTGTGATTGAGTTGAGGGCACATTCTCAACTTTTCCCGGCTCAGTCCATCTCTGAATGAAGGTGTTGTGATTCCATTATGTCCAGTTTAGGATAGATAATAGACAAGTGTGTAGTTGATTAGTTTGGTAGGTAGTTACATATTATCATATTATTATTGTTATTATTATGATAGCCACTTACCTACCGTGCTGTGATACGTGCAGTGGGAATGTGATTATTAAATTAGGTAGGCACTAGGCACCTATACAAGATCTTACATACCATGTATCAAGTTATAATATCAAATTGGATGGAATTTGTATGGACTCACTCAATGATGTAAACACTACTGAGAAAAGAAAAATTACGACTGTGTTGCTTGTTTTAGTTAGACTTATATTATTATCCTGTCAACTGTTTATAATGATTGTAATATCGGAGGAATGGGAATGGAGGGAAAGATCGATACAGTGTTTAATCTAGTGACCGTCTCCTTCAAGGATCAAGAATTGGCCTTAATTAAAAATATTTGTGAATAATTCATTCAACCAACCAGGATTCGGTCTCTAAACTTCGCGGATTTTCAATAAATCTGAGTTTGTAATAAAGCCAAATACACCCCAAGTACCTTCGCAGTACCTAATAATAATATTCTTGTATCATGAAGTTGGAGTAGGTGAGCAGTGGAGAATCGAACCCAGGATCTCACGATTTAATGTCCGATCTCTGCTTTCCAGGCTACCAGTCATCGCAATTTTATTTTGCCTTTTTTAGTTTTGTTAAATTTTATTATTGAGGGATAAATTTCTATATGAAACGGTTTTTAATTAGTGTGTATTAATTTTCGTGATAAATATGTGGTCATCCGTTGAGTAATTAATATAATGAACTAAGGAAAATAACTTTTGCTAAATTAATTGAACGGCGCACTGAGTCTTTCACATCGTCTGTAACTATATATTAGATATGAAGTTAATCATAAACTGTACTGTAGATATAATAATTACAGTAATAAACAGGGTTGACTATAGGTAATTGTATCATATAAACTCAACTGATTGATATACCTAGAATAGTTTTCGATCTTGCTTTTTAGTGGAAAAACTTTTGAAGTAGGCCCACGTCAAATCATCGCTAGGAAAGTTGAGGAGAATTTCGTAAGGTTTAATAATTTTCTTTATTCAATAATATTTTTTGGTATGCTGAGAACAGCTGAACGCAAGGTTAATACGTGCAGTTGTTATCCACTTGCTACCCAAATCGTTTTAATTTATTTTGTGGTATTTAATGTGCGCGAAATAAAAATATTTCCCGTTTTTTTCGTAAAGTCATGAATAATCTACACGCTGATTACATGGAGTAAGTCCACTGACTACCTCACTCGTGGCAGATGAAGTACTAATGGTAGGTGTAGAAATAGAATTATGATCATAATCATGAAATAGTCATGCTTCTTAACACTTACATATTTTCAAATCCATCCTTTTCTTTTCATTATTTACTTCCTATTAAATATATATTATCATTAGTGCAACTTTCTTGTATTGCTTTGAACAATACCGACCGGTAGGATATTCTATGTAATATACCATTGGCTAATAAGACAATGAATGGATAGATAGAAATTAACGAGATGACTAACTTCCGTTAAATTTTAACTCATCTTTTTTCTAAACTGCAACGTTAAGTTCCGTTAAATTAATTTTGTTATTTTTTTGGTGTAGGGGTCTATTTGAGATCTGAAAGATGAGATCCCAAAAAGATGGTTGCTTCTAAGGTTTGCATAAAGCGTCTCTCGATTGGTGGACATTACATCGTGACAGTGAGAATGGTGGAATTGGTGAACGTTGTCCATGGACACCGAAAGTGATCACTTAAGCCAGCCTTGAGCCAATTCGTAAGCGTTGGGGCACCTTTCTCACTTCTTCCGATTAGATTCTACACAATGTTGCATTGTGTAGACATGGTTCTCCAATCGAGGTTTCTGAGTAACGAAGTTAACTTTTTATTTGACGGATTAATCATTAACTGAGTAAGTTTCAGGATTAATATTAGTTTGTACGTAATATAATCATAAATATTATTGGTCAAGTTATCTGTAAGGGACCGTCGGTTGCAGACAATAATTAAAAGCATAGATCCTATTAATTATGATATTGCCGTATTAGTAGTAGGTAGGTACTAATAATTATGATAAGTGTTCAGGAAGAAAGCAATTATGTAACTCTTCTTTGTCTTAACTTCTATAGGAAGTTGGAATGAAAGATAAACTTACCTATATCTGCACAGGTTTAGTTGTGGCATCACAATAACTAAATTTTCTCTATGCAATACTTATATATTATATTTTTTTTGATATTTCACAAGTGACAAAAAATAAAGTTTTTGTATTTTATTACTGCTTATTTTGTAGAACTCCATAATTTAATGTAAATAAAAACAATAAACTTTGTTTTACTACAAAGCTCTACAAAGTTTTTTTGTTTTTATTTACATTAAAATATAGTTTTTTTTACCTGATAAAACTTTTCTTATTTTTGCGGTTTTGAGCAACACGAACCCACTTTTTTCCACAATTTGGTTAATGCCGTGCGCCCATATTTTTTGAGGACCTCCTTTATATATTTTTCTCCTGTGGTTTCCACTCCAAGATCCTAGTCGTTCATCTGCCATTTTCTCTTCGAACTATGTGACCAGCCCATTGCCACTTTAGCTTGGAGACTTTGTCTATAATACCCACAACTTTCGTTTTCCTTCGGATTATTTTTTTTATCACTTTGTCTCCTAAGTTGATTCCCAGCATTTGTCTTTCCATAGCCTGCTGTACACATGTCAACATTATTTGTTTTCCAAACAAACAAACTAATAGACCAACAGACAAAACAAAATAAAAAACAGACAATCACTAATGTTAAAAATAAATAGGTACATAATTGAATGAAGATATACGTACAACAATACAATATTTGGTAATGCCCTGGGCGCAGACAGATTATAATGATCTTTTAATTATTAGTTCAGTAATTATTTATCTACTTATTATATTAGCCATATGAAGCTTTCCCATTTTGTAAATAATTACTCTTTTAATTGAGCAGTAAGCTTAATGTCTAACTTAATAATATAACATTTATTTATAAGTACCTACCTACCTATTGACTTGTGAGATAACCATCGTGAGACTCAATCTTAGGCTTGGCACACCAAAGACCAGATACGGGTGAATGCATCCCTGAATCCCGTGAGGCCAAAAAGCTTTTCTATTCCTCGGGAACCTCTCCAATCTCAGATATTTCAGAGCCATGATGCTCGTCGTCTGTCCATGATGTAAGTTTGTGCTTAATGGAGGACTTCAACAAACCAACTAGGTATATAAACTGGTCTGGCGAAGATATCAATACGGCTGCTTGTGTGAACAGGGCCCCTAGTCAAAACACATTTAAGCGTTAGGTTTTCGTTTCGTTTTCGTTCAAACAAGACGAAGTTGCGAGAACGCATAAATTTTCGTAGCTATAATACACAAGTAGCTACGAAAATTGACACGTTCTTGCAACGTCGTCAACGTTTGAACGAAAACGAAACGCTTAAATGTGTTTTGACTAGTGATGGGCGATATATCGATATACGATTCGATTATATCGATAGTTCAGAACAATGCGATTATTCGATAGTATCGGAGCAAGTCGATTATTTTAATCGATTATTATATCGATTATTATAAGTCGATTATAACATCGATTATTATAAGTCGATTATAACATCGATATAATATATCGACTTGCACAAGTCGATTATAAATGTTCGACTTTTGATCTACCCCTTCAATAATTCGACTTCGACTCGTGTTAGTCGGTTCTTAGAATTCGATTTCAATACAAGTTGATACTTGCTACATACTAAAAGTATAGTTGGATATATACGGATGAACCATGGCCAATATGCATTTAGGTACCTACCTACCTATAAGTATAATACAATATTATATTCATACACGATGCCGTGCCGGACAACACCACAACGATGATGCAGTCAGTCAAATGATTAGTGATCGCTCCATTCCTTGCAATTTTTATAACCTAATAGGAAAACCAAGTAACTGCCAGAAAATAATAATTTAGGAATAATTTAAACTTCTAAGATAAAATTTTGTGGAAGATTTTATTTTTATTTATTTATTCATTCATTCTTAACTGTACATTGATTACAAACAATTACATAAAAGGTATACATTCAATACGTATTTTTATTTTAATAAGGGACAATAATTACATAAAAAAATACATGCATTACAATGTTTCATAATATAAAATCATATAACCTAGGTCCTAAAATACTCCCGAACATGGATTGAAATATAATTTCCGCTATATTACTAAGCTAATGAAAATGAGTGGATAGCAACAAATACAAGTATTAATTATAATAAATACAAAATTACTATACCTACATATTTTTATTGTTTAGCAGATGTAAGTGATGTCTATTTATTGTACGGTACGGTATTTAAGTAGTTCACGTAAAAATAAGTTGACGAGTAGAAGTAGGTACATTGTCTGCTTATTCTCCGAAAATACTTTGCTTTACTTGATTAATAAATTTCTTCGTTAGATTATATGTAATATCTTTTAAAGAGCGTTACTAGGTTTTACTATTAAGCTGTCTACAAGTAGAAGATCTCTTAGTAAAAAGAGAGACACTACTCGCGTAGTTACCTGAACAATTTTGTAGGCAATATTAATATGAGAACGTGAGCATTCACATTTCACAACCGCATCCTTCAACGCATAAAAACAAACTGAAATAAAGCGTGAGAAAGTGAGAGGGGAATAGATGCGTACGTTTCGTTGAATCGTTGACGATAGTTTTGTACTTCGTTTTTCCGAATATAATACGAAAATAACCGACTTCAAAATAATCGATGTTTGTGTTATTCATATCGCGCTACAAATAATCGATACTACTTCGATATATCGATTATTTTTTACAAGCGAAGTCGATTATTTATATCGATTGTGAATTGTGAACGACTTCGATTATTTCGATTGTAAAATATGATACTATCGCCCATCACTAGTTTTGACTAGGCCTACTGGTGTGGTGGACTGGATAGAATGTCACTAATAAACCTCAATCAACAACAACAGAGTTTTCAACCTTATTGTATCTGATGCTCATTGTGCAGTGACATGTTCAGAGTTTTCATTAGTAGCTGAAGACCCGCAGCATCCCTCTTTGATTATTGACGTTCAGCTGGAAGTAAAGGTTGATTAACAGACACTAACAACCATTAATAAAAATATCAACTATCAGCGAACTATTATCCAATAAGGCTAGATGCCTTCATCGTTGTAGTCAAAATTGCATGGATTAGCGTTCAATTCTGATTTTAAAATAATAATAATGATAATGAGTAAGTGTATCTGACAAATTCTTTTCTGAGTATTTTTTTTCGATATTGCGATATAGGTAAAAAAAACTTACCCACCTATGGCAATTTACAAAGTTGGTACCTATACCTAGATGATAAATTAATTAGAATTAGTTGTATTTGTATTGTAGGTAATTCTATGTTATGAGTGATGAGGTTTAGTCAAATCAATAAAAAAAACTAATAATATCTATCATTTATCAACTAGGCATTTCGACTCGATTGGAGAATCATGCTTACCTGAGCGGATTTCAAAAAAAATGTTCCTAGGTAAATTGCACTGTCCAATAATGTACATTACCATAATATTCATGAGTTTTAACTTTTTCGCACTTTGTGGCCTCATTACATGGAAAACAGTACTTAAACTGTTTATTATATTAAAAATATCATCCAAATCTATCATAATTTATAAAATCCAACTAAAATAAGAGCAAACTGAACCCTAAAATGTCTTTGTCCACACACACTTCGCAAACTTCAAAACATTATAGTAAAATAATTTCTACTAATTATGAAACGTATTATACACCAAAAAAAAGAGCTTAAATTAATTGATACATGTCATTCAAGAAATCTATAGTATTTATACGATAAAATATAAAATATACTGTTTTCTTCTCATCCACAAAAACCAAGTGTAGTGGAAATTCCTATATAGTCACGGAGATTGTGCAGGTTCCGAAAGTAAAATCTAGGAATATAAAGTTATTTTTTTTAGTATGGAAACATTTTTTGTCTATGGCCGTCGCTATTTTGTTGTTTATTCATTCAGTTCAACAGAAAATCGTGACAAAAGAGTTGTCAGCATTGTTGGTTAAAATTTTTGTTCCTATATAGTCACAGCATATTTTGAGGTAAGAAGAGTTTGTTTTACTGTTTTGATATTTCAGATTTATAAATAAACTATTAAATAACGTAAGTAAAGGTTAGTTTCTTCAGTTTTTTTGTTTTAAATGCTTTAATTAATGTTTTTATTATATCGAGACAGTGAATAGTCACATCCATTGCGTCACGTAGGCATCCCGTGATATATAAGCGGAACATATTCGTGACGAAATGGAATTATTAAGCTAAACTTACACAGATTAAGTTGAATAGTTTAGTGTGATTAATTAATTTTATACCCAAAAATTGATGAAAGTATTTAAAGGGCAATATATTAGAAAACTTAAAACTAAATTCATTCATTGTCATTCAACAGAATTAAAAAAAAAACACTTAAAATGTTCAATAAAGAATTATGATAAAAATATATAGTATTAAGTTCTATTATTTAAATAATAATAGAACTTAATACTATATATTTTTATCATAATTCTTTATTGATTATGGAGTTCTATCACGAAGTGACAGTAAAAAAATATTGAAAAAAAAAAAAAAAAACCTAAAAATGTTGTTTAAAAAAAGTTGTAAAAGACTTTATGTGGACATTTTTATCGTTCAGGATGATAGAAGTTTTGTTGCAAGAGGTGTTTGTTTTCTAAATAGTAGTGTTTCTTTGCAGTTATGGCTCTCACGGCAGCCGAACGTGCCAAAAGATACAGGGAGAAACTGAAAAAAGACAATCCAGAAAAGCACGAATTACAGAGACTTAAAACAGTTAGACAGGCTGAAAAGAATTTGAATTTATTAGTTTTAAGTGTACAACATAGTGTGTAACCCGCTTTAGTTGTTCCTAATAATCACGCGGATTTCCACAAGCGTCACCGTCCAGTTTCAACTGTCTTCATTTCTTACGATTACTTATTTAAATGTTAGGAAAGCTCTAAATTATTTATACATCATTATCTTTTAATAAAACTTATTATTTCTTATTAAGTCAAAATTATATGAATTCTTCTCAAATGTGTGGAATAAAGATACTTTTAGATAGTGTTTAAGACATAATAGTGACGAAACTGAATATTAATGTTGAAAAACAAAATTTCCCTCAATAAAACCGATATTTTCTAACTAAAATCTATGAAGTTTTTATTATTATGATTCCCATTCCATTCATTGTTTCGATATAGAAAGCGTACTTTATCTTTAATATGTATTCTAACTTTGTGACGAAACGGAACAATTTTCAACAGTTCTCAAAATAAATTTCCTCATAATTGTAAAAATCCTGCCAATATCATAATAAAATATACAGATTAAGTTTAATTAGTATTTTTTCTAACTTATTTGCGTATAATGAAGACTAAATAAAAATATAAAAAAAATGAGTTTCCATTTCGTCACAGACAAATTTTTTGAAATCTGCCCACCTACTCAATGTAGCATTGTGCAACATCCAACCGGAAGAAGTAAGAAAGGCGTCTAAACACTTACGAATTGGCTCTAGGCTGGCTTGAGTGATCATTTTAAGCGTCCTATGACAACGTCCTAGTCAATTCCGCCATTCTCAACATCACGATATAAGGTCCACCAATCGAGAAAATATAGAGAAAGAATCAACCATTTTTTTGGGATTTTCTATTTCAGATTCGATTGGATCAAGATAACGCCGTTTATAATTATGACACCATAACAATTAAATTCGATACTTTTTCGGCTGCTTGTTCGACTAGTCAGCTACATTTTTTTGGGATGTCTGATTGGTTTTGTCACCTGCGCGTTGTGTCAAACCAGTTGAACAAACAAAAAAATATTAATTACACACACGCACATACACACACACATATAAAATTATTAATTATTATTACACATATATAATTAATAATTTTTTGTACCGACAACAATACCTACATACATACATGATATAAATTAGACTAGATAGTGTACCAAAAAGGTAATCATTCATAAAAAAACATTATCATTAAATAATATAATGTACTGAGAATACCCAGTAATCAATCACAATAATATAAGATAATAATATGAAATGATTTAATTTACAACTGCATTATGTATAGCTATAACTAATAGAATCGACCAACGCCATTGTACAATACAAATTGAAATGTTGATTACCTACCTAATCAAAATTTATTATAGTCGAGTCGTATATATTGGAGTCGTCCAAATAGAATACCGTATATCTTAAATGCTTTTTTATGTTTGGAGTGAGAGTTTTTATGAATGGCAGCTAGGTATTCATAAAACATCCATCATGTATCATTATACCTTAATTTTTGTATTCAGCGATAGGGTATACCACCATGGTGTGCCTACAAAGGATTTTCTTTAGAGGGGCATCAGTTTAGATTTTTTTTTACAACTATCAAATGCCTGGACCGTTTTTAAGTCTCGGTTTTCACGAGTTAGTAATTTGGTATATCTAACCCTTGTCCCAAATTTTGAATTTGAGATGGGATTTTGAAATGATTCATCATCTCCTCGTTTTTGTTGAACTATTGAAGAACCAGCTTGTATTTACTTTGACTTCTAGGAGGGGGAAAAGGGGCAGCTTTCCACTTCGATTCTAAATTTTCATACTCATACCTGTACTTATTCTAAGTATCCTACCATTTTTGAGATCCTAGAGGGGGGTAGCTGCCCCATAGTTCGCCATCCTCTAGGTACGTCCATGTATTTATTTATATTATCCATTCTGAATGTCTTTAACATTTATTACCATGGAGAAGACGATTTGCAAATATGTAGTATAGTTGTGTTTGGTCAGTTGGTTACTAAGTAGATATTATATTAAATTTGTAGAAAATGTCGTGATGATATAATGAAGGAATGAAGAAAATATAATAAGCTGCAACACAAGTATTTTTATTTTATAATGTATACAATCAAAACATACAGTTTATTTGTAGTAAAAAAGGAAATATTACGGCCATCTATGAAGATGTTCAAAATTTATTAATCAAATGATTCGCCTTCGTAGGCCATCTATGTCGATGTTCAAAATTTATTAGTCAAATGAACCGCCATCGTAGTGTTACAGGGTATTGTTTAATTATAATTCGAAAGATGGCGGACGGATGCTGTTTTGATTCATGAAATATAAAATGTTATAATATTATATTCCATAAAATATTGAAAATATTGTAAAAATATAGTTCAATTAAGGTAAAGATAGATGAAACGAGCATATCTTGTTTTGGATTTTAATTAAATTGTTACATTTTGTAAAAAAATATTGGAAGCGTGTGATTTTTTTATTTATTCTGGCAGCACTGAAAGCGTTATGTCAAACTAAGCTTTCGATTGTTTCCGATTACAAATTTTGCCAATCTTTCGGTTGCGTGGTCGTACTGTGTGTTGTGTGTGCCGGTGTAATGTGTTAACATTTATCCAATTAAAACAATATAAAGTGTCATTTAATTAGTGATAATGTGTAATTTATTCCTGTGATACTTTGTGAATCCTTCGTTATTCGTTTTCTTGGTGAATTTCAACATTTTCACTCAAGATTTGTGTAGCAGACGAAACGCATAAAAATGGATTACGAATATTTGTCAGAGGAACAACTGAAGGGATTTGATAATTATAAGGTTGGTCTTCATTATATTGCCTATTCTAACTGTAAGACAAAATATTAAACAATAATTTAAAATACCTTTACTTGTTGATATCGAATCAAATGATTGTAAAACAACAAAGACGGTGCCAATGAAAAATCGTTATTTGAACAGCTATTCTGTCATCAGCATCGAATAATTTTATGATATTATGCATTTATATTTCTGAACTAGTGTTTTTTTTAATCTTTAAATACATTATTAATTTTAATAATAATTTGTGTTAGGAAATTAAATAATATAATTTCTAGTTTTATTGACAAGCCTTGCTTCTTTCTTATTT
Source organism: Athripsodes cinereus (assembly GCA_947579605.1). Lineage (NCBI taxonomy): Eukaryota > Metazoa > Arthropoda > Insecta > Trichoptera > Leptoceridae > Athripsodes > Athripsodes cinereus. Next base: position 11,826,193 of record OX388322.1, read on the forward strand.
TGTATACACATCTCCTTTAGTGAAAAATTAACCTTTTACTTTACATTAATTGAAATTACTTATGAAAATCACTGACAAATATTTAGGAATCAATATTAACATTAAATACTCTACATTTTCCTAAAGTAGGTACTCTAAAACATGTCCAAATTTTACAGTAAATGTACTTAAATTACAGATTGGTTTTTTTTAAGAAGTACAAGATTGGTTAAACATGTTTTAATTTTAGATGTTTCTGTGTGATGAAAATTTGTGCTTAAATATTTTTCTGAACCGTGCCTAATATTCTGTTATCTTAAGTAGGCAAGAGCATTTAATAAATAAATGTACATCTTTTATAAGCATACCTATATGTCAGTGATGTAATCGAACAGATAAGAATATTAGAATCCCCAAGATAACGAGATTAGTTTATGGGTACGCAATTTAACTATTATGCATTCAACTTCATCATTACTTTATTTTATACATTGCAGTTGTTACCAACTTATAATAACTTGTCTATGAATTAATATGTACCTACCTATATGTATGTGGAGGATTTACTATGTCCATAGATTGTTAGCTATGTAAATATTGAAATTATCATTGAGCAAATAACCCAGTTAGGAAATGCTTCACTTAGTTTTGGGAAGTGCCTATTAAATATTGACTTTCCAACACGTTCCATAGGCCAACAACTATAAATTTTTCGAAATCAAGATTTTTGGCTTATTACATGTAGAAAGTGGTATCTTTTTAATTTCACAAACAGAAAACCCAAAAATATAAATATATGGAAGTTCATATTTGTTTTGAGTTTTCATCAGATCGCTATATACTGTTTCAAATCTATAACGTGTCATATCTTGGAATATTAGAATTTCGAGTTGTTGTTTTATGGAACTGGTAAATAATAATAATCTTTATTGCAAAAAATTAGTATACAAAGAAGAAGAAAAAACATGGTATCATAACAATAGAATACATAATTTTGTGCAATGGGCGAGTTGATCGCTGAAGCGCAATATCTTCCAACTAACCCATCAATAAATCAATATGTTTATTTAATGAATGATAATGCGTTTACTTTTTTGTGTTTATAGTGTGATTAATCAAATCATTTTCTACACAGATATATAAGGCCATTCACAGTATAGTTTTTATTTATCTTTTTTAATATAAAGTAATTGCTACAAAAAAAAGTTTGAAGAGGATAAATTGATGAAGATAGTATGTGTGTTTGAAGAAAGGGATAGAGAATGGAAGCACAGACATCTGAGAACTGCATCATTCATTGATGTAAATCAAATTCTCCATTATTAAAATGCCTGCTGAGTTCAAAAAGTTAGTGTACTACATACATACATACCATCACGCCGCTTCCCTCGCGGGGTAGGCAGAAAGGATCGAGCGCCACTTCCTTCTATCCTTGCACACATCTTTCGCTTCCGTCACTGTCATACAATTCCTCATGCATGCTCTCCTGTTCAACGTGCTCAACACGTGATCGTCCTGTAGGATTTAGTTAATGTACTAGCTTGAGAAATATCAATATGCGGAGAAAGTAAAAGAAGTGTGTAAGGCTAGGGTTGTCTAGCACATAATTATCATTCATTCTTTCATGTGCCCCACCTTTAGTATATTGTATCTCCAAAAGGCATTGTGTTGTCTAATAAACGGTTTGTATTTACAATTCATTATAGGTCCCAAACAAACTAATAAAATGCCTATGATTCAAGTCCAAAGCTAACTTTATTTTTATGAATTGACTTTATACCTGAGCAATGCCATCATTTTAAAATCTTCTACTGTTTGTGGAAACCTGTTAACCTATCTATCATCTATGTATCTACACATATGTAATAGATTAGATTTATTATTATTATATACTTTCGTGTATCTCTATCTGTGTACATATTATATTAATAATGATATTCTTATATCAACATTGTTGCCCTTGAAGTTAACAGGTTTGGTAGTGATTATTTAGCATCTCATTTACATTTAGGTCTCTATTCATTAACATGATTATGATATCATTTAATGGTTATCCCGTTGTAATAAATTGATTATAATACATCTAAGCGCCATTAAAAAGAGTTTTTTTCATAAGATTTATAATAATTTGAGGCAGGAATACAGAGTTTTGTATATTTTAGAGATAAATATCAATGTATTTGCAAAACATCTTATATTAGGCATTTAACCAATTTAGAGACGAAGAGAATTACTTGCATGTTTATTACATGCAGAGTTAATCTGCTGACTCCCCTTTTTGCAGGAGATGGTATGGATGGATAGTTTTAGGTCTCTTACAATGTTGAGTAAGAGACATTGGCATGCATATAAGTAGATGAAGAAAGAAGTATGTAAGGCTAGATCAATGTAGTGTTGCATTCTTTTTCATTTCCCCTACCTGAGACATGGAGTGAGGGTATAGATAGAGACGATTGGAGATGGTGGTTTGTGATTGAGTTTTCTGGGGAAACTTTCTCAGAGTATCTGATACAACACAGCCATATGGCTAGTGTGGCAGGTAAAATTGACATTGTTTTTAATTTATCCTTAATATGAATGATTTGAGGATTTGCAAGAATGTTTGTCGATATTTTTTGTCATTTATGAGTGGTAATACACATATATTTTATTGTGCTTTGTAAATGGGTTAGTATTATTTGTTCTCTTCAAGTTATTTGTATGTAAACAATACATATGTATGCATATTATGAATGAATAAATTATTATTATTATTATTATTAGTACTTATTAATAGTTCACTACTACTACACCATCACAGCATTTCCCACAAGTGGGGTAGCCGGCAGACCAACTGCATCTAATATACATGCAAGACGTCCTCTCTGTGCCAACAAAAAATTAAAACATTCAAGATGGGGGCTAAACTTAACACTGAATTTAAGATGTTAAAGTGTCCAGTGTTTTTATCTCATTTCATTTGAAATTTATCGATGCTGACATACTAAATATTATAAAATATAACAATTACATATTGTTCAATTTGTTTTCATCGATGTTATTATTGTGAAATATATAAAAATATATTATTAATCTCTGAGAATAAGTTATTGCAATAATTTTTTTGGCAAACAATTTCTTTACAACATAAATATATATTTATATAAAAGTTGTGTATCTATACTTTGTTTATAAGTCTTAGTTTTAGCGGATATCAAGTATATTGTGTTATGTAATATTAATTTTGTATACTTATATAGTTGAATACTGCCTTCTAGTGAAATTACTTTCATTAGATATAGCAAGACTTGTTTCGTGTATAGAATGAACACAGTGAAACTTTGATAACTGTGTATCTAGTTCCTTGAAAAAAATATATAAATTTAATTAATTACATAGGACTAGGACATAGCTAGTAGTTACAGTTTAAAATAATACGTCTAGTCAAATTATTTCAAGGTAGGCACCCTTTCTCCCTGGCTTTTAAATAGCTCAAAATTTTAAAGAAGGCAGTTTCCCCCATCTTTACTGAAAAGTTTCTATGATATTAAATTAGGCTAGAAGAAATCATGGATATACCCTTGCTTAAACATTTAGAAATTGATTTGTTGTAGATCTTTTATTTATTTATTCACAATCATAAGCCAACTTGTAAGTAAACAATAACAATATCTTATAAGTAAACAATAACTCAAGATACATATTGGCAAATAGACACCTCGATTGTCAAAATCTCGACTAACCCAAAACTCGAACTTGATTATTTTTCGGCAGTCTCATTAGAGAGCTAAGTACTCTATCGAGGATTGACTGTAAATGTAATCTATTACATAGTTAAAAGTGTAGTAATCATACTAAGTACAAGGAATCATTACAGAATACAGATCTATTAATATTCCTTAAAGTCGGTAATAGGTTTAGTACCTACAAATATAAAATATATGATATTATGTATCCATCGTGTGTAGTAGGTATTGATATTTGCCATATTTATTTGTAAGTTCGTGTTGTAAATATATAATTATACACATTACGTAGGTATAATTATTGTTATTGGATACAAATGAAAGTTATGTAATTGTTATAGGAAGAATATTAATAAACACTTAATAAATAATAGTTATTGATTCCATAATCACTTCCCGTATTGGTTTGGTACTATATTTTGATACGGTTGATGGCCCAGTTTAAGAAACTGGTGTAAAATAATTTTAGGGTTAGTATTGTAATAAATACTTGAGACACTTGCAATCTTCTGAATTATGCATTGTTAGTGTGTGTATCTATTGCTATGTAAAATAGATAAATATGTCTTGTTGTTTACAATAAGCAATAAAATAAGTACATAATAGATCTACCGCATAAAAATTTGAACAAAGTAGCTTTGAATAAAAAAGCATTCTTAAACATTTTCAATTCAACTATTCAAATTGTTAATTATTATGTTATAAACTTTTATAAATTGTAATTAGATAGACTGTTTAGTACTCAAGTGTAAACGTTTTAGAAATATAAATATTTGTGGAGATTTTTTTTTCAAGGGCACGGTGTTAAAATTCCACCCCCGGGGGTTGATTTTTCGTAGTAGGTAACATAATAAAATCCGCGTAAATAATTACTTATACACACACCGGGCTATGGCAGGGGGTGTGTTTGTAGGCTATAATTATCCCCAAGGTTATTTGTTGCGTATTTTCATTAAAAAAATATATTCCGCTCCTGAATCTTGCTCAAATATGTACATTTTAATTCTTTTTATCGCCCTTTATAGCATCTCTCAGGAGTATAGGACAGAAATGAGTTTTTTTCCATTTAGAAAAAGTAATTCTATGTCAACTGAGTTAAGTCACCTTTTGCTACGACATTCCTAACACTTTCGTATCGTTTTTAAAAGATCTGTCTATTGTGAGAAAGTTTATCCAAGCTGTAGGCAACCGTATAGAAACTAAAGAATAAAGGACCATCGTAGAAGTATGTAACTATAAAAATACGATCTTTCTAAATATGCTATCTCTTGCATTATCTCCTTTACTAATAATTGTAAGAAAATGAAGAACATAAACACTGTAAACACACACACACACACGTATGTGATGAGTGGGTGTAAGTGCCTTCCTTCCGAGTTTATTAAATTGATTTTGCAATATCAAGTATGTTATGCTGCTACCTATATAGTTGGCATCTGCTGAATTGTTTTCAGAACTTATTATTCGTGTTCCATATTGTGTATTGTGCGGTAGGTTTGTTTGCATTACATAATATTTGGTCGATAAATAAAACATGTCATAAAACAATACCCACTTGTCTACTGATTATGTTTATAGGTATTATATCAACTTCAAATATTTTTTTGTTTACATTCTTATTCTGTTCAATTTTTATATTTCTACCATCACGGAATCTGCAAAGAGATGGGAGAGTCGTTTTATTAATCTCATTAACTTATAAGTCATCCTCTCCATGCAATAAAAGCAACATATGAAGTATGTCATTTTACTGATGTTTCTTATACGTGATGTTTTAGGAACACCGATGATGATATGTACGTGATGTTTTCAGCCTTTTTCACGACGTTATTCCGGGGATGAAACCTTGACTGATAGCGTTATGTAGTACCTTAATATCCAAAAAAGATCGGATTTGCTACACTAGTGAATTGTTAATTATTGAAAGAACCTCTACACACTCGGATATCTCAGGAGTCGGAGACTCCTATTTATCCGAATTTGCACACATCACTTTCATTTCCTCAGGGGCGACCCGAAGAACAGATCAACATAAGTCGCCTCGTTGGAACAATAAACAAAAAGAAACAAAAATAACCCATATTGGGAAAAATTAAAATAAAGTGATATCACACAATACATGTGTGACATAATTAACCATAATAAATTAAACCAATATTATACCCAAAAATTAAGTACAATACAATAATATACATATATATACATACACACACACATACACTCACCCTCACACACACACATACACTCACCCTCACACACACACATACACACATTCATACACACACACATATATATATACAGTTGGTACAGATAACAGAGATAAAGTGTCCAGAAACATTTCGGTTTTAAGACAGTGAGCCCAGGGGTCACTGAAACGGGGTAGTGTGGAAAACTATTTCCCTCCCAATGGGGATATTCCAACCAAAGCTACTCTCCACCAAGGGAGACAGGACGCACAAAACAAACGAAAAACAAGAGTTCGCCACGCAACATTCGCCACGCCAAGCAAGCTCAATTTTCAGACTCCCCTGCGTCAGCCGGGGATAAACCCGGCCCACGCAGAAGATCCCACCTAGACACCCAGGAATCTACAAACCTCTGGAAAGCCCTGAAATTCTGAGGACAAAGTAGCACTTCCCCAAACCAAACGGGCCTGGGGGTGCCATCGCTCATTTCCTCTAGCATTAGATCTCTCGCATCCATCATCACCGGGCACTCCCAAAGGATATGCTCCGCATATTGCGCCCCCATCCCACAGACACACCATGGATCATCCACGAGTCCAAGATCAAAGAGCTTGCCTCTCAGATCCCCATGGCCAGTTATCAACTGTACAGTGAAATGATCAAATGATAGGAAGCGCTTTTTCATTCGTTCACAAACATTCGGGAGGAAACTGTAGACTAATCTAGCAGTTCTTCCTCCATCCCATCTTTCCTGCCACACTTCCATCGTCCTCTTTCGTATCGTGCCGACAGCCCTATTATAACCTCTGATTCCGGGTTCCGCATGCACAGACATGCCGAAATGTACCACAACTCCATCCGCCTTGATCCTACGCCTGGCCACAAAGTCCAAAATTTCTAAATCGGCTGGTAGCACTCCAGCAATGAATGGAAGGCCATCACTAGCTGCAGTTCGATACGCACCCGTGACAGCGAGCAGCGGGATTCTTTGCCCCCTCAAGACCGCCATCGACACAGATCCAACTAACAGCCTGTGCGACCACACACGAGCGGCATACGTGACCTGAGCCACATAAGTCGCCCGATATATAGTCTTCACAGTTCGGCATCTTAGACCCCATGTTCCACGACTCAGTCTGCGAAGAGTGAAAAATAACACACCCGCTTTTCCGGCAGTCGCTCTGACATGCGGGAGAAAGGAAAGGCCTCTGTCCAGGACTACACCCAGATAACGGACTTCGTTGACCACCCTCACGGGTGATCCACTCATCCGAAGAACTGGATTCCTGTCCATTGTATTGTTAAATGAAAAAAAAAGTTATAAGGTCACCAGTTGAATTACTATACATTTTGTTTCATTTTAATTACTTGTTTGATGTATCATTTACGCGCTAAGAATATTTCACTGTTTCCTATGTATTTACATAATATGCCTTGTGACCCAATGTTATAAATTATTCTCGAATACTAATCATAATGACATGACTTGATTTACGATTGATTGGATATTTTTGTTTTTCAATATCATCATGCAGAACAAAACCTCAAGTATACATACATAGTATTATATACAGCGGGTACGTGCGTTATATTGATTCGGAAATGAAGACCACTGATCTCTCGTATATGTATAATATGTATAGTTACTAGTTAGGTATAGTAATTGTCTTCCTCGTGCTATTCCTACATAGAACATAGAACAAGTACATGGCGAGTTCTATAGTAGATATATTTCAGGCGTGTTTCTATTGTATAAACTACAACTATATATTAGATTATATTATGTATTATTGAATTGTATATAAATGATTACTAACTTTAAACCCGACGATTAGAGACTAAACTAGATTCATTATTTTACTACGCAAACATTTTTTTTTTCGTTCGAATAAAGTAAAAAAAAACTAGGACAGTTATAATATGATAAATAATATACAGCAAATTAATTGAAGCTAGAGAAAACCAGTATAAAGTTTGCAAACATTGTTTAGTATTATATAATGTAATACATATTTATACATTTAGTTGACAATAGAGCGATATTGAATTTAAAAAAAAATACAAAAATTTCAAAGAACATACAATATTAATTCCCAATGAAGAAGGAGACAAAGGAATGGTACCGAAAATGGAAATAAAGAGGAAAAACATCAAATGACTAAACTCCATGATGGTCAGAATATCGCATCAGGAGTTGGCTCTTATTTATGTCTTTCTAGGACCCACTATTAAATTGGAAAGGGATAATATGGAAACCGAACTGGGAAGGGGATAAGTAAGCTTAAGGATGGGGTGAATTTGGTAAATTAACAAATGTCTTAAAATCCTCAAACACTACCATCCATGTGGTGGCCAATGTGCCGTTTATGATGAATAAATAAAAAAAAATACTTAATGAAAAAAAATCAATGCGTGCGAAGTTGCTTCTTGTACTCATTTACAGTTTCGAGATATTCGCTCGAACAACAGAGCGTTTCCACCACAATCTGTCGAAAAAGCTTTTATTACAAAAAGAAATAGCTATCACATTTTCTTCGGGAATCTTTAGTACATACATACATACATACATCTTCTTCCCCTTGTCCTAGTTGGGTCGGGGGCCCATTGCGCCTAGGTACCTCCTCCAGAGATCCCTGTCCACCGCTGCTTCCAGGACCTCTGGCCACTCCAAACCAAGTCTTTCATCACACAAGTTTGACACCTGCCCTTGCCAGCTTCTTCTAGGGCGGCCCACCGGTCTTCTGCCCTCTCCCACAGCCTCCAAAGATCTAAGTGGTAGTCTGTCCTCTGGCATGCGGAGAACGTGACCCAGCCATCGCAACTGCGACCTCTCTATATGCAGGAGTACCGATTACACATTGAGAGCCTCACGAACATACGTATTCCTTATAAGGTCTCTCAATGACACACCAGCCACTCCCCTGAGGAACCGCATTTCCGCTGCCTGTAACCTTGATCTCACGCTCTCCGTGAGCATCCAAATCTGGTGTCCATATGTGAGGATAGGGCGGTAAATTGTCTTAAATATGGCCATTTTCGTCCGTTGGGTCAGCTCGGATTTATGTAATATCGGGTTTTTAAGCGCTTTCAGCACATTTCCTGCCGACACAATCCTCTTGTCAGACCATCTTGGTATCTTTAGTATCTTTTTTAATAAATATTTTTTTTTATTTGAGAGTACGTTGATTAGATGCACGTTTCCATAGAGGGAATTGGTTTCCCAGTTTTTTTCTTACTTTCCTCATGTAGGTGTTCATTATGTAGATGACAATAATTATAATTACAAACTAACTGTTATATTTATTAAATTGTTTGGATGCTGACGTATTTACATCGGTGAAACAATGCTTGTATCCCAATGTCTATAGTGTATGTATGTATAGGTACCATGTATTATATTATTATAATGTAATATGTATGTATATAACCACGTATAATAATAAATATATACATATTAGTACCAGCACCTAGTATTATTTTTATTATCCTACTACAACTAACTACTATTCTAAATATACCGGTCGCTAATCTCATTATTTGAACTGTGTTATGTGACAATATGTCGAAGTTACAAAAATGTAAAAAAATGAGTATATCTATATTTATCCCGTCACGGCATATCCTGTATGTGGGGTAGCCTGTAGAGTGTTGACTAATTAGTTGCACGTAATAAACATGCAAGCTGTCATATCCCTGCTGATAAAAATTGAGACATTCAGTATGGTTGGCTTCAAATATGTGAAATAATGAATTATTCGTGATGATATACGAATGTTTGCCTTTTAAAATACACTTGAAACAGTGAAGAGTGGAAGTCAAATTCTTTCCTAGGAATTCTATGGAGCTTGACAAAAAATACTAAATTATCTGTAAGTACTTAATATTTACATTATTTCTTCAATTCACAACGCGTTAAACCGCTATTTTTGTCACAACTATGTCACATATTGTTGAATGATAACTGACTTCTCAAAAAAATCTATAATTGACCTTTTTGTAAACATTTAGGAATATTATTGTGTTTTGATATTATCATAGTTTAATGTCGCTTTACACATTGTTACATTCGATACACCATTCATATTGCATTGTAAGTTACATTTTGCAACTACCTAAGTAATTACACTACACGTACATTATACATTACATGTAGTACCTACCTGTTAAAGAGGTTTTATATCGTGTCTATATTCAAACGATCTGTAATGTTCTACAAGGGTAATTCGCCTAGCAAATCTGGAACATTCGCTTATTTCCTTATTGATGGATCATCATAAAATGCTCTTAACTAGGATAATTATTCTAATATATATTGTAAATTCCACATTCGTAGGTATATAGGTGAGAAAACTGCGAGTTCGTTCTTATGTGAGTTAATTTTAGACTCCCTCCAACGTCGGCTATTACTCTGGTGTATCTTCCACAAATGAGGTAGCCATTTTATCAACCTCGCGTTATACACATGTAGATCATTAAGGGGAAAAATATTTCAAATTCAGTATATTCTTCTTTGTCGTTCGCTCAATGTTGAGAATCGTCACCGTAATTTGTATAGGTGTAAACAAAATGCTTCCAGTGACCTCGATCCTCATCCCTATGCAACGTCTCGTGCAAGGTCTCTCCTGTTGCTTCCTTCTTCTAATCATTCTATCTCATCGGTGCCCGTTCGCTAGTTCTGTTGTCTTTCACACCCCGGGTCAAAACAAGCTTCTCCCGGTTGTCTGGTCCTCTCCGTGTGATTTACCCAAAGTACTGTAAGACACAGTGCAGTACTTTGACGACATTGCATGGAAAGGGTATATTAGTCATAGAATCATAAGATAAAAAAAGGATAACTTTTAAGCGTTGTAGAGTACGATATTATTGCGATACTGCACGTTAACGATTGCACTTTCCCTCATCCGTGGATGTCACAGGAATGACAGTTACTACCTTATCCATTCTCTTCAAGCAAGTTTTTCCTAAGGGAGGGTTCATGATCCGCCTGAAGTCGCGAAGTGGTCCATCTGGATAGTTAGTGATAACGCCCGCACCGCCCCACGAAATTGATATTGTCATGTAACATTAGGTATTTTTTTGCAAATTATAGCTGGTACGAAAAGTATCTATTAAATGTTAATATTAACGTATCACTTACATAACATTATTATGCTGATTTTTTTCTACGCCATATGAATAATTACGTATCATCGTTATATAATAAAAGTTTTATAGGTTAGTGAGCTAGATTCGTATGGCAGTCCGTTAGCACTATCGATGTTTACTCACCTTTTTTGTATGTATTTTGTTTATATATATCATAATTTATTTATCTATTTATTTTATTTCACTGTTTTTTGGTTACAAGATTTTTACAACTCGAGACCCCAGGGTATATTCCCAAATGTCTCTTCATATTCTTGGTGATTTCCCAAGTGGACTATTTCCCATAGGTTTACCATGAGAAGCAGTGTTCATTTTATCGATATTTTCTTTTACTTATTTTATCTCGTTACAATGTCATTTACCTACTTAATTGCGAAATAAAAAAAATATTAGGTAGCTATAAATCGATGAATATGGGGTGAGTATTTTCCCTGTATTGCGATGTATTTTTTTCCGATAGGACCGTATCGTAGAGTACTCGTATAATAGTAGATAATATTTTGTCGCAGAACAATTCAAATCTTGATATAAACGTGGTTTTTTTTATCAGAAAAAGATTTAGTCTGAATTATTTGGTATTAACTATTCTATCACAATTATACATAATCCCATCTAACCATACCATCACGTCATCTCCCACAATTGGGGTAACCAGTAGCCATACTGCACGTAATGAAGATTTTTTTCTTATACTGCCATGTCCATATACTTAACTTGAATTTGAAAGTAGCCAGCTCATTCACCACCGGTTTCTTCGACTGTAAAAAAATGTTCCAGTAATCTTAAGTGTATCTTAATAATTAACTTTTCATTAGAATATTCAGAGGAGATATTTAATTGTAGATCAAGAACGTACCCAAGTACCTACATAAATAAAATGTGCAACTTATAAAACAATCCAGAACTTTAACAGCCGCCGGCGCCGTAGAGAATAACATCAGTATTCACAAAAATGTTTTACTTATTTATTATCTGTGGTTGCTTTTTATTACCCTCTACGGTTTACGTAATGTGTCATACTAGCGAACTACGTTTATGGGTCAGGTTAAAAGCTTTCTAGGTATAAAACCTGTTTACTTACTTAGCCAATATTGCATGGATTTTCCCATGTATGTATATCATGAACTCCGTCCTACCGTTCGAGGAATATAACAAAACATACACGAAAAAGTTTTGCAATCCTGAATAGCTTATTAATTTAAACATTTATTGCAAATTCGTTTGGGCAGGATAGTATTTCTACTCATCGTTGTAAAACTCTTCGAGTTCATATTAAAAGAGGTCTTTGTAAAATGCAAGAATTACAAGATATTTAATGACAAGATAACCTACTATCGAATTGACTTGTGATCCATTGACTTTTTTTTCTCTATTCATAACTTTTGCTGTGATACTGATAATTGTATTGTTCTTTTTTTGTATTTTGTTGGCTTTTTATAATGATTGTTGTGTCTTAATTTTCTATGCTTGTGTGTGCATCATATGAACTATGTATGTAAATATATAACATGTAAAAGGCTATACTGAGATGGTATATACACAGATTATCCGGACATTACCCGGATCTTTTGTTTCTGAGATCTGTGCTTTTTACTTTTTCCAGGTCTCTGTTTTTAATTCCTTTTTTCCTTCACATTTTTGCAGCTAGTTTGACGGGTTGATTTTTTACGTCGTAAGATCGGTTTGAAAATGAAATTGATATAATTTTTCTCGGACATTGGTATAGGTAAATTACTAGAGTAGAATAACCGACGAGCTATTAATATAATGCATTGGCCTGTTATCGATACATATGTAAAAATATTATCTACTAACATAAATGCTTTTTCGTTCTCCTGTTAGACCGTCAATACATAAATAGAATTCATTATATTATATGTTCTACATTATGTAGATTTGTGATATACCTAATAGATAAGAGTAAATGTAAAATTATAATTAGATATAGAATGTGTAAACATTGTTGTACACAACTGATGACCTTTTAGCTTCCGACCTGTTTCTTTCATAAAATTATTTGGAGTATTTAAAGTTTTTTTTAACAAAGATCTATCTGGATTTGAAATAAAACCCAGACGCCCACACACTAAGCAATATGCTTGTGAAGGTGGAGTAAACCGACAGCAGGTATAATCGAATCCGGGTCTTCCGATTGAAAGTCCGAGACTCTACCATCAGATTACCGACCATCTGTAATAAAGATGAATAGATAATATTTTCTTGTGAACCTAATGCGCGTTATGGATAAAATTTGGCTGGCAAAATTATCTTATGTTGACATGACTATTACCGCTATATTAATTGAAATTGATATTACGTTCGGTACATTAATTGGAAACAAGTCTCCCTTACTCTATTCTTCCTCTACCCATTTTAATAAAAAATACCTTTAATATTTTTGGAAACACACTAGTATTGTGAGTCTCCATTTATTTAGTATCGTCAGTTCAGTGAAGTCGCTGAAGAAAAATTCGCTAAATTACATAATTCCACAAGTGACTGTACAATATTTTGATAAAAAAAATAATACGTAGTAACTCTAAAAGAGTACATTTGTTTTACAACTAATTAGGTAATAATTAATAATATTTATTATGTCCTCTGTGTTTTGATAAGGCATCACGCGACGTATATTTTTGTGTCAAAAATTATTTTAATTTATTTCAGTATTTTTATTGTACACATACACTATCAACTTCGTGGATCTGGAGAAAGCATATGATCGAGTGGACCGGGAAAGGTTGTGGCGCGTGTTGTCGGAGTATGGGGTGAGCAGCCGGTTGATCCGCGCAATATCTTCACTTTACGTGGGAAGCTCCGCTTGCGTGAGGGTAAATAACACTCTCTCGGAGTGGTTTGTCCTCACCAAAGGAGTGAAGCAAGGTTGTGTCATGTCTCCGTGGCTGTTCAACCTATTCTTCGACTACTGTATGCGACCTGTGAAAGAGATGGATGTTGGTGTCGAGCTGAATGGGTTTCGGGTGAATGCATTGATGTACGCAGATGATTTGGTGTTAATGGCTGAGAGTGAAAGGGACTTACAAGAGATTGTTACGTGTGTGTATGATAGTTGCAATTTGAATGGTTTGAAAATGAACGTTATGAAGACGAAAGTTCTTGTTTTTGAAAGAGAGAATGAAAAAACGATTTGCGAGATTAAAGTTGGTGACGAATGTTTGGAGCAAGTAAGTGAGTATGTATATTTGGGAAGTATGTTTACGAGGGATGGAAGATGCGATAGGGACATTGAAAGAAGGAAAGTGGCCGGTGCTAGAGTAAACGGTGCACTTCGACCCATTGTCAGCAATGACAATGTGTCGAACATGGCTAAAATGCTGGTGCACAATACCATTCTGGTACCGTCACTTACGTATGCAAGCGAGACATGGACGTGGTTGAAGAAGGACGAAAGTGGAATAAATGCAGTAGAGATGCGATCGTTGAGAAGAATGGTTGGTAAAACGCTGCGTGATAGAGTGAAGAATGAGGATATTAGAAGAATGAGCGGATGCAAGAAGACTGTTGTGGACAGAATGCGTGTAAATAAATTGAGATGGTTTGGTCATGTGGAACGAATGAAAGAGGAAAGAATGACAAAGAGGATATACTTATCTGAAAGAAAGGGTGTGAGGAAACGCGGGCGTCCGAGAACCACGTGGCTTGATCACGTGGATCAAATTCTCAAGGATGGCCGCGTGTTGAGTAAGAGGAACCGACGTGCGTGTATGAGGAACTGTATGAATGTGGAGGAAGCGAAGGAAGTGTGTAAAGATAGATCTGTTTGGCGTTCCGTTCTCTCTGCCTACCCCACTTGGGACACGGCGTGAGGGTATAGTATAGTATAGTATAGTACACTATCAACTTGTTATCAAACACGATCTGGCGATCAATTTTATAACGTTAATAATTAATCCAATAATTATTATTGGAACCTTTATTAACAAGTATTAATCAAATGATTAATGTTATATTGTCTGTTAAACTTTCGTTTCTTTAGTCTAATTGTTTTGTGTCTTTTTTGTAACAGATCTTTCCTTTGTTTACATGTTTTGTATGTATACAGAGGTTTAACATGTAAAAGGCTTTGGCCTTAAATATTTGTAAATAAATAAATGCGTTTAAAGTTTTTATCATGACAGTAGCTTCGTTACTCCATTTCGTAACATAATTGAAGTTAAAGACGGTTAAACATCATCATCATATTCCATCACCCCCCTTCTCTTGCGGGGTAGGCAGAAAGGATGGAACGCCATTTATCGCTGTCGTTGCACATTTTTTTGCTTTTACAGCATTCACTATTACTATTTAGTTACGAGGGCTATGTGATATATGATTTGTTAATGTAAACTCTAACTGTCTTTTAACTTTTTTTAACATCACCACTCAAAATCCTGCCCAGGTCCCTTAGAAGCCTAGTTACGCCACTGAATAAAACACCTGCATTATAATAACATATAGGTACGTATGTACCAACCTATGTGACAATTGATATAATTCGTGTTTATTGTATATGACCAATTTTCAATTTACTTGTGCTTCCGGTTGACCCAAAATCGGTTTCATATTTGGTCAACGGTGGTCATATTTTTCATAAATCAAAATTCATATGTATATATATTTATAGTGAGCTATAATCCATTGGATTGGTCTGCGACGAGTTTGGATTTTCTTCTCTATTCCTCCCTATTCTCAGCTAGTCTCTTTAGTTCTACGTATATGCCACACATGTCCTTCATATGGTCCATATAGGTGTCTCTTAGTCGGCCTCTACCATTTCTGCCTTCATTCCTTCATTCATAATAGCCCTGTAAACAATGTAAACCACCAAACAAAAAATTGACAATTTATTATGATTTAGCATAGAGTAAAAGTTATTATTACGTGTATGACAACTTAATTGCTAGTGTACGGCTTTGATTGTCGTGTTTGTCAAACAAACAATATTACACGTTTGAAGATCTGCTCGTTAGAATTGTTGATTGATTGACAGACATGTTTGACATGTTATTCTTTTGGTTCCGTACTTAAGTAATTATTTCCTATGGTAAATTATTCACATAGTTTATCATCTTGTTTCATTTTTTTTAAATGAAAACGTTATTTTTATTCTTTTAGGTAAGAAATAAGATATACTTTATTTGATTGATAAGTTAAGATTAAAAAAGTAAACATGTGTGACTTATAATAAAATGGTTTTCGCAACAAATTTTTCACATCTGTGTAAATGAATATCTATGAGCAAATCATCACACATATCAACAGTGTGACCAGATTTGGTAGTTTCCTACTTTTTTGGTAGTTTTTGTGGCATTGGCAAGAATGTTTGGTAGTTTTTGGTAGTTTTTTAGTAGTTTTTGGTAGTTTTTGTATTTAGTCGGTAATTGGTAGATAAATTATCGGGTACTTGGGAAAAGTACCCGATACTTACTGATTCGAAAATATTTGTCGGTACAAATACCGAGTACATTGTAGAAAAAGGTACTGCGAGAAAATATTGTTGAAGAAAACCGAGGAGTTTTTGAAATACTTCAAATTCCTATACCATTTTGAAAATTCGGCTACAGGGAGGTAGAAATTTAAGCGTGTAACTTTTTTCAGTAGTCGGTATGAAAGTATCCGAAAAGTAACAACAGTCGGTACAAATACCCGGTAGGTTGTAGAAAAAGGTACTGTGTTAAAATATTGTTTAAGAAAACCGAGGAGTTCTTGAAATATTTTAAATTCCTATACCATTTTAAGAATTTAGTAGTTTTTGGTAGTTTTGACTTCCCCATTTAGTAGTTTTTGAAAATAAAATCTGCAGGGTTACTCTTGACAAAACTAAACACGATCTTAATCTAGTCTTGATCTTGATCATACGACGCACGAAGGGACTATATGGTCAAAAACACCGCGCTACCGCTAACGCGCGATCGGTTTGCATGTATTTTTGGCCAATAGTCACTTCGTGCGTCGTATGATCAAGATCAAAACTAGAGTAAGATCGTGTTTAGTTTTGTCAAGAGTAGCCCTGCTGGTCACACTGCATATCAAGTGTCAACAGGAATGAGCTCTTGATATTAACGAATCGGCTTGGATCGGTATATAATATTATTATGTATGTTGGGTGATTTTTTCAAAATTTGTCAAACTTGTTCCCTTGTTTGTCAAATTAATACAAAATGTCCAAAATTTATCAAAACTTTTAACATCTTTCAAATGTCCATAAATTTTTTGCTATAAATGCTAGATTCGAGTTAAATAATGTAGACAGTCCTAGTTATAAATTAAATTTATATATTTAAATCGTCAAGTCCCACACGTTGACAGTTTCTGATATTACATAATAATATAATAAGTATGTATTATGATAGATTAATAGCTTTGTAGTACGTACGATATTATCTTGTTGTAGTGTGAGTCATTGTTCACCTCATTAAGATAAAATTCCGCAAATACCATCGATACCATCACGGCAACTTCCACAAGTGCGATAGTCAGCGGACCAACTGTATATACTGAACATAAGCAATGTCCTTTTCGTGCCACACAAAAATGGGATAAACAAAGGAACGGTGGCATACCTTATCGCTGCATTGAAATGCTTAAATGTTTCCGCTTTTTACATAACCCTCGAAAACTTACAAAAAAGAGTGAGAGACCTATTTTTTGCTGAGGACTCCACGCAACTTCTATCATGAATGTTTTATTTTTATGGCACGAAGGGGCCATGATGGTATAGATAGGTATATTTTTTACTATTATTTGTTACTATCGTGTACACTGCGACACCGCTGGTAGCTGCTTTGCGATTGGCGCCAGATCGATACGTTCATTCAAAAATAGAATTTGTACCGCGTTTTGCCGTATGCGACCGTCTCCATGACAACGTTAAACGTCAAAATAACACATAGGCGGCTCGTGAGTAGTTTTTATTTTTTTAATTGCAGTGGAAAATGCAGTAGCGACTTTTGAACAAAGTTTTTTTTTTCAAATATTTCAAATTCTTTATTTACATTTTGTGTATTCCCATTATTGATAAAATGTGTGTATTTCATTAAACAATATATTACCTATTCTGTATATTTTTCTTATAATTGGAAAATGTAGGTATATACGAGATAGTGTAGGGATGTGCGACATGGTTAGCCAATTAAGATACTGCCTTTTTTAAAAAAACATTTGTTACCATATTATCATGTTTTTATATTTCACAATGTATACATACCTATACCTATTTGTTTAAATTTTTTTGAACAGTATATTATGGCATTTGCTTTTTTTAGTGCATATATAAACTTTAGGTATAGTATTTAACAAATAAAAACTGAAGATACATATATACAACAATACAAATCAAAAACATAATGAGGTTAGTTGGAAGATATTGCATTCTAGCTATAGAGTCTCTCCCTCTATATTTTTATGATACTTTGTATTGATTTGAAATATTGTAACCAATGTAGTACAGTGAAGAATAAAATAAAAAATAAATGGTTGAATCGGTTAGTCAATATGGGGAACAAGTCACATTTTTTTCAGTGTGGCGATTTGAATAGATTTGTATTCTTTTCCATTTCAATAAAAGCAATGCTTTTCTAATGAATGTTAACATATCTGATCATTGTAACATAATATATCATTTACTTTCTATCTTAGTTTTGTTAAGGGGACGTGTCCTTTCTGGAGTTTGAGTACTCCTCAAATCTGAGAGGATATATAGTAGCCCATCCATTCATCTAATAATTTACTCACTATATTTGATTAGAGGAAGAATAGTGGACAAACATCACTCTTTCTAGAAGAACAAGCTTACAACAGCCCAGTGCCAATAAACATTAAGGAAATTGTAGGTTTAAAATTCACCCTTCAAAACATTTCAAGTATATCTAAGAATTTTTGTATGAGTAACATGAATTGTAAATAAATTATTGATGAAGATATTTTGCAAACTTCTCCTTATTTTGGTTATATGGAAGAAATCACTACATAGTGATAATCTCGCCACTGCATATTGTCACACTTATTGTTGATTTTTTTATGTGAATGATGATATGCAAGAAGAATTAAATAAATAATTTTTCTTACATTTTTTACAGTTTATAAACTTATATTTTTGACAAAAAAATATATTGCATTTGGGTTAGTTGGAAGATATCGCGTCTTTGCGATAAACCCCATTGTGCAAAATTATTTGTTTATACCATGTTGTAATCTTATTATTTTTATCTGAATATTTTGTACAAAAAAGGTTGTTATTATTATTGTATTGTGCCAAAAACCAGTTATGTAAAATTAAGAAAAAAATAGATTTGTGGGTCATTTTGTTAAATAAATAATTTAAGTGTCTCTGTAAAAATTTGGTCTGCGTGACTTGTTCCCGTTTATAAATAACCATTTCAATTATTTCATAGAAAGTATAAGTCATAGGGTAAAAAAAATTAATAATAATTCACAATTAATATAACAATTAAATACCTAAGAATATATCTATATATTATTGGAATACGTATATTAAAAAAATACTTGTGGCATACCAATTTGTAATAAAATCTTTTTCATAAATTCAAATTGTATTCAGTAATTAATGTTGGATATTGTTTTTATTTTCCAGTACAGTTCTCTGGATACAAGCCCTATCAGTGTGTATGTTATGCACCCATTTTGGAACAAAGTTGTGCAGGTGAGCATCTTTTTAATATATAATGAGTTACAATCCATTGGATTGGTCTGCAACGAGTTTTGACTTATTTCTCCACTCCTCCCTATTCTCAGCTAGTCTCTTCAACTCCATATATGAGCCACAGCTCATGTCCCTCTTCAGTTGGTCCATATAGGCGTCTCTCGGTCGACCTCTGCCATTTGTGCCTTCGGTCCTGCCCTCTGCGATTGCGATGAGCAGTCCTGGGTGCCTGATGTTGTGGCCAATCCAATTAGCTCGTTGTTGGCAGATTCTTTTGAGGAGTTGCCTTTTTTCGCCAACCCTGGTTAACACTTCTTCGTTTTCGACGTGTTCCGACCAATGAATCTTCAGCATGCGTCTATAGCACCACATTTCAAATGCCGCTAACCGTCCGCTTTCCCTCTTGCTGATGTCCACGTCTCGCACCCATATAACAAAATGCTCCACACAAAGGCTTTAGTGAGATTCTTCCTCACGCTTAGATCAATATTAGGGGATTCTAATATTTTGGATTTTTTGTTAAAGGCAATTTAATATAAATTTAATATAATGTCAGATAAAATTCTTCATAAATTTTTCGTGCGAAATAAATATTTATTTATTTATTATTTTATTAATAACTAAAAGTTAATTTGAAATTTTGTCCATTCAGATCTTTTGTCATTCAATTTTTTTATTCATTATAAACACTTAATCAATTGTTTTATTACAAAAAAAATATATGCAACTATTTTTTTAATACATCTCATCCATCACAGAGGAAATGTTGTCAAATGAGTTGTTACACACATTACTCTTGGTTACTTCTATACATAATTTAATTCATACTGAATTTGATGCAAGATTTGTATAAATGTGATTAAGGAAAAACTGCTTGAAGTCTCACAAAAAATAAGCTCATTATGTACATATCATCTTATAACTTCCCTTGTTGAGTTGACTGAAAAGATTGAGCACCATTTAGTTTTTCCCAATGATGAAAAATTGTGATGATATAATGATAAAATTATGTACTTTATAAATTGAATAAAATATATATTTCATATTTCAGTTTGTTCCAAAATGGGTGGCTCCAAACGCAATGACCTTTGCTGGCTTTCTCTTCACTTTTGCCAACCTCTTGATAGTCTGCTGGATGGACTACAACTACACTGCCTCCAGTATACCACCTCCAAAGCCTCACATCACCCCCATACCAGATGGATTGTGGATATTCATGGGAGTCTCACTGTTTGTAGCCTACACACTTGGTAAGAAAACATTTTATTATTTTTTGATTTTGATAAATCCACAATATTTTAAATGTTTCTTTTCAAAGTTGTACAGTAACTATATAATTTAAATATAATATAATTAATTATATAATATTTCCTGTCAATATCTTGTTATTTTAATTATTATTTTTGTTATTTCAATTTTTTTTAAACTATTGTGGATTTACTTGTTGTTACTTTTGTTTTTCTGTTGTCAACATGTAAAAGGCAATAGCCTTAGATGTGCTTTAAATAAAATAAAGTATGATTATGTATTTTGTTGCTATTTGAATCTCAGACTTTCAATTGAGAGATCTCAGGATCGATTCCTCCCTTTGCAACCCTACATCACCTGCACATGACAAGTATATTGTTTTGTGTAAGGATGTTAAGCTTTTATTTGAGGTTATATCAAATCTTGGCACATCTTTTAAAATAAAAACAAAATTCAATTTATATTTTTTGTATAATTTGGAGAACATTCTGCACACGGTGAGTCCACTTGATACCTCACAGTATGTAGAAGATTCTCTATTTGCATGTTATGTTGTAATAGTAAAAAACATTGCAAATGTTGTTTTCCAGATGGTATTGATGGTAAACAAGCTCGACGGACGGGCACTTCAGGTCCTCTGGGTGAGCTATTTGACCACGGATTGGACTCCTTTGCGGCCGCACTAGTTCCCATCTGTCTGTACTCATGTTTTGGGAGGTACGACCACACAGTGTCCACTTGGAGGATGTACTTTGTGTTATGGAATATTCTCATTTCATTCTATCTCACTCATTGGGAGAAATACATCACTGGGGTGCTCTTTCTACCATGGGGATATGATTTTGGAATGTTGGTAAGGAAATTACATTTTATGTGGTATTGAGAATGTTCAAATATTTAAAACAGATCTGCCCTGTGATACAACATATATAAACAAACTGATATAATATGCATATAGGATTTTATTCCTGAATACATTATGAGCTTATTTATAAAAATATTGTATTTTGCTTTTCACAAAGTCGACAAATATAAAAGAAAATATTTCGATTCCCTCAAAATTATTTATAACATCATAAGGAAATGTGTTAAGCTGAATAAAAATGTTATGGTTATGTATTTAGAATGTCTCTTCTGATCAATGCAATACTTAAATATTTTTGAAAGTTTATTACTAGTGTTAAATATTGAAACTGTATATTTAAATTATAATATCAAATATCAATCTATAAATAATATTTCAAATGCCATAACGACAATTTGTTTTAGAGCATATTAAAAAAAATGTTGTCATACAACTAATAAACTACTTTTAAAATACAATATGATATATGTTCTCACATGTTTACATATCCATTGTACCTATACTTATTGAAACAAATGCATAAGCTTGAAAAGGAGTTTTGACAAATTATTGTATGAATTAACTAAATGTCTGTTTTCTTTTTAGAGTTCAGCGTTTGTATTCCTAGCGACTGGTATATTTGGCTACACTATGTGGAAGGTGGATATGCCCTTGGGTTTCAACTCGGGCACTATGTTTGAGGTTATGATCTACTCAACATCACTAGTATGCAACTTTCCTGTAACACTACTCAATATTAAAAAGTTAGTAAAAATATACCTATTTATAACATTATATTACAAGCTTCTTAAAGGGATATTGGATGTCAGGTGTTATGAACACATCACAAACGAGGCTGATATACTTGGTATAAATGTGTAGTTTCTGTGATACACGAGAGACAATTAATGTCAATCCCAGCTGGGTCAAGTTTTGAGAATATTCAATGCTAGCTGGTTGAAAAGAGCATCATTTAATCTAAAATACACAAAGACCCTCTTTCATAGTTTCTATGTTAACAATATCAGAATTATTTAAAGTTATAAACTTATTTTTCTTTTCTCATTTTTTGTTTATCTATTTTTTTTAGATCATATGAAAACAATACAGCCAAAAGACACGGTGTATATGAGGCCACTCGCCCTCTGTGGCCTCTGGCAGGCATCATGTTCCTCACAACTCTCTGGGTGGGCTACTCCCCTACTGACATTGTAGACAGGGATCCCCGGATGGTGTATATTTTAGTAGGGACGCTCTTCAGTAACGTCAGCGTAAGTTTAAATTTTATTTTGTTTTCATCTCATCCGGATCATAGTGTACCAATGATGCACATTCAATTATTTATCACTAAGGCATATGCCACTGGCTTAGTTAGGAACTATTATTTTTTCTTCCACTTGTTGTAGTTCTATGACTTATTATGAGTTTGGGTTAGTTGGAAGAGATCGCGCCTTTGCGATAAACTCGCCCTCTGTATATTGATTGTATTTAATTTGAATGTATACCTTTTATGTAATTGTTTTTTATCAATGTACAGTAAAGAATGAATAAATAAATAAAATAAATAAATATTAAAAATATTTTATCTAAAAAGAGTTTTGTTTATGTCAAATTATTAGTACTACAACTACGCTACAGGTAGTTAAATAAAAAAGTACCTACTTAAATAATGAAAATATTTTTGGTTTATACTCCGCTCTGATGATGCCAATGTATTGGTGAAAGCGCTAGTCGTAATTGTGGTATACTTTGTATACATTTATGTGAAACATAAAAGTGTTTTTCTGTATTTTATATTATTAAAATGTTGTTTCACAATACCAACACTGAAACATTAAATTCAAGGAAATATTTTTGTATACTTTCATATTTTGTGTAATGTTTTATTTACAATCTGAAACTAAATCACTCGCAAACGAGTGGATGTCCTTGAGAAGAATAGAATAGAATACAATCTGAAAAATGCAACTAATTCAAAGAAATAAATGAAAATATTAGTCAAAAATCTTTTTTTGACCGCCAACGCCATCTTCTATTAGTAGATGGTAAGATGGGAATGCACAATTATTCACATAATCCCAGTACAAACAGAGCCCAATGCAGTGAGATGGATTATTGTGATGATTTATGTTAGAGTATTTGTACTTGAATAACAATAATCATTTTTATTATTTACTTTTTCAATATGACTCTGCAATAAAATTGTAGTTTGATGTAAAATTTTGTAACATGTTGTGTTTCCAGTGTCGCCTGATTGTATCGCAGATGAGTGGGACACGATGCGAGGCAGGTAATGCCTTAATGCTGCCTCTGATGGTGGCTATGCTTCTCTCCTACCTGCTGCCTATCCTAGAGCTTTTGTTGCTCTATCTAGTCACACTCTTCTGTTTTGCAGCACATGTACATTACGGGGCCTGTGTGGTAAGGAAACCTTAAATATTATCATTGCACTTTCGTAATCTTCCATATACATATTGAATTTCTGAGAAAATTGACTAAAATATATTTAAAAATGCATGGGTAGTTTTTCCTTTTATAAATGTATGCCCAGAATCATGAATCAGTGATGTTGTCGGATGAATATTTTATTGCTTACTGTATAATTATAACTAAATGATTATTGTTGTAAATTGTATATTTATCAATAATAAATATATTTGAATTTGAATTTATTTCTCGTAAGATAAATGAACTCTCATAGGCAGAGCTGAACACTAATGATTAATTAGTTAATACATAATTAACTAAGTTCTAAAAAATATTATCTGTTGTTTTAATCTCAAAAATTCTGGGAGGTATCACCACCTGTAACCTGATATTTGAAATATCACTGAAGGACTCCTTTCTCCCCCTGGTTAATTTATTGTAAAGATTTACTGCGATAATATTAAAAAAAAACAGTAACATTTTGCAATAATTTGTTTATATTTATTTTTCAGGTGCGACAGATGTGCAGACATTTTAATGTAGATTGTTTTAGAATAAAATGTAAAGAACCGTGACTTGATTTAGGGTATGTTTAATTGATAATTGACTATAGTTAATGTGTATTGATAATAGGGAATATTATTTTATTTAAACCAAGACGCTACTAATTTAATTTCTAAATTAAATACATAATTATAAATTATACATTAGTGTTTAATTGTATTATATTGTTATATTAACAATTATACCTAATGGAGAAGTGAATAATATCTGTTTTGATTGTAAAATTAGTGTGATTGATTTATTTTATTAAATATCAAAGCTCCTATTTGAATAAAAATTCAGATAAATATCATTACTTTAATTAATTACAATGTTAATTTAATTTATTTTCTATGTTATAACACTTATAATAAAATTTAACCTGTAACTCCTCAGTACAGGCTGTAGCACAGTATGGGCTATGCCTAGTGAGGTAGCTTGTTGTGTAATTTTTTGTAAGATAACTTTATTTTTCATTGAATAAAGATTATTATATTTAAATTTACATTATTTAATAAAATTAGTAGTAATTTATACACAAATTATTGTTAATTTTATCAAATAATTTAAAATGTAGTGTTACAAAGGTAATACCAGTACAATTAATGAAATTATAATTTATACTTTTAAAAATATGAATCTGGGTTTGTGATAAACCCAAATATACCCCCATGCACCTTTACAATAAGGAACATGCTCGTGTTGTGTAGGTGGAGCAAAACACCAGCTGGTAGGATTGAACACAGGATCTCTCGATTCAGTGTCAGAGACTACCACCAGTCTACCAACCAGCTCGAATAAAAATATTTTTCCTCAAATTAATATATTTTTTTACTATAATTTAATCAAATGATTTGCTGATATCCATCAAATTAGTTTTCAATTATCTAACTAAAATGTATTTATTATGTACATAGGCTGCTGTATAGTTTATTGTTACTATGATAAATTATCCAAAGATTAATTTATAACAATATTATTAGTATTGATTTTTCCATTTTTTAAAGTCATCGTCAGAATTATTTTTATTAAGGTTATTTAGATGAACGATTTTGTAAATGTATTGAATTTATCAATGTCAATTTATTTGTTTTTGTATTGTAAATCAATTTATTTGTATTATATTATCGTTGAAGAATACTCCTCGTAATGTGTGAATGGAAATCTAATATCTATATTATTTGATAAGTGATATATCTTAGTTTCCTATTATACGACGCTATTACATAAGTGATATAGGGAGCTAGTTGGCAGAAGCAATTTACGAAGATCTGTTTAAACATTAACAAAAAATTGTTTCCGCCCGCTTGCTTAAGACAGAATATACAAAGTAGTTAATACTTTACATACCATTTAATACTAAATCACTACTGCCATAGTGTCGTGAATCTAAACTACTTATTCTTTTTTATTTGACTGTCATTATTCATTGTATATTATTGTATGCTTTTTTCAAACGTTCCTCTCAATGATTCCATTTTTTATTTCACTGTAATTTTCCTATACTACCTTTCTTCATTAACTTTAATAATTAATATTTTTATTCTTGTAATTAGGATGTGATGTGCATAAATAAACAACAAAATTTGTCAGATTTATTACAATTCAGTACTAGTGATGTAACGAATGTCTGATTTTGGATATTCGCGAATGCGAATGCGAATGCGAATATTTCATGCCGACATTCGCGAATGCGAATGCGAATATTGACTTGAAAATGGTATAGGAATTTGAAATATTCCAAAACTCCTCGGTTTTCTTAAAGAATATTTTCTTGCAGTACCTTTTTCCACAATGTACCGGGTAAGTATCCGGTACTTTCACCGAATTACTGATTTGTTTCTTCATTTACATGGTACACAACAGATGAAAGACATATAAATATAAACATGTAAGCGACAAAAACATTCCAATAGTCTTACATCGAAACAGTGCATACTTCAGCAATAACACACAAAACAATTATAGAAAATCTTACACATAATATAGGTATTAATTCACAATACATCCAATCACCCATTCCTATTACAAATCGCTGCTCACCCAATTTCGCACACATACCTAATACATTCATTCGCACAAACACATTGACACTTCACTAATGTATGCAATAACAATACAAAAAAACTCTTAAAAAAGAAAAATCAAAAATTTAAAAATTTAAAAAACAGTCTAAAAATTAATACTATCCCAAACACTTCACATTTTATCAAACATATACATTTTTTTAAATATTTATTTCATCTTATTCTACCCTCAACTCTCCTTTCTCACAAACCTGACGTAATTGGCACTTTAAAATTCTATAAACAGGGTTTCTTGAGTCTGCAATCGTTTTTGTTTTTTTTTAATGTAGAACGGAAAACAAGATCTTGTTAAAGGAAGCATTCTAAAGTTAATCCTATCTAAAATATTAGGCACATCGTATTCGGACAAGCATATTTTTCTCAGGTTGCATGCATCCAGCAAAACTCTTCACAATTCCAATTTAGGCAAATCTTTAATAAATACAGGATAATGCAATCTCTTCCTAACCAAACGAATGAATTTAGACTGAGTTCTCTCAACTTGATCGACATATTTTTTAAAATGTGGATTCCATACAGAGGAACAGTCCTCCAGCTTGGAGCGAAACAACGATAAGTACAAGTACAAATACGATTCATATAACCTAAATGACTTTGTAGATCTCAGAATAAATCCCAGTATTTTATTGCTCTCTTCGATCATTTTGTTCACGTGATCATCAAAGTGAAGTTCAGAGTCAAACACCACACCTAAATCTCTAATCTTATGTACCTACTTCTTTTAAATCATGATTATGGATATTGTAAATTTATCGAATTTTGTTTCTATTTTTGGTAAAAGAGATCAGATTACACTTCTCCAGATTCAAGTGCAAGTTATTTCTTTTAGAGTACTCGTGTAGTCTTTCCAAGTCCTCGTTAAGCATTTCATAGTCAAACAATAATTGAATTTGACAGTATATTTTTAAATCGTCCGCAAATAATAGAAGCTCTGAGTGGTCAAAGCACTTTTTTATGTTGTTTATGAATATCGTGAAAAGTAAAGGACCCAAAGAAGACCCCTGAGGGACACCAGATGTAACACTGACACTGCCAGATGAGTAACCGTTAAGTTTAACTGTCATCAATCTATCAGAAATATATGAGTCAATCCACCTTAGTTGAAAAAAGTCGATGTTCTACTTTATCAAATGACTTTTGAAAGCCGATATAAATGGCATCCAACTGTATACGATTGTCCATAGCTGAGAAAAAAAATCAGATTTGTTACTGTCGATCTTCCACTCATGAATCCATGCTGCTCTACAAGAAGATACGGCTTCAGGAAAAAAGTAATTTGTTCACGAACCATACCCTCAAATATTTTTGAAATAGGTGATAGAATTAAAATTGGTCTGTAGTTACGAACGTCCGATTTGCTGCCAGATTTATGCAAAGGAATAATACTAGCCATCTTCCATTTGCATGGAAAGCATCCTTCTTGTAAACTCCTAATTTATTTATCGTGTCGAAACCCAGAGAAAAAACCCATCAAACTGATTTCCAGTACTGCGCAAAACGCGCAGCAGGTGGAGATGCGTCAAAAATATCCTCCATAGTGCAAGTGACAGGGCACAATGGACACTCCAACAAGTGTGGCATAGTCTGTGCTGCACCACAGTCACACGCTCCGGATTCGTCCTGTAGGAAGCCCAATCGTTCTCTATTGTCGCGGCAGTTTCCTACACCAGATCTCAGTCGATTTAGGGTTTTCCATGTCCCATAGTCTAGATTGCCTCCTGCAGCAAGGTGTTCTAATAAATGTCAGATACAATGGTTTGGTTAAATGACTTACACATCTCTTTAATATATTGGTGCTAGACCATCAGGGCCAACTCCTTTTGTCTCATCTATACCTAATAAACGTTTATGAATATCAGATTTCAAGATATTAACCATGGATAAACATGAGTTAGTTAGTTAAAATATTTTCCAATTCTTTAGTATTAGAATCATGCAAATTATTCAGTGAAAATACAGAACCAAAAAACGTCGAAAACAAGTTTGCAATCCCCTCTGGATCGCTCGAAGTCTGGTCACCGTCACCCATTACCCTTGGATAGCCTCTAGATTCTTTAAGGGAATTCACGAATGAAAAGAAAGACTTGACATTGCCCTTAAGTGACTTCTCAGTGTTATTAATAAAAGACCTATAATCGTGATTCTGCGACAACTTCAACTGAGCTCTTAGTTGAAAAAATAAATTGTAGTCAGAATCATTACGGTTCATCTTCAACTTACGCCAAGCCTTAGACTTCTCTTAAACAATAACAGAATTCTATTAGAGAACCATTTGGGAAAATTATTAGGTGACACCCTCTTCATATGTAGGTGTATGCTTCTCAATTATTGGCAAAACATAACCATATTAAAAAGATTCAATCATCTTATTCACCGGTCCGTTTCCCAAAACACTGACCCAATCAACACTTTGTAGTTCAAAATTTATTTCCGAAAAGTTTGACTTAAAGTGTATTAATTTCTGGATCATATTTTGAGACAAATCCTCAGCAATTTCAAACTCATAATCTATCAACAGTGAAGGATAGTGTGAATCCTTACCAACCAGTGGAGAGTCACATCTGGTAACAGAACACGGAATAGTTGAAAGAACTAAATCCAAGATAACTTTATTGCTGTTATAAACTCCGTTAGACTGAAACATATTGAGAAAAGATATAGATTCTATCAAATGCTGCGCAACAGGACACGAATAAGAATACGGAACAAAGATTGAATCAACATCGGGGTCTTTTTTCCATTGGATTGTTGGGATATTGGAATCTCCAATAAGATAAATATCCGTTTTGCCGTAATAGCTGATTAAACGTTCAGATATACTTTAAAAAAAAAGATGTTTTAAGTATCTAAGGATGTGGAAGGCGGTATATACATATACTACACCCAGTAGCGGTGAGCATTTTTTCATGCGTTACCGATGAAAAACGAATACCTACTGGTAAAAAAAACTTTCACCAGTATCATCCCAAACAAGAGTGGATGAATATCCTAGTGTCCGATCCACAGCAATTAAGACCCCACCTCCATCCCTTTTACCACTCAACATGAAATCCCTATCCTTGCGGTAAACTGTATATTCGTTTTGAAAAAGTTCGCTGTCAAATATGCCACAATTTAGCCAAGCTTCCGTCAGAACAATTATATCATAACTATTTGCAAATAAGTTTGCTCTAAACTCCTCGATCTTAGTCTTCAAGCCCCGAAAATTCTGAGAGAATACTTTAGTGTGGTTCACCTTGTAGTATGATATAAATATTCCTTAAATAGAATATAAAATTATTGTAGGGCCCTATACTCATAGCAGTTGTAATACTTAAAACAAACATATAAATTAAATCTCCACAAATGCATATTTCTCCTAATAATAATAACATCATCAAGCAAACGAACACAGGAAACAATACAACAAATGTGGCCAACACGGAACAGACCAGATACTTTATTACTAAAATAATATTCGCAAAACATTCGCATATTTTTTTGCGAATGCGAATGCGAATACTTTGAAATATGCGAATATTCGCGAATGCGAATATTCGTTACATCACTATTCAGTACACGATTCAATACATCCTGAAGCATTATGGAGATGAAAATAGTCCTCTGTAGGATTTTAAACTACAATTTTTTTATTTGTAAGTTTAAGATGCTTCCAACAGGTTAATGACTTTGTACTTTGTAATCATTATATTCATATTAGTGATGTAACGAATGTGTGATTTTGGACATTTGCGAATGCGAATATTCGTTACCGACATTCGCGAATGCGAATGCGAATAGCGAATATTGACTTGCTTAAATTTCTACAATATTGCTCAAACATTATAATTTCTACCCCCCCCGTTGCCGAATTTTCAAAATGGTATAGGAATTTAAAATATTTCAAAACTCCTCGGTTTTCTTGCAGTACCTTTTTTTACAATGTACCGGGTAAGTATCCGGTACTTTTACCGAATATCCGATACTATATTACCAAAATAATATTCGCAAAACATTCGCATGTTTTTTTGCGAATACGAATGCGAATACTTTGAAATATGCGAATATTCGCGAATGCGAATATTCGTTACATCACTAATTCATATGTAGTCTAAGGTGCTTTTTACATAGTGCATAATATCTCTGACATAATATGGGAAACTGAATTTAAGTGGAAACACTGTTAATAATGTTGTGTTTTCTCAGGGATCGCAAATAACCGAAAGCTGTACTGGTCCCGGTAGAATATGAACTCTTTTCAATGATAATAATAATATTGATATGTGACTCACATGGCTCTTAACATCTTTGACGTGACGTAGGATAATATAATAAAATGTGACTCATTTTAAACATGTCGTCGTTGGTTCAATGAAACCTCTTATGTGCTCCAAACCAAATTTTACATGGGACGCAAAAAACTGTTTTAAAGTCCACAGATCAACAAATGTAATCAAAATTATTATCAAATTCATGTGAAATTTTAGACATTTTACATGAAATTGATAATAAATTTCATTACATTTGTAGATCTGTGGACTTTAAAACAGATTTTTTGCGTCCCCTGTAAAATTTAGTTTGGAGCACATAAGAGGTTTCATCGAACCAACGACGATGTGCAACATGTTGTGCAGGTATATTAGTACATAGTAGTGTAATCTGTATCAGGTTAGTTGTAACTCACAACTTCTCTAAATTACTATTCTAGAGACTTAGTGATGTTATGAACATTAACAGTCATATAGTTTTTTGTAAAATCACAAATATTAAGTCACGTTTGTGAAGTGTGATGGCATTTGACATCCCTTGTAAAAATATTCTGAAGTTTCACATTACTACTTAACAATTTTCTGTTGGATAAATTAAAATATTAACATTTGCGAATGCGAATATTCGTTACCGACATTCGCGAATGCGAATGCGAATAGCGAATATTGACTTGCTTAAATTTCTACAATATTGCTCAAACATTATAATTTCTACCCCCCCCGTTGCCGAATTTTCAAAATGGTATAGGAATTTAAAATATTTCAAAACTCCTCGGTTTTCTTGCAGTACCTTTTTTTACAATGTACCGGGTAAGTATCCGGTACTTTTACCGAATATCCGATACTATATTACCAAAATAATATTCGCAAAACATTCGCATGTTTTTTTGCGAATACGAATGCGAATACTTTGAAATATGCGAATATTCGCGAATGCGAATATTCGTTACATCACTAATTCATATGTAGTCTAAGGTGCTTTTTACATAGTGCATAATATCTCTGACATAATATGGGAAACTGAATTTAAGTGGAAACACTGTTAATAATGTTGTGTTTTCTCAGGGATCGCAAATAACCGAAAGCTGTACTGGTCCCGGTAGAATATGAACTCTTTTCAATGATAATAATAATATTGATATGTGACTCACATGGCTCTTAACATCTTTGACGTGACGTAGGATAATATAATAAAATGTGACTCATTTTAAACATGTCGTCGTTGGTTCAATGAAACCTCTTATGTGCTCCAAACCAAATTTTACATGGGACGCAAAAAACTGTTTTAAAGTCCACAGATCAACAAATGTAATCAAAATTATTATCAAATTCATGTGAAATTTTAGACATTTTACATGAAATTGATAATAAATTTCATTACATTTGTAGATCTGTGGACTTTAAAACAGATTTTTTGCGTCCCCTGTAAAATTTAGTTTGGAGCACATAAGAGGTTTCATCGAACCAACGACGATGTGCAACATGTTGTGCAGGTATATTAGTACATAGTAGTGTAATCTGTATCAGGTTAGTTGTAACTCACAACTTCTCTAAATTACTATTCTAGAGACTTAGTGATGTTATGAACATTAACAGTCATATAGTTTTTTGTAAAATCACAAATATTAAGTCACGTTTGTGAAGTGTGATGGCATTTGACATCCCTTGTAAAAATATTCTGAAGTTTCACATTACTACTTAACAATTTTCTGTTGGATAAATTAAAATAAGCGTTTCATTCTACAGCAGATTAAACAACACGTGAGAGACATCTTTCCACTTCTTAGATCATTATTAATCAATTAATAATGATCTAAGCAGTCCAATTATGGAATTCTACTACTTGTGTACCAATACTATAAACAAATTAATTAAGTATATTTTCTCTATAATTCTTCGTTTTTAAGGAAAGTAAAAAGTACAGAACTATAACTGACTATAATGACAACAATTATGCAAAAACAACATAATTTTAAGATGTATTGTGATATGTATAGAGTTGATGTGAACTTTTACATATAGCTACAAGCTGGAGATATATGTACAGAATCATAAGAAAATCATCTCAGCATATCATTTTATTTAACGTAATATCACAAACTAGACTGTTTCCCTTGTATTTTAATTTAATTCATAATTTTAGCATTTAGAAATTATAAGTTTTTTATATTATCTAATTTGGTATTAGTTTTTACCATCATAATACTCGAAATATTCCAAATGTATTTCACAATTATGTACTTTTTTAATTTGTATGTCATTTACTTACTGCAAACAAAAATATGTGAGAAAAACCAAATATAGTTTGATATCAGGTGGTTCTATGTAATTTATGTAAATTGTAGATATTCCTAGCAAAATAACTCTACTGAACTGTTATACTGAAAGACAACTATCTTTACTGAAAAATATAATTTTTAAACCTTTTCCTTTGAGGTACCCAGTGAACTGTGTGTATTTAACATTAAAAATATAGATTATTTTCTCTGTGCCATAATAATAAAATATTTAGGATGATTTTATTAGAGGGTTATTCTTATTTCCCGTTTCCCGGGAAAAAAACACAAATTATGAGTCATGCAGATTGCCTACCGATACCGAAATCTTTGTTTTAGTTAACTGTAGAATCGTAATTTATTAACGTGTCGTTCTAATAATCGTAATAAATATAAAATTTCATAATCAACATATTATAACTTATCAAATCAGCATTCATCACTTTATAACACAAAATTATTAGAATAAAATAAGAAATAAAAAACATCGCCTGACAAAAATAAATTTATTATTTATTTTAAGTGGAAAAATAATAAAACGCTGACATGTGATTCTTTCGGCCTGATGATACAGTTACTCAATTTGATATTCAGACACAAAGGCATACAAGTTTAAAATGAATCCATAAATTTACCAATTTGCTTTTTTTATTCCCATGGTTTGTGGTATGTTTTTAATTCTTAATTACCTAATGTAAAAACAATATGAGAAAAGAAAAAATGTTTTCTTTGAAATACTAATAATGTTAACAAATAAACGTGGATACAAATACCACCACAACTTAATATTCGGACACTATAGATAAAAGTTATTTTTATGGCTTTTTCGGAGAATTCGGTCACACGTACTGAGGAAGTATCATTTCAGTTAAAATAAACTCTTTTAAATTGCAAAAACAACAGTTATTTAACTTTTCCGTAAAACTTTTACAATTTCTTTCTCAAATTTAATATTTTTTTTAATTTCCCGGGATATTAATTTTACTATTTCCCGGGAACGAAAACAAACCGGGAAAAATAACCCTCTAATTGGTATGCTTCATAGGTGAATTGAAAATATTAAGTAAATGTCTTTATTATGTGATGTTTTACAAATATCTGCCTTTTGCTGTAATAACACTTAACAGAAAAGAGTGAGACACCTGTTATGATTTTTGTTGAATTAAAGTTTTTTTTTTTATAAACTTAATTTGTTATTCATTATAATTTAATTTTTATGTTCGTAACTTTAACTCAAGATCAGATTGTAAGATTTGAACTGTTGACTTCCCAATCGAAAAAATTATATCATTATGAGATTGTATATGTTTTAGATATATTTTCATAAAAAATGTTCTAATACAGTGAAAATCTGTTATCACAAACATGCTTATATCAGCTGGTATGAAATAGTGCTCTGGTCCTGATGACATATTTCTTACAACATATTGAAAACATATTTATTCATTTCCCATGATATTGTGCCAACCTTATTCCACTTTTTTGTGGAGTGGAAATTCACTATAAACACCCAGTGTGAAATTGACATCCCTCTTCTTTTTCTGTTGTCATATTCCCTTTCACTGTGCTGCAGATTTTCCCTGTCTCTCGTCCCCCTCATTACTCTTGATAGTTTTCCCTTAAAAGAGAAAACGGTCTCCCATTCTCGCTGGCCTTTTATCATTGTCACCACCGTTGCCTCTGGTGACAGGTCTCCGATAGTTTCTAGATCAGTGTTTCCTGACCGAATTGAAAAAATCACCCCTTTATTACACTAAAATTATCCAGCATTCCTCTAACATCAATATTTTTTTTAATGAAGAGGTGGAATTTATAGGTATCTGATTCCTAAAAATCTACGAATTCCCTTCCTCTTAAAATTTCATTTTCACCTTCTTTTTTTTGAAATATTCTAAATAGTATAGGAATTTGAAATATTTCACATTCTCCTCAATTTTGTTAAAGAATCCTGAATTTGGTCTTTTGGATTTATTTTTCAATAGTAGGAAGCTTTTTTCTTTTATATTTCAAATTTTTCCTGGCTCTGTACCCCAAAAAAAAAACTAGGTCCTCAATCTTATACTTTTTCATAACCCGTTACCGTATTTACAAATTTTGTTTGTTTTAATATATATGA
Source organism: Athripsodes cinereus (assembly GCA_947579605.1). Classification (NCBI taxonomy): domain Eukaryota; kingdom Metazoa; phylum Arthropoda; class Insecta; order Trichoptera; family Leptoceridae; genus Athripsodes; species Athripsodes cinereus. The sequence continues at coordinate 11,861,678 of OX388322.1, forward strand.
AGTTGTAATTTGTCACAGTTTACAAGTTAGATGATTATTCCAATTAAATGATTTAACAATACATATGTACTAGTCAATGCTCAATGTGTGAACTTTGTAAATAAATTCATTATTGTTATTTTCTTTTCAAACTACAGATCTGGTCACCGTTGATCAGAAATTTAACTCAGCTAATTGTTGATGAAAAGGTTGGCTTTGTTACTAAAACTTATCTAAATAAAATTATTTCCAGTGTGAAAAAATCGGGAGTTAGGAACAAAAAAGGTCTGTCAGCACTTTTCAAAAAACTAGTACCTGTGATGGGTCTAGTGAATTACATATTTAATGGAAGTTTATTGTCTTGTTAATTATGAATACCCAACTCTGGTTGTATTATAATGTCTTTTTTGACAGTGGTTTTACATAGGAAATGATTTACTTTCGTCACATTCTATATAATAAGCAAAATGGTAAACTTTGTCATATTTTTTATGTTTTTCTTGATTTGTAAATAAATAATTATTATGCATGTTCAATATGTTGTCCAATTATTTCAAATCCTATAATTTGTATCTTTTATAATGAGCCTTCACTTCTTTATAATAAGATTTTCATTAAACTGCACTGAATAAATCGTCTATCTTCATCAAAATATATATCTTATCATGTCAATTACCAGAATTCCTTCTGCATGTGGATTTTCAATTGTGAACTCAGAGTAGGAAGTCATTATTAGCAAATTTTGATTGAGCATATTGTATTGTCTTCTATATTACAGTATAATTTGGCAGACTTTTTCTTTGGAAATGCTTTGGAGAAGCAATTTTCTTCCATCCCGATTGATATCATATTGTTCCTGTGAAAGAGTGCATTCCAGGTCTGAGGAAATCTTTAAGCTGCAAAAAATAGCACTCTCCTTGATTAGACACTCACATTTGGGTATTTTCAAAACACAACTTAATCGAGACCTATGTGGATAAAATCAAAGATTTCAATAACCTATAATTTTATGATTTAATAAAAAAATATAATATGTTCTTAACATTAAAAATTATATTAACTTTCAACAAAAATATATAGTTTTAAGGGGTTGAAATGGGTGAGAAACATGGAGAATATAAAATATAGGTAACATAATGAAAACCATGTTTGGTGTTTGTCCTGAAAAAGTGATGTGAAACAGAATAAAAAAAACAGTCTTATATGAGTGCTATCAAAAAACTAATAAACAAGTACTGATTTTAAAAACAGTTTTGATTTAACATTACTGTCCCCGCAAAATTATATAGGTAGGTACCTATGAACTTATGCCATCACAGCCTCTCCCATAAATGAGGTAGCCAGCGGACCATATGAGTAGGAAGAAATCACGTAAAGAATGAACAAATATATTTGTACATATTAAAGTGACAACAAACATCTGTGGATTTCGGTGATTAAAATTCCTTTGAATAAATTCTGTTGCTTAAATGTAAAGTTAACACATGAAACTACTCTATTACTTATAACAAATTATAATATTTACAATATTACTCAACATGCAACCTCATCATCTGCACAATCTGTTAATTGTATAAAAAAGTTTCCATAATAAATGTTCTCATTTCATTGGATTAAGAAATTCTGCTTTTATCTTTTTTCTTTCCTCAGCAGGTGGCAAATCTGGGTGGATTCCTTGTGATCTTCTTTGCCTCTGAATATATCCCTGAAATAGTAAATCAGAATAATACGAAAAAATTATAGATTGTAAAACGTGTATAATAATCATAGAACTAATCAACCATTAGGTATAACATACCCAAAATTTCTTACATCTTCTGTAGTTTTCAAATTGATCTTCGCATTTATCTTGATCATATCCATTGGTGTCCAAACATTTCATTGAGATTGTGTATTCCTGAAAACACCAAGCTTTTATTCCCATTTATATAGAACTATCATAGAATAAAAAAAAAATGTACGGATATTACATATTTATCAAAGGGCGAGGGAAAGTGAAATAAAGTTGTTTGTAAATCAAAACATAACCTGAAAGTCATCTTTAAATAAAAAATTCAAAAAACTTACCACAAAACATGGATTACTATCCGCTGTATTCACAGACGACATTATTAACACTAGATATTCAATCCGACTTTGTTAATTGTTTAAAAACTAAGGATTATGCAACAAAATAACAATAAAATTTTCAACATAATATCAAACCCCCTTTCGAAAACGTCAAATAACTACCAAAGACAATACAACCAGCGGTCTCGAACGTCATTGTGTAAAATCGGTATATATATTATTATGTACCTATAAGAATATGAAAATTTCGCGATGTCCTCCAGATTTGTTAAGTAATATTTTAGAAGAGTGGTACATTTGAAAAGTAAAACTTTTAAATTTGACGAAAACTGAAAAGTACGCACATTACAAAAGGGGCCAAAAGTACGTAGATCTACGTAAAAATAAGTATAGAGATTTGAAATGATTCTCGACCTTTTCGGATTTGTTAAAGAATTTTCTCAAATTCCCGAATGCCGTGTTTTTCCTCGATTTTTCAAAAGTTAGGACCTTTTTAATCAGAATTTTAGTAACTTAGAATTTCTAACCCCTCGTGGCCAGATTTTCAAAGTGGGATAGTAATTTGAATATTTTTAGAAAAGTTCTACATTTGTTAACATTTCAGAATAAAATTAAAAATAGGGACATTGATTCGGGAAAATAGTTTGTAGATTACCAAATAGGACCAAAAGTCTGTAGATCTACATAAAATACATATACGAGTTGGCAACCGTAAACTTGAATTCTTATTGAGATAATTGAAAAAAAAAACACAATATGTAGTTAACTTCCAAATGACTTTATTAACTTCGCGTACTAGTATTCGGAGACTCTCGTCTCCGCGAAGTTAAAAAGTCATTTGGAAGTTAACTACATATTGTGTTTTTTTTTTCAATTATCTTGAAATGGACTTCCAACAAGTACCTTCGGTCAACAACACTAATGAATTCTTATTGCTTTTGCCTCCTAAGTTCAATTTCATTTTAGCAACTTTTATGAAGAAGGCAGGGAGTCCATCTTATCTTCATGATAATATTATTCTTTAATATCATTTTTAATGAAAAATAAGGAAATGGAAGTACCCATACTCCTGCAGAATCTGGGTGGACTGTCTCCTTCAATTTTGATGATAAATCAATGTCATTTTTTATTTAATTATCAAATAAAACAAGAAGAAAACTGAGAAATTTTATTTCATGCATTTTTTATAAGATAACAATAAATAATAAATTCCACAAAGAGTAAAACTTTATAAAAACATTTTAAACAAAATGAACACTAACGTGCACAACACTATGGAGTCCACTTATTTCACAATATATTTTGATTACATTGAGAAAAGAATACTGCAAAGTTTTCAATTTACATTATTTTTAAGTATATTAACATTTTTGGGAATTAAATTTAATTTTAACACAGACATTATTTATGTTTTCACAACAAATTTGACTAGATTCAAATAGAAAGACTAGAATTTTTACATAAACACGTAATAGTAAAATATTTTGATTGTCTTTTACATAATAATTTTCAATTTCAATGAATTGTTCATCAAAAAGTTCTGTAAGTTTTTTTTATTCTTTAAATTTATGCTTGTCTCTATGTATGAAGTATCCTCCTTTAACAGGCATAATATTGGCTGAAGGGAGATTACTGCTGCTCTTGGGTCTGCGTATATCTTCACTCTGTACTCCAATTAGTTTTAAGTTGGCAACACTATCAGGTAAGTTAGATGCGTCTAATCGCTGAAGAGATCCATAACGCTTCACCCTGCAACGAAATATAATTTATATTACCCTCTTGTTATGAAAGGCTTTGTGATATGATTCATTGTTGGTAATATAAATTCAATATTCTAATTCTTGTCAATAGTTTGATGCTACAATCTGGAATTTTCATTGGAATTAATTTATTCAATTATAAACAATACCTCAAAACAAAGTAATACCAGGTGTCAGAGGCGTGCAGTATTACAAATCTGGTAAAACAATTCATAAATTTAAATTATTTGATATTATAGTAAAATATAAGACACCAGAGCAAAGAATCACAGAACAGCAACACTATTGAAAACAAAAAACACAAAACACTATCACAAACATTGAGAAGTCATTACCAACTCTTGAATCCTCTTTCCAAACTCCTTAGGATTTTTACATTTCTTCAATTTGTCAGGCAAACTGTTATAAATCATAACAGCAGAGTACAATGATCTAAGATTTGAATTCTCTCACTGTTAACATTCTTACCTTATTTCAGAAAATGGGGATAGTTGACTGGGAGAAATTGTTTGTTAATAATTATAAAAAAATTGCTAGTTACTTCATATACAGGAAATAATTTAATGCTATAGATAAACTATTATTTCACTGAGTCGGTGTTTAGGTAGTAGAATTCCATATCGAAATAAATAAAACAAGCGTTTTATTCTACTAATGATTTATTTGACAATGTCCTTATAAGACGAAAGACGTCTCTCTCATCGAATAAATCATTAGTAGAATAAAACGCTTGTTTTATTTATTTCGATAAACTATTACCTTTCTTGGTTAATGTGTCTCCTCATAGCTTCTATAGTGGCATTATTTTCCCTCAGCATATCTTTTAATCTGGTAATTTCTTGTTCATTTTCTTCTTTTATAGTCGTCATTTCTTTGTCCTTCTCTTTCAAAATATTTTCAACAGCATCTAATTCTTTGAATGTTTCTTTCTGAAATGAAGTGATTCATAAAAAAAAAACTTACAATGCTATTTAAGATCTCGGTATATGCAAAATTATTTTTCTTTTCACTTTTCCACACTCCTCTCAGGAGCATAGGGCAGAAACAAGCCTCCTTCAATTAAAGCAATTGGATGCTACTCGGGTCGCCTTTCTGTCCAAACACTATTAACTTATTGCCATAGACACAAAGAATTGTGGAAGAGGGTAGTTCAGGACATATACAAAATACTCAAATCATTTAATATTTTATAGGGTTACTGTATCAAAAGATTATATAGGGCAAACTTTAGACTCAAATGAATCTAAATATTTAGTATAGTGAATAACTTGTATCAAATTTTGAATCAAACACATCCGACTTACAATCTTTTCAGTCTTAGCTTTTTGTGCTTGGTTTCTGTGTTCCCCTTTCTGTAGCTCCACAGCCAGTTGCTTACAGAGGCTGGTTGCCTGCCCAGCTCTTCTCCGTGCGGCGTCTCTGGCTGATTTAATAATTTGCAATTCGTTTCGTAGTGTATGAACTTCTTTTCGATGTTTCCTAAAAAGTGCCACATGGGAATAGGTATATTATTGGACGATCGATTCTTTCTACATTCCTTCAAAGGGGATGAAAATGTGGCAGAAAATGACCTTGTGCCAACATTTCATTCTTGAGATGGTATAATAGCATACACATATCTCTATTACTACCAAAAGGGGTTTTCTTTTCATAGAATCATCAAATAATATAATTCTCACATGTCCATATACTCCATATAAAGATGTATGTATTAATTTTTGGAATCATTTGAAATACGGAAATGATGAATGGAAAAAAATGTTGTCAGAAAATGATCTGCAATAACAAAATTGCGTTACCTGAATGGCCCTCTAGGGTTAATATCTAATTATGAAATAAAGATCTCTACCTGAGCAAGTGATCACAGTGTTTGTATTTATCTTCCAACTTTTGTTTCTCACACATGATATCAACTATTTTCTTCTCTGACATTTCACTGTTTTGCTGAAGTAAGTTGATTCTTGTGTTGAGGCGCTCTTTATCATTTTCATAACGTATCTTTAATTCTTCAAATAATCTGTAAAAAAGTCATTTAAATTTTAAAAATAATGGAACTATTTTTTCGCTTATACCATATTTTTTTCTACGAATGTATAAAATCAACACTTATTATACTTTGGGCTAGTTATTGGATAAAGGGTTCCCTTTTGGCTTTCCATATATCCCTTTCTTGGGATAACAAAATACAAGATGGGTGGACTTAGGAGTAAAAAAGAAGAACATTTTTGGTTTTTGAGATGAAAATATTTTTGCACCTTCGGCATTCTTCTATCCTATTCTGGTGTATGTTGGATGGCACCACCTCCTGATCTTTGAGTCCGGCACACTGTTCCTCTAGCATCTGACATCGGGACAGAGTAGAAGATAGGCTGCTTTTGCACTTGAAGTATTCTTCATGAATCAATGTATAATCACGAGACATGGTGTCCACTATAAAAATGAAACAATACATTTTCCATAACATTATTTATACTCAGAAGAATTCTTTCAAACTCAACGCTTTACAAAACTATATTTTTTATTCATCTGCATTAATTCATTACAATGGGAATTAAGTATTTTATACAGGCACACTACTAGTATCAAAATAAAGAAAATATCTAAATAGGTATATAAACTTTTGCCTGACTTTACTTTTGCCTGACGATGAGAGCGGAAGCTCTTGAAAGCCGGCTCACAAAAATAAATAAAGTCAATAGTGGAATAACTATATATTGTGTTTCATTTTAAAAGTTATTAGGTATATAAAGGAAAAATGCACAAAAAGACAATTAATTAATTTTAGTAGCCCACCTTTCTGTTCATACAAACTGTGTACTTCTGTCAATTTGTTAGTCAACAATTCGACTTTCTCCTTCAGAACTTCACAGTCCCTCCTCAGACTATCTCTCTCTGTGACAGCCAGACCACATTTCTCTTTATATTCTGACAGTTCATTAGCTAACTTAGTCATTGCCTCGTGCATGCCATCATTTTCATCCACAATGAGTTTTAACCTTGTTGTAAACTTGTTGAATTCACATTCATAGTCTCTAATCAGCAGATCTTTTTCTGTTAAGGATTCTTGGTAAGCATTTAGTAATGGAGCTGAAAAAAATTGGAATGATATTTTTAAAATGATAGGTACCTATATAACTACTTAAGATGTCGGATTACAGCTTAAATAAATATAAATCATATTTAGGGTTTTACTCTACTCTATCTATATAGTCATTATTTGAGACCATAGTGGATTATTAAAATTTCTTCACAGCACTGAGTTTGCCAACAATACTGACAACTTTGTAATTACATGAATACATAAAATAAATCTGTGTCAAACTAATAAGAAAATAATACATCTATTGTATTAATTACAAATAAAATAATGTTAATGCAATGCACCTAATGTATGCGTGTTTACGTCCCCCCACACTGTATCAAATTCTTGTTCTATGGAGTATGTGTCTTGATGAATCAGGTGAGGTCTATTTTGTTCCCCATCTGCTAAAACACCATGGGATTTTTTCTCTGGAAACATTAATTAGTCATATAATAAATCTATTACATTGCTATTTCATATGATATACTTGACCACTGATTTATTATTAATTAAATTTTTATTTAATTTTTTATTAAAAGTACAAATACATATAATGATGTTAATTGAGAATGGTGATGTAGTTTTAAATATTTTACAATTTTTTTTTTATATTTGTTTTTATATAACTATCAAAATCTTTCATAAAATAAAATTTATTTGTTTCTTCAGTTTTGCTTATTAAATGTCAGCGAAGAACATCCCGTTTGCCAAAAAGAGGGTATGACACTGAATAACATAGTTATGCCATATTGGGTATTGCATTGGGGGTTATTATCATACACTTCCTTGTTATAAATGTAACATATTGAATCAATGCACAAATTTTATGTATCAAGTCCCTATATTGAAAAAATCTTTATTGAAATATTAAATTGCAAACCTGCATTCAAATATTGAGTGGTGAATTTCAAGTATGTACCTTTATTTTCCTGGACAAAGTTAGGTATTGATGGCATGGAGACGTCTTCCACTTCATCTACTCTTGGTAAATTAGAGCCTACAGCATTCTCACTTGAATCAGTTACTGGTGGATCAATGCTAGATATTTTTTTGTCTTTGCTGGCAAATTTTGCAGTTCGTAATTTATCCTGGTACCTCGACAGCTGAACATTCAACCTTAATAAGGAAATGTAGATTATATAATATTCTCTTTGAAGATACATAAGATAAGACTGACACATTTTAAAAGTACCTACACTTAATGTTAATATTTATTTTGTAATTTCTGGATCAGAATTCTGGATATTTCAAAATGACTACTAAGAACTGAGACAATGCTAACAACTTATGTTTGCATACCCGAAAATGATTGATTACGAATTAAGTCATCATTTTTTTTTGCTTTTTTTATGGACGAAATCCTTTGTTGTCAAATTTTGATTTAGTCTCTATATTTTATTTAATGCTTTGTAGAAAAAATGTGTAATAACAACATTTATTTATTCAAGTAATCGTAAGTTCAATAATATGATTAAAAATTACCATACTTATTAAAAAATTCTTAAAAAAAAAACAAATATTATAAAATGATATATTTTACCTATAAACAACATTCTTCAACATGAGCACATCCTCAGAAAGTTGTACATTTTGCCTCTCAGTTTTCATTGCAATGATCTCCTTATCATTACAGTAATCACACTTTCCCTTGCAGTTCTCAATCTCTAATTCTTTCTTCTCTACTCGCTTCTCTAAAGTCTTCACTAATGTCTTGTACTGCTCTATACACACCTTCATATCTTCATGTTGCTTCTTCATGTATTCATTCTCATCAGCAAATTGATTATTTACAGATAGCAGTTCTTTGAGTTTTGATTTCATTTTGGTAGTTTGCATGTCTCTTTCTTGAATCTGAAATGTGTGTTTAAATAGAGATACTTGTATGAAAAAAAAAACAACTATGTTTATTTCTGTGATTTCTAAGAGTAACATTGTACAATAAAGTACAGAGAAATTGAAAATTTATAGTATTTGATAACATGACAACAAAGTTGTGTAAATGCCATATTTACATCTCCGAAAATTTTACAATTAGTTAGCGATTTGGCACATACAGTACCACAATATACTTTTTATAAATGAAAGTATTTAAAAATATCACCTTCACGTGCTCAAATACATAGTTTCATGTTTACACAATATCAATTACATCTTAATTTGACAGTGCCATTGATTCAAGCATTTACTTAAATATTTTAAGAGGTTCAGGAATTTTGAATATACTTATCCTGTTTTGATATAAAGATCTTATTTGGGTTTACAAGTTATTAATATTGATCACATATATTTACCATAATATCCTTATTTTGATTTCTTTCCATAAGGGCTGTTAACATTTCTTCATATTTCTGTAGAATTTTCTTACTGCTAATCTTATTCCTACTGTTGATTACTTTGGCAACTCTTCCCAGGGAATCTGTTTCTTCGGAATGATCCTTTTCAATATCTTGATATTTCTTCTTATGTCTCTTTCGCATATTCTTTGGAACTTCATAAATAGGACCTGCATTGTCTGGTCCTGTTGTTCCATGTTCTGTTTCAGAAGTAATCAGATCTTCCTTTGTAATATTTTTGAAATGTCTTGATATATCAATATCGTCATCTTTGTACGCACTCAAACCCATCTCTGTAAAAACACCAATTCTTTTCTTGTGTAGTTTATTACTGTATGTAGGACTGGAATTATCTGTATTTGTAGTTGCCTCCTTGTATTTTAATGGAGGAAATACTTTTTGATGTGAAATCTGCAAGTTATAAACACATCCAATTTATTAAATATATATTGAAGAATAACCTGACAATGTGGGTGTAAGTCTTAGCATGTAACCAAGGTTCTTAAGCTCTGAACACCTATGTTTTAACATGTTTACTAATATTTGGTTAAAAAGATAGCTTGGAAATTTCTCTTTCACAAACCACTTTTCCTACACTGTTAGGAATGGTGAGGGGAAGGGTGGAGTAATTGGTACACAATAAATTGTTCTGAATGGTTGACGCTAGTGAAATGTTTTCACCTTGTGTTTTTGAGAGGAGTATAAGGGAGAATGGAATATTATTTTCTACTGTTTTGAATATTTAAAATCTCACCATAGATAACTTATTATTGCAAAAAATACAATATATACCTTTCCTTTATGTCCATGACCAATCTTTTGTTTCTCGGGTAAATGTTTGCTATTAAACTTAAAACTAATCTCTTCCATATCTCCAAATTCTCTCTTCAAACGTCTTCTATGTTTCCTTCTGTTCCTGGCAGTGTATTTATGTCTAGAGTTGCCAGTATCTAAATGCTTGCTATACATCAATGGTAATCTTTTTGTATTTTGTGCGTAGCTCGCTTCAATGCGCCTATTGTGAACCAAGTCTCCAGAAGAGATATTATCTGATTTAGAATAATGATGTATGACAATGTCATCATTTTCTAATATAGATTTGTTTAGATAAATGTTTGATACATTAGTTGCTAGTGAAACACTCGACTCGTAAGGCTTTTCCAAGTCTGATATTACTTGGAATAGTGGAAGCATTTGTTGATTTGTTATGTTTGTTGATTTGGCACCCATGTTATAATTCCAACACCACTCTGAAAAAAAAAATCCAATGAACAAACGCATCATAGTTTTGAAAACCTGTGTCGAACACAGGTTTCACAAATAAAATTATAAATAAATATTTGGCAGACCTGAATTGTAAATATTATTTAGAATTTTTACTCCGTAATAACCTAAATGGTGAGAATTAAAATCATACTGAGCATAATTTTGAGAATTAGCGGTGGGAACTACACAAATAAAGGTTGCAATAATGTCCCCTAAAGATTTGGTTTTAAAATATAAATTTATATGATAGTTGCACATAATATGAAGCAAAGCTATTTTAAATTGAGTGAAACGTTTATGATAAAAACCTTTGTTAAACTTATCAAAAGAAATCTGTGAAAATCACTAGTTTTATAATATAGTGTGTTAATTATCCATTTTGATTATACTAGAATGCGATCAAATGAGTTATGAACAAAGACTGAATATATTACGAGGTTCTCACCTGGATACGCTAAGAAATATAAAATAGTGTCATTCTTTTACAAAATTTACATTAAATTATATTTATTCACGCAATGTGGTTAAAAGCTAACTACACGAAGTTAAAAAGTAGGTCAAAGTAGGGAAAAGTATCGATCAAACACTAACCAATCGTGCTGCATATGTCTTATGTTATATTGCGAATATTTAAAATACGATATTTACCATTTTAAGTGTAATTTTATTCATAATTGTGCGAAACAAAATAAACTTCATTATTAAAATCGATATTCCAGAAACCCCCGCCGATGTGTCACCATTGTTTTGAAATTTGTAAAACATTGAAAACAAAATACAAACAAAACTATTACAGCACTGCTGGTGGTGGATATTGGAACTAGTGAGTAGTGATGTGACTGCTTAGATGGGGATCATGTAGAATAGTATTGATGGGGATAGTGAAGAAAAGAATAATAATAGGTAGGGTAAAACAGATAGTGATGGGACAGTTAAGGATTTCTATAAGTGAAAATTGAAATAAAAAATTCTTAATAATTCAAAACTTTCCAAATTTAATATTAATGAATACCTTGAAAACTGCTAAAAAATATACATGAAATATAATTACGTTGTACATAGACCAATTATTTTTTTTTTATGTAGAACCTCAGAGGGGTACAAAATGACAGAGATGGGACATTTTTTATAATGATGGGACGTTCCATTAACAGTGATGGGACAGAAAAAAGGCCCATATTTTGTTGTTTTATTTTGAATTTTGTTGAACTTGTCTAAATATATCATCGATTTCGCCCTCGGAAATATCTTCCGCGGAAGTACTATCAGCATTGATTGTCAAAGGGTCTTCTCCCTCACTTATAAACAGTCTTTTCTGAACATCTGGTTTTGAATTTTTGCTATCCGAGCCTTCAATTTTGGATGATTTTGGTTTTCTTGTTTGGTCTTTAACTTTTTTATTTTCCTCACGTTTTCTTTTACGCTCTGCTTTTTCGTGTTCTATTTTTGTTTTTCTCTCTATTTTTAGCTTAAGAGCTCTCTTACTCTGCTCCGATGATATTGCCCAAGGTGTTCGCTCCACATTTCGGATACGTTTTCTTTTAGGCGTTTTTGGTAATGTTAAATATTCACCAAACCTAGATGTTATTTTTTTAAACGCCGGACTTTTGTCTACATTATTATCAATGGAGGGCGTTTCTATAGGAATTTCCCGATCATTGTTTGCACAATCGATTTGGGAAGATGTGGGCAATGAATTATCCTCTAAAATGCTGATATTAACAATTCCTGAAGAAAGTGGAGTTTTTTGAGCTTGTTTGTGATCATAATTCGGTTCATTAAAATAGCGCCAGAGATTTTTCAAAATATTTGTGCTCTCATCAGTTTTATCACTGGAAATGATTTTAATTCCATCTTCACCTAAAATTTCTTTAAATTTAGAAAATTGCATGTAATTTTTGTTGATGGTTTCAACTTCCCTGGTTTGATTGCTTTCAGCTCCTAAGCATTTAGAGTAATCTAATGCATTGGGATTGAATGGGTACAATCCACAAGCCTTAAATGCATTCTGGAATATTGCATCTTTCGTTGTTTTTTCAATTACAGTTGCAATTACAGAAGCGAAATTAGCCTTTGTATGTAATTGCTTGGTTGAAGTTTTCAGAATGCCACTCTCTTACAGCTTTTCTCCATGCTGCTTTTATCGGGCGAAAGACACCAACATCGGCTGGTTGTAACAGTCGAGTTGCGTTGGGATACAGAGCAATCAACTCGATTTTTAATTCGTAACACAGTTTACTGACTTCGTATGTAATGTGTGTTTTATGTCCGTCGACGAACAAAATCACTGGAAAAATTACATCTTTCTTTACTAAAGCTGGATAAAAAATGTTAGCTATATATTCAAAAAATACTTCGGAAGTCATCCAACCAGTATCGCTGCGTCCAATACCCCGACCATCTGGAACCCCTAAAGATATTTTTTCGGGAATTCGTTTATACGGGTATATTATCATTGGTGGAGTAAGAAATCCCCTCGCTGAAAATGTCATCATAACTGTGATATTTTCTTTTGATGGTCCAATTTCTACACTATAAACATTTTTTTGTCCTTTAAGAGCTAATACTTTACCAGTTGCAGGGCATATTGAAAAACCGGTCTCATCCCCATTGAATATTCTCGATCCGTCTTTAATCACTTCATTTAAATTATTACTATTTATATAAGTTTCAATATCTGTAAACCACTTTCTAATGTCTTTTTCACTAACACAAGCACTTCCTGCAGTAACACCTTCAGACGTTCTTTCTGCTATTCTAGGATGACGTTTAATAAACGCCCGCACCCATCCATCTCCAGGTTGGTTATTTTTGAAGGGATTTTCTCTGCTATTTTCCATCAAAAATTTTTGGACACTTGTTTGGATGTCGTTTTTCTTGCGTGGAAAACCCTTTTTTGCCATATTAAGTACCCATTCTTCTAACAAAAGTTCCTCAGCTTCTGACAAAATAGGTTTTGGACCAAAAGATTGTTTCCTTTCGGGATTTTTTACTTCTCTTGCTAAAGACGTTTTAGGAACGCCATATTTTTTTGCTGTTGCTCTCAGCTTACCACCATCTCTCATTTCTTGAACAGCAAGGCTCATGCAGGAAGCATCATATTTAATTTTTGGGATGTTGGGCATTTTGTCTAAAAATATAAACAAAAATATTTCAATGTTGTATATTACGTGACACAATGATGGGACAAAAATTTCATACAACTTTAAAATTTGATTATAGTAATGGGACACTATTTGTAGGTGTCCCATGACTGTTAAAAATGTGAATATCTAACTTTTAAGTATACAATTTTGCTCCATTTCTTTTATTTAAGAATTAAAAGCAAAAAAAAATGTATAAAAATATTCGATGTATTATCACAGTGAAGGGACAGGTGTCCCATTACTGATATCTGATGTATATTTTTTTACAGTGATGGGACAGATTAAAATGCAAAAAAATAATGAATAAATTGTAGAAAATCACAAAATTCTTATTTGATACAAAGATTATAATAAAATCATGTTAAATAAATCAAAAAAATACTTACATGTTTGTTTATAATTTTGAGAAATAAAATATAATATTCTTGTAAATTTTGTTAGAATTTTGTTCAATCACGACACTCCTATCAATACAATGACAACAGGATGATTAATAAACATCTGGTGACAAAAAAAAACAGACTAACTAAAAACAATATTGTTGCCAAAATAAAAAAATATTTACTTTATGATTGTTACAAGTTCTAATATCTTATTAAATTATTTTTTTTGGAATTTGTCCCATAACTATAACTGTCCCATTACTATCTGTTTTACCCTACTATAATATTAAAGTCTGTGGTGAAGAACAAAGTTGGGATAGAATTTATAAGTATTTTTTTTCTAAAATTATACAAAAATAAATCAATATGACTACCGTAACCATATATATCATTCATATCATTACTATGATAATTATCAATAAAATACCTAACGACTCATTTGTCATTACTACGATATTAATACGAACTACTATACCATCACGGCGTTGATACTCCCACAACTGAACCAGCGGACGGGCCTGAGTCAATAACACATTTTCACGTTACGTTTTCGTTCCGTTAGCGTTCAAATGCAGACGAAGTTGCGCCAAAGTGTCAATTTTCGTAACTATTGTGTATCTTAGCAACAAAATTGACACTTGCTTTCAACTTCGTCTATAGTCGAACGTTAACGGAACGAAAACGTAACGTGAAAATGTGTTATTGACTCAGGCCTCAGCTGCATGTAATGAACGCGCAAGCTGTCCCCTCCATGTCACCAAAATATAAGACTTTCAATATGGGTGGCAAACCTCATCGCTGAATTTAAAATGTAAAAATTGTCTTTAATTTTTTCGAACGCCTGCCTTTTACAGGGGACTCCAAACTTTACGGAAAAGCGTGGGAGGGTAATTCTTTGTCTGATGCTCCACGAAATATCTCTCGACAATAATAGGTAAAAATAATATTAATAAAAACATAGGTACCTACATGTAACGTGACAATAAGACTAATAATTTTGTTATCAGCACAAAGTAGGTAGTAATTACGATGTAATATATTAAATGCTGTCTAGGATAGACTGTAATAGGTTGTATGTTCACCAGTGGCGGTCGGAAAAGCAATTTTGAAGAAAATTGGTAGGTAGCTATTTTTTTTGTTTCCGACTTTATCGGAATAATTTCTAGGCAGAAAGGATCGAGTGCCACTTCCTCCAGTCCTTTTACACGCTTTTTGCTTCCATTTCATCCATGCAACTCCTCACATATACGTTCTCCTGTTCATTGTACATAGGTAGGTACTCTACTTAGCACTTGTCCGTCTTTCTACATGGTCTAATCATTTAATTCTCGACCACGTCTCTGAGTACCCTATTCTCAGCCTTTTATATAGGTATTTCTTGTCACTCTGTTTTCATTCATTCTTTCCACACGCCAAAGCCACAGCAACTTAATCAAATTCATATAGGTAACTACACTTACTTTCAAATATATGAAATATTAATAGTAAGATAATATTAAAGTCTCTTTGGTGTAATGACCCATACAATAGTTGCATTAGGTATTATATTGAGCTACCTACCTATTGATTTTTCAAAAAGATGGCGGGAATAGAGAAATAATTTGAAAATTATATCTGTATAATTTTCAAATTATCCTACTTAAAACAACAAGTTGTTATTTGGCTGTTGGTATAAATCTCCCTATTGGGAACATGGACCTAGATAGACTTACCTACATACATCCATGATTGGGAACATGTAAACAACAAAAGAAGAACAATGTTTGCTAATATTTATCATCTCATTTGTTGCAAGGTCTAACAATAATGATCTAGTTTATTCAGATTATGTTTATACTCGTACTTGTTCTAATACTTTGACATTTACCTAAATACATTGTCTTATATTCTACTATTCATTCTTTTGTCTATGACAGAAAATGAATCAGTCATTTGATTGAAACATAGGTAAGTACCTACCTATGTAATAATAGAAAACCCTTGACAATGAAATTTTCAAAACCTTTGTTTTAATGTCAATGTAGGTAATGCTTGTTAATAATAATAAATTCACCTATAGGTACATAAGCTGGTGGGTAGATTAAAAGTATTGTTATATTTATGTATGTCGCATGCGGGCTAGGATTTACTCTAATATCAATGTCATATTGTAATCTTATCAAATTTATGTTGATGAAATAACGAAAGACCTTTGCACTTATATTACTTATTGTAAATTTTGTTTAAAAATGATGTTTATTTCTTTTAAATATTAAAATACCGGAACTTATAAGTGATATCTGTAATTGTAATATAACTGATATATTTTCTATGATACTGTTTTAATTTGTATTATTGTAAACAATGTACAGTGAAGAATAAAATAAATAAATATCAAATTTCTGAGTGTTCTGTAAAAGGTAAGTAGATGTTTGTAAAACATCCCTGAAACATTAAAAAAATCTAGAATTTAACAATGAGGGACTCCACTCATTTTGAATACCTATGTCTTAAATTTTATTGCATGTTATAGTAATTAAATTTTATTGCATGTTATAGTAATTAAATTTTATTGCATGTTATAGTAATTAAATTTTATTGCATGTTATAGTAATTTTATTAGTCTGCTGACTATTCCACTTTTGGGATATTCCGTGATTATTTATTTATTTAATACATTGAACGGCGTTTAAGCCTTTTTACATTGTATTACAAAAGTATCATATTATATTACAATTATTCACTCAAGGTAGGTACATATAGATTATAAAAGACAAAAACAAATTTCATTACAAAAATATTAAGAACATTAGCATTATAATTTTATTATACGGTAATTCATTGGTCTTTAGAGTATGGCTCCTCCACAAAAAAAAAACACAATATCGCGTGGATAAATTAAAATAAACCTTTCTCCCCCTTATAAAAAAAGGGACAAATTTTATTTATTTATTTTCGAAGAGCAAATTACGCTGTGTAAGATCGTCAAAATTAAAAAATAAAGTATTTTTTCACTGAAGAAGCTAATAAAAATATAATACTTAATGTGAAAGACACAGTGTTTTTAATTTTTTCAATCAAAATAATAATATGGGATATTGGACCAAACTTGTGTATTTAAAACGAAAATTATTTATACGAAAACAAAACAAAATTGTGGTCTAATAAAATTAGTCGTGATTGTATAGTACTTGGGGCGAGAAAAGCACAATTTTCTCATAATAACTTAAAACAGAAAAAAATTGCACTTAGTTTACGAATTAAAAAAAAAAGTTTAGGAACGCCTGATCTATATCTACTATCGGAGCATCTGACAATATTATGTGGGGTAGTCAGTCAGTATGTCAGATTACATTATCGGGTTAGTTAGAAGACATCGCATTTTAGCGATAAACTCGCCTTCTGTACGTTGAATTGTATAACTGATATTTTTATGACACTGTTTTATTTTGTAATATTGTAACCAATGTACAGTGAAGAATAAGATAAATAAATAGATTATCCCGTGGACTAATTGTAATAAGAAAAATGCAAGTTTTACGAAAATTTATACAAAATAGTAAAAGACCTATGTACTTACTACATTATGTGACTCTATGAAGTCAGTTCTATCAATAAAGGTAATTAATTAATAGGTATTTAACTATCATAAATAACAGAACAAGTAAGTATACCTATATGTATGTTTGTACGTAAATGTTTTTTTCAGAATAACTGAATATTGTATCGTGTTCACGTCACATAAGTCTCATGTCACTAACTAAAAGCCTAACTGAAAATAGATAACCTATTTTTAAATAAGCGGTGTTTTTTTTTTTAAATATATATTTGCATAATTTATAACTAGTTCATCCTTGTAGTTTGTTGTTGACAAGATAAAAGAATACAGAACATTAACATCTCACAACGGGGAATCGATTTTAATACATGAGGTGTTTTCATTTGTGACAATAACATACATACCTACAGTTAACACTTTTATAAGATGTTTAACATCTTTGATTTATCGATAAGGCATTCATTCTACAATTCATTATTTTGGTATGTACGTGAAATCTCAAGACGAAACATATTTCCATCTCAACTAAAATTCGTTTTATAAACATTGTAGAGGTATGGATATTCTCAATATTTTTGTCAAGAGTAGAGACATGTCTGAGAAAACAAAGAACTCAAGTATTAACTATTGGTTTGAGTCGTTTGAGATGTGATGTAGGAGACGTATGCTTCAAATTCAAATCCCTTGAAAACATGGAGATCATCTCATATCTCCAGAGATTAAACTTCAATACCTACATAGGTTGGCACATTAATACATTTGCTTGAGATGTTGTCTACAGTATTTCATACAAGTCATGGGGCGAGAAAGCACAATTTTGTCATAATAGGAAACTTCTTTGTATTATTCCATTCTTCTCGTATATTCTAGCCACATGTGCGAGAAAATATTACCAGATTTTTTATCATCTAATTGCATTTTGTAAAATTATTCTGGTGACACTACCCTATAGGTATCAGACCTTATACATCACAGCAGTGGCGGGACTAGAATTTTTGTACTGGGCATGCGGTTTGTGTACAGGTAGTAAAAAAATTCATAATATTATGTTAGAAACCAATTGTCTGCCAAAATTATTCTATTTTTCTGTCCACAATAATCCAGATAGTCTGGATGATCCTCTTTATCACCAACATTTGAACGAGATAAATATCATAGGATGAAAAAGGTGACTCAATTGGCGCAGGATCACTCCTTTATTACTCTTCTTCTTCTTCTTCCTAGCCTACTCCCGTCGACTCCTGGACGAAGGCCTCCTCCATCGCCTTCCACGCCGCACTATCTTGGGCTCTCTGCATCCAGTTGACACCGACGTACTTGACCAGGTCATCCCTCCATCGTAGTGGTGGTCTTCCTACACTCCTGGTAGTTGTTCTTGGTTTCCAGGTTAAGACCCTCTTTGACCACTTATCTTCTGGATCTCTGGCCATGTGACCTGCCCACCGCCATTTGAGACATGCGATACGTTGGGCAATATCTGTTACTTTTGTTCTTTGCCGTATCGTTTCGTTTCTAACTCTGTCTCTCAGGGTGATGCCCAGCATGGCTCTTTCCATGGATCTTTGGGTAACCCTTATTTTCTCGGTGCTCTGTTTGGTCAATGTCACTGTTTCTAGGCCGTATGTTGCAACCGGTACTATGCACATCTTGTATACTTTTCGTTTAAGGTTCATTGGGATTTTGGTGTTTTTGAGTATACGACTCATTTTCCCGAAGGCTGCCCAACTTAATCCAATTCGTCTTTTGACCTCAGCAGTTTGGTTTTCTCTGCCTAGTCTTATGACGTGTCCTAGATATACATATTCTTGGATATTTTCTATTAGGTTTCCATCTACCATAATTTGGGAGCCTTCTGTGCCCATCACCTTGGTCTTTTTCAGATTCATGATAAGTCCCACTTTCTTTGAATCCTCATTTATTTCCCTTAGCATTTTGGCCAGTTCTTCAGGGCTGTTGCTCAAGATAACAATATCGTCTGCGAAGCGTAAGTGATTTAGGTATTTACCATCGATACATATCCTTTTAGATTCCCAGTTTAGATTTTTTAGTGCGTATTCTAACGCTAGTGTGAAAAGTTTCGGAGATATTGTCTCCCTGTCTTATCCCTCTTTTAACTGGTATCTTTTCCGTCTCCCAATCATCATTAAATTTGACTTGAATAGTCGCGCTCTTGTAAAGGTTTTCTATGAGTGTGGTGTACCTCGAGTCAATCTGTGCTTGGTCCATTGCAGCTAATATAGCCCATGTTTCTATGGAGTCAAAGGCTTTCTGATAATCTATGAATCCCAAGCATAATGGTATGTTATATTCAGCGCTTTTTTCTATTAATGAGCGGACGGTTTGTATGTGTTCGACAGTACTGTATCCCTTTCGAAATCCGGCTTGCTCAGTAGGTTGGAAGAGGTCAAATTTGTTTGTTAATCTTTTAGTTATAATTTTTGTCAACAATTTGTACAGGACACTGAGCAGGCTTATTGGTCTGTAATTCTCTATGGAGTTTGGGTCACCTTTCTTAAAGAGTATGATTACTTCTGCATTTTGCCATTTCTCTGGTATATGCCCGTCTTCAATACATTTATTAAAAAGGGTGCATAGGGCATCTTCCAAAACGGTATCTCCATTCTTTATCATTTCTGCAGTAATGTTGTCTTCTCCTGGACTTTTTCTGTTTTTTAACTCATTTACAGCGGCCTTGACTTCTGCTCGTGTTACTTCTGGTATTTCTTCCGAACCTACATTTCGCACTATTTGTCTGCTTCGTGTTCTCAAATGCCATGGTTTTGGGATGTGTTCTTCGTATAGGTCTTTATAAAAGTTCTGTATGACATTCAAGATCCCTTCATTTTCGTATATCAATGTCCCATTTTCACTTCTCATACTAACAAATTCTTCCTCGGCCCCTGCTTAGGTTTGATCGAAGGACTTTCATGTTCATGTTATCGTCTATTGCTTGTTCTATCAGTCTAGTGTTGTGCGCTCTGTTGTCTCTTCTAATTGCTTTTTTAACTTGCTTGCTTATTTCTTCATATGTAGTAGAGTCTCTCGATGTATTTTTTCTATGTTTAATTAATATTTTTGTTTCTTCTGATAATTTGGAAAGGTTTTGCCTCCGTAGGGCACATACGCTTTTTACTGATTCATGTACACTTTTCACAATTTTGTCATTTAACTCATCAGTATTCCAGTTATTTAAATTTTCTTTTCGTTCTAGTTTACTTTGTATATGATTTTGATATTCTTCCCTACGTTCTCTCAAGTCAGTGTTGACTGTTCTTTGGGTTCCGGTAATCAACTTTTTCCTTTCTATTCGGAGGTTTACGGAAATTTTTGCTCTGACTAATCTATGATCACTTCCAGTATCAAACTTATTTAAGACTGATACGTCTGAACATATTTTCTTTTCAGATATCAGAAAGTAATCAATTTCGTTTCGAACTGTTCCATCCGGGCTTCTCCACGTCCATTTTTTCTGTTTAGGTTTTTGGAAAAAGGTAGACATGCAATACAAGTTTTCTCTTCTTAAAAAATCAAGCAGCATTTGTCCTCTATCATTTCTTGTGCCTAATCCAAATTTACCAATATTTTCTGGGTCCGAGTCAAGTCGCTGTCCGATCTTTGCGTTAAAGTCGCCCATAATAATGGTTTGTTGGGAGTTTACTTCAGACTTCGCCGTTGACAAGTCCTCGTAGAACTGTTCTACTTCTTCATCTTGGTATGTTGATGTTGGTGCATAGCACTGGATAATCTGTATAGTGTATTTTGAGTTCAGATTCAGTGTCAAGTATATAACACGATCCGATATTGCTTTAGTTTTTGTAATTTGGTGTTTGAAGTCTCTGTGTACCTACTAGAAGAGCAACTCCGCCCTGTCGTGTTGTATTTGAGTTTCTTTGGAACATGAGATGTCCTGATTTAAGGGTGGTAGCCTCTTCTCCCGCTAATCGCGTCTCGCTTATTCCCAATACAGTCCAGTTTATGCTTTCCAGTTCGTTTTCAAGTGCAGTGAGATGTTCCTCTAGTCGCATAGTACGGATGTTATAGGTTGCGATATATAAGTTGGTCTTTCTTCGTGTTGGTGCCGGATTTTTGCCCCCCCCAGAGTCCGTGGGGCTGACTGAATTTTCAGTGTGGGATTCTGAGCAGTTCGCTCTACCCACCTGGGGTACTCTTATTTTAAAATGCGGCATCTTGGTTGTTGTTTTGGAGGGTTTGTTGGCGTTACCTCACCACGCTTGCCATGCGTGTTAGTGAGTCGCAGTATCCTGGAGGTTCGGGTGTTTTGTGAACTTTTCCGGATTTTAATTGATGCAGCTGCTGCCCTACATCATGGAACCATATCACATAATATTTGGTACGGTGGTATGGGGATTTTTGAGGTTGCCTTCCTGGGGGAAAAGCTGACACAGGTATTTCCTCCTGTGTAGATGTTACAGTTATACCGCCGCTACTCGGTCGCCAGAGCCTCGTTAGTTTTTTACTATCTATTTTTAATTTATACTATGCGGAAACTCATCAAATTTTAACCCCTTTCTGCACACGTGTTCATATATGAACATATTTAATTTATGTTCTATAAAACACATTTTGTAAATGCATTGTGTTTAATTTTTTCTTTTATTTCAAAGTTGAAACATTATAGATTATAATAGTACCATAATTTATCAGAAAATATCGTTTTTGTATATACTTTTAAATATTTAAAGTTTGTGGTCGGCCATTTTGCGTACAAGTGCTGTAAGAGCATTTTCAAATTATTGCTGTTTCATAATTTTCTGCAAATATATAAGTAAAAAAAAGTATAAAGCAAAGAATAATCTTCCTTCAACAAGCATGTGATACAATAATTTAGATTTTGCAATATTATAACATATTTTTTTTAATTATTGTATGTAACACAGTCTGTTGTGTTGAAAACTGGATTTTCACTTGCTCAGAAGTGTGGATGTCAATCAAATTAAGTTTTTAAACTACCATAGATGACTCGTACACATTGAATTAGCTCAGAAAATGGACATTAATATTTTTGCCTAGTCTGAGGATCGAACCCACGACCCCTCGCTTGCAAGGCGAGTGTGTTAACCACTAGTCCAACCTAATGAATTAGGTACATACTAGTTAGGTATATTATATATACCGTGTGTACGTGGTAGATACATCAATGTGAACTTCCTTAAGGATAGCATGATACAGAGTCTCGATGCTTACGAATCGACACAAGGCTGGTTAAGAGTACTCTTTAAACCCGGGTAACGTTCCCAATTCCTCTATATAATGCACGTCACATGTTTCAGATTTTTTTTGAAAGTTATATGTATACTATAAACATCAAATACTTTCACATGTAACACGATTTCCTATGCTACGTCCCTCTATCGAAGTTCGTTTGAAACACAATATTTGAAGCCTCCAATCCTTAAACTCAACATTGTTCATTTAAGACTATATGCCGCGAATAGATGGCGCTTTAGGCGTATTATGCCAAGTACTTAGTCAAATATTGTTGTCCATACTATATACCAGTTGAATACATGATTATTGTATGTAACACAGTCTGTTGTGTTGAAAACTGGATTTTCACTTGCTCAGAAGTGTGGATGTCAATCAAATTAAGTTTTTAAACTACCATAGATGACTCCTACACATTGAATTAGCTCAGAAAATGGACATTAATGTTATTATATTTTTTTTACAAAATATAATTATGTCCATATATGGCTTCATATGCATAAACAGCGGAACACTCAGTACCTACATTATAAAACGATTGTTTTTTATATTTCAGTAGGTATAAATTTTTGATTATTTTATATTAGTAATTTCAGAAATGGATGTAAGATTTTTTATGGAAGATAAATTTTACTAGAACAGCATCAAATGATAGATTTGATCATCATCATCTCCGTTGGTCTCTTTAATTCTGAGGATCGTGACCATCATACCTTGTTCCATAGACCATCTGTCTCCACCTTGAGCAATCCTCCGCCATCAGAAGGTCCCCGTGCAGTGAGTTCTGTGTAGTCTTTTTAATTTATTCGCTCCATTTTGCTGGTGCTCGGCTCCTTCTACGCCTCCCTTACAGAGCACCAGTTATTTCCTGGTCAACATCTCAAATGGCTCCAGCATCACATCTCAAATGCACTTATCTTCGCGCGCTTGCAACGTCCACGTTTCAACCCCGTACAAAAATATGCTGAACTGAGTTGGTGAAAGGGTCCAATACAAACTGTGCCTTACGGTCTACAAGGCTTTGAATAATATGGCACCTCGGTCACTTTCTGAGCTCCGTGTTCTCAAAATACCTGCAAGTAGACGCCTTCGCTCTACTTTTTTTTTAGATTATATTACTTTGTCTCGTAAATTATAGATTTATTCGTTAGTTGCTTATTTGCATGTAGGTATAGTAGGCATGCCACTGCATCACAGCTATTATGACTTAGTGTTGTTCTTTATAACGCATTAAAACCCATGCAGTAGTTCAATAATAATTAAAGAGTGATTAACAGTACCTGTTCAAAGTGTACCTACCTAATGCATATTTTTTATCATCCACTATTTAGTATATCCAGTTGCCTCTCAGTGATAACACAGTTTGAATAAAATATTATCTATTATTTATAATTGTACCTTTATACAACATTGTTGTAACAATTTACTAATACTGTGTAGTTTAAATTTTCTATTCAAGCGATTCAAAGAATTTCAAACAAACGAAATAAATTTTAACAATGAGATGTAAGTACAAATTACTATTGGTTAAATTGTTCTCTATCTATGTTCTCAAAGAGAACATCCATAAGGTTGAAATAAAAAATTGTGCAAATAAACGTGGTGAAATTCGGAGTACCACATGGATCGCACTTATGCCCGACGTTGTTTGATATTATTAAAAAGAACATAGCTGGGAATTTTTAGAGATTTAAATGTGTCATGATTTGTTGATGATCTGAAAAGTATAAAAATATTCCTCAAAATTATTTCATTATTACTTATATAAGAGATAATAATAATAAACTTTATTGCACAATACATAATCAAAAAATTATAAAATAATGTGATGCAAATAAATGATATTGTGCAATGGGCGAATTTATTGCAAAAACAATATTTTCCAATTAACCCATATATGGTCTATTAAAAACGATGCAAAATATCTAATACTGATTCAATCATACAGCAATGAAATTTGATTATTGATATTGGATAATTTACAAATGTGGTGAAATTATTGTCTCTGGTTACAAAAAAAGATGACATCACAATACGTAGGTGTTTATAAAATCGATATACAGCATTGAGCTGTAAATTGGTTGGTTGTCAATACTAGGTATAGTATACTTTTACTATTACCTATAAGTAAGTAAGTAGGTACTTAAACAGACCATTATTGACATAAAAGGGAAACAGTCTAAATGTTTTTCGTTCACATATTGTAGTTGCAGGGATATGGCATGGATTAATATTGAATTATAAATTTCGAGTGTAATAATATGTCTCTTGTCTGGGTTTAGTGATATGTCTTGGTCTATTAATTGACTTGTAACAAGTTCGATTGTTCTTTATCACTGCTTTCTGTCTTTTGCCTGCTGTCTTTTTAAATTTTCGTATATCCTCTACTACTTGGACCATATTATGTAAATAATTGTTGTTTGACTTGTTAAAATCTAAGCGACGATAATGCTGCACTCACATATGGTATTATAAAAGCATAAAATCTCCACAATTTTCGTCCATATGCATGTGAATACTTCATTTCTCAATCTCAAGTTGATTATTCCTTATGCATGTGAATATTTCATTTCTCAATCTCAAGTTGATTATTCCTTATGCATGTGAATATTTCATTTCTCAATCTCAAGTTGATTATTCCTTATGCATGTGAATATTTCATTTCTGAATCTCAAGTTTATTATTCCTTATGCATGTGAATATTTCATTTCTGAATCTCAAGTTGATTATTCCTTATGCATGTGAATATTTCATTTCTCAATCTCAAGTTAATTATTCCTTATGCATGTGAATATTTCATTTCTCAATCTCAAGTTGATTATTTCAGATAGTGTTTTCTTTTTTAGATAAATATCAACAAGAATATAGTAATCGAAAAGCCACTTTTTTTGGTTGTGAATTGGATGAAGAAAGCCATTGGATTAGTTATCGATGTTTTGAGTATAGATATTCTTTCTTATTTTATCACATTCATGTTATAGTCACCCTTATTTTAGTGACGTATTATGTTTCGTAGATAGTAAAATGTATTATAATATTAAGTATGTGGTATTCTCTCCATACAACAAGTGTTCATTCATATTAAATTCAACAACAATAGCAGACGGCTATTCGACTAAAATGGAATTATTATATTTTCAAATTGGTATGATTTCTTGTTTATTTGTGGCACCGCTTTAAACAGTCTAAATTTTCTTTTTCATTATTTTAAGACTTGTTTAACTCACTGTCTTAAGATTAAATATAAATTAGTGTAAATATATTTTATCTGGACTATAAAATCGTTACATTTTTTAGCTGTGAAGAATATTGATATCATGTTTCTAGCCGAATTCATTCCGAAATTGAAAAGCTTAAAATATTACTACTGTCTTTTCAAGTGTAGATTAACCAATTTGAGTGTATATTCTTTATATGTACCTAATTATCATAAAAATAATCGTCAAAGAGAACCACTTTTCAGAGATTATTTGACGAGCACTCCCCCATAAACATTATAAACCGTATAAGGGAGTACTCCCAAAAAATTTTTATTCACTATTGTATTCTCATCCCCATAGTTTTGGCTGATGTTCATAATATGACAATCGAATACATTTTGTTTATATATTATAATTACCTACCGACCCTTATACTGATCACTCTGGATAAGTGGATGGCCTTTAAACATAATGTAGAATACAATCCCGTTAACAGAGTAGGTACCAAAACACGTTAAAAAACTATTTTAGAATATTTTTATCATCGAGTTCCGATTATTAAAAATATATTTTTATTTAATTTCAGATGTGAATAGAATATTTCTCCAGGTGTTATTTTGTTTTCTTCACAATGGCTTCGTATCGTGTCAGGATCCAGATTGTGATTATTACCAAAATGTACGTAACTACGAAACCCACTTGTGGGATGTTATGCAGTGATGGTATGAATATACACAAATTATGTATTACTTAAAATGGAACAGAAGCACTTCGACTCTTTAATTGTCATTTATATAATTATACGAATGTATTCCTATTTGTATGATAAAAATAATAATAAACATAATTAGGTATATTTAAAAAAATATGAACAAACGAACGTAAACATGAATGAGCAAACTTATTTTATTGATTTTTTTAAAATCGTCTACTTATATTTTTTTTACAAATTTTTATATAAAAATATTATAATATAATCTTTCTTTATTGAAGTAATGTTAAACAGTTTCATACAGTATAATATAAATAAGAGACATTCAAATATGCACAAGGATATGACTACAAAATTAGCCATAAGGTTGTGTTGTGGCAGAAAAACAATAGACTTGTCAGACAAAAATTAATAAACAAACAAAAGTGGGTGATTTTGTGTATTAGCCAGAAGATGAGTCCGAAAAATGAATCAGTCAGTGAGCTAGAGATTGAACCAGCAAGAGTGTCGGTTGGACAATTTGAGCACGGAACGCAAATGACAGTGAGTGGAGTCGGCAAATGAATTATTAGTACAGTAGAACCTCTCATAACGAGTTTAATTCGTTCCAGACTCTTACTCGTTATGCGAAACATTTTTTCTATAGAAATCAATGTAAAATACGATAATGCGTTCCATGCCGAAAGAATAAGTATTCTTGGAATAGTCAATGATTTTTTTATTAACGTTTATTCAGATAAAATTACTTAAAAGGATGTAACAACTTGGTATACAATCTAGGTTAGGAAAAAAGTACCTAAATAAAAATATGAATTTATGAGAAATAATTAACCATTTTTAACTAGAAAACTAACCGTTTCGCAGACATTATTGACACTTCCTTTAAAGCGTCCATCTTCTTAATTTTATCTTTGTTCTTGAGAATAGTGCAGATCGTTGATGTTGACCGATAGTATGTGCGCGTATGTGCGCGCTAGATATACCACGCTCACACCTTGTTCTCGCTTTTCAATGATTTTACGTTTCATTTCAACGATTATTTTTATTCTCTTCTGGCTGTTATCTTGTGTTTTTTCTTCGGGGACATTTTTGGACGGATTATAATACTTTGCACATAATTTTTTTTACTAATAATATCAATACAATTTTTGGAAGAATGGGTGATCACATGCGAAACCAAGGGGCTAATGGAGCGAGTGCTAAACACAGACTGATGTACTGGCGCGGAAGTCCCGGCTCACAAGGTCACAAGTGAATGTCGTGAAAAAGGGACTTACCTACCCTTTTTCTGTAATTCGTTACGGGAAGTGTCGATCGTTATGGGAGCAACTTTTTCACATTTTTTTTGCTCGTTATGCGAATTACTCGTTATGAGAGGTTCCACTGTATGTCAGTTTGCGCAAATAGTTAATGCCGAGTGAGTGACTCAGTGAGTGAGCTCGCAATCGAGCCAGTGAAAGAGCCGGATAAATGAACAATTAATGTAATATGTAAATGAAGCATCAAAACAACAAGTCTCTTTTATCTTCAGCCCTCTCTCTACGTTCTAATACTTGTATATCTGTGTAATTGTTTGTCATTCAGTGGGGTATTTTCGATTTATGTATGAAGCACAGCACCGAAATTGTTATACAAAAACGATGAGATTGTGAAATATCTCAAATTCCCATAGCAAATAATAAAATTGTCGAAATTGTAAAAAAATCACAACGAAAGCATGGCCGATATAAAAAGTCTAGTCCCGTCATCATCATTTGGTGTCTAGTTGACTTCCTTTACTATGTCTAAACATTTTTTTTATATGATACATAATTTTGACCCATAGCTCTTATTCTAGATAATAATCAAATAGGTTACAATTTACAATTTTTCTCTCTAGTTCCATCACAATTTTTCCAACCCACAAACAAATATTGAATTTAAAAAGAGTCAAGCGTTTGTTCGATATGTATAATATAAAATTTACACAATTCACTAATTGTTAAGGACTGTTGTCTTCTTTATTTTCAGGTAGAAGTTGGGCAGTCGTACTATGTGTATTCAAAGAATTACCCTGACTTTTATGGACCTTCTACCACATGTAGATGGCAGGCACAGTGTCCTGCCAATACTAGATGTCAAGTTAGCTGTACATTAGAAATACCATCTGTGAGTATAGCATTTTCTTCACATAGATCACAAATTGTTCCGTGGAGCACACGGCTAAGAATTGGTCTCCCAATTTTTTTCGTAAGTTTTTGAGTGTCCCGTAAAAGGCAGTTGTTCGAAAAAAATGAAAAAATGCATCTCAAATTCAGCGATGAATTTTACCCCCCACCTTGAATATCTTATTTTTTGCTGACATGGAGAAAACAGCCTGCATGTTTATTATAATATACAACCGATTTGCTGGCTACCCCACTTGTGGCATAGTAGATTATAATATGAGCCACGTTAAACAAAACTGTACATGTATTCTAGTAGAGTTAGTTTAATTGTAAAGAAAATATACCAAATTCTAACCGTTTTGTGAATGAATGTGGATTAACTCTGGCAAACGATAAACCACCGATCAGAGATTTTTTTTTATTGTATTTCAATTTAATCAGCGGCTTAACGCCCGCCCTTATTAATCTACATTTATAAATAAGTCGGCAAATGAAAAGTTATCAACGTAGATTAATTATAAAAGAAAATTTGTTGCTTATTTCAAAAACGTTGAAAAATTAAGTAGACATACAATCGCCACTAAAGCCAAAAACTGTAACAAACTTTCACATTTGGTGATTTTTTGCTTGCCTGGTTTGATCCATGTCAAATGAAAATTGTAATAATCACTTGCTAATTGAAATTGCCTAGTATAGCAATGACCATAATCGAATGTTGGCAACAGAAGAGAATATTATTATTTAATGATGAATTATATTTTCAGACTGATGCATGTGAAGGAGACAGATTCCTTGTATCTAAGACTGGAGATTCTTCACTAACTGGAGCAGAGAGATATTGTGGGACTGGTACTTTAGATGCTATTTCTTTATCCAACGGCATTTCCTTAGGTTATTTTTTTTATAAAGATATCATTGAGATTTAAATAAAGATACGAATTTCATAATCTGATCAAACCATTATTTAAAAAAAAGAAGTGTTAGGTAGTTAATAAAATAAAGAGAGTATAAGACTATTTGAAAACTTTCTAGCCTTATTGACTTCAGGTAACTGTAGATTTTTTAATTTTTTTTTTATTAATAAGATATATCTGGGTTTTGTTTTAAACCCAAATACAACCTTATAAACTTTTCACACTAAGCTAAAAGCTTGTGCCGTGAAAGGGGAGTTTGCCGGCACCTGGGATCGAACCACAGACCCCTTGTTCTGAAGGCCTCTACCTCCAATCTACCGACGAACTCTAATAAAATAAAAGTGCAACTTCAAATTTATGGCTTTGATATATGAAAACCATTTTAATTTCAAGTTATTATGACTACTTTGTCTTTAACACTCGGCTGTTGTTGTTGTCAGCTGACATTGTCTGTCGAAAATGGAGAAAATTCAGTATCTTTTTTTTCTTCTTTTTTTTTCGGCAAGGCACCCGACATCGAGTGAATTATGAAAATTCAGTATCATGCAGTGAAAATTATCTTCATTTCAAAGGAAAAAAAGTTAAAAATAAAAAATGAACCAGGCTCCGAATAGAGTGGAACCTCTTCTTCATTTACAATCGTCAAAAGTTGGGCGACCAATTACAAACATGATGAAATATTTCAGCCCTGATTTCCACTGCCAATTCTCCAGGTGGAAAACTTATTTGCTCTTTGGTAGCAGTCGACGGTGGTGGAGCTAGTACACCTTGTGAATGTGGATGGCAGAAACAAGTATGTGATTTTTTTTACAAATCCTTAGCTTCACGATGCTGAATTGTCGTTACATTTTTATTAATTTTGTTTTTCTTTAGAGTCTATACACTCCTATGCCTATAAGCAAATAATAAATTTCCCACTCTTTTTTGTAAGTTTTCGAATGATCTGTAAAATGCAGCTATTCGTAAAACATCACGGTTAAGGTACCTATATAACATCTTTAATTCAGCGATGAGGTATGGGACGTCATTAACTTTTATTGTCACGGAGAAGACGACCTACATGTTTACTAAATGCAGTTAGCCTACCGGTCAATCAATTTGTTGGAGATTTATTTATTTATTTATTCAAAACCAGTTACAAACTTCAGACAACACATACAAATAAATACAAACAATTATAATCATTACAAGAGACCATGCATTGCCCAATTTAAAAGTGTATACAAATTAACTATTTGATATATTTCATTAGTCCATAAGGTTGTCATGTAATATAAAAAGAAAAACAAATAATAATAAAAATATTAGAGATAAAGCATTAATCGTGAAACAAACAGTAATCATCATCAATCAATTCAATACTGGATTAACACACAAATAAACAAGAATAATAAAAACAAAACAACACAATACAAATCAAATATAAAATTTAAAATTATGATAGTTATGTTAACAAATCGAGCACAGCAAGTAAGGGAAAGATAAGGGCGGAAACTCATCGAAATGCAGAAGGGTAGTCGCATAAAAAACAATTTTAGATAATTAATTCTTGCACATCATCTCGCAATTTGCGCAGAATAGACATCTTGAAGCCATTAGGGCTGAGATGCCGTGATAGTATAGATAGGTAATTTTATAAACATACTTATCAAAAATAATTGTGTTTTTATTTTAAATAATCGAATTCAAAGGTGATATAATATTATCAAAAATATATAGTCTTTCTAATGCTTCCCAGACTCGAATTGTCGGAGGCGAAGAGACCGAGGTTAACGAGTTCCCTTTGATGGCAGGTCTAGTGGATTATGTTCGCAGAATAGTAACCTGTGGAGCCACTATAATCAGCACCCGTTGGGTCGTCACAGCTGCACACTGTCTGGACAACGTGGAAGTTGTGGATATAGGAATCCTGGTCGGAGATCATAACGTCATGACTGGAAGTAAGATGAATAAATATATACTCATACATATACATCTTCTTCCCCTTGTTGTAGTTGGGTCGTGAGCCCGTTGAGCCTTAGTATTTCCTCAAGAGATCCCATTCATTTCTGTTTGCAGATCTTTCGACACATAAATATTTGACAAAATACTAAAGGGAGTAAAATATACTAAATATAAAAGCAACTAAAATATAATTATGGTGCTGGAAGCTACTATGCACATAAATTGTCAAAGTTACAAACGAATCTCAAATATTTATAATGTTTATTTTAATATACGTAAAAGTCGGACACTCAAAATCTGTGGGCCTAGTCAAAACACATTCAAGCGTTACGTTTTCGTTTCGTTTTCGTTCAAACAAGACGAGGTTGCGAGAACGCGTCAATTTTCGTAGCTAAAATACACAAGTAGCTACTGAAATTGACGCGTTCTCGCAACGTCGTCCGCGTTTGAACGAAAACGTAACGCTTAAATGTGTTTTGATTAGGCCTACTGCTAATGAGAATTAGAGCATTTTAGTGGAATTGCCATCGATTTTAGCAGAAGGTGCAGACTCAACTAAAGTTTTGAATGCATTCATTAGGTCGTTGTTACGCAATTTTAATTAGATTTAATATACTTATAGGTATTTGATATTTTTGGAATGATTTTTTCTTTTTAAGCATGAAATTATTATTAAATATTTTTCCTTTTTTCAGCTGATACTGATACAGCTGAATTAATACCATCAGAAAGATTCATACAACATCAACAATATTCAACGTAAGTATTGTCAATTATTTTCTATGCCTGAGCAAAGGAAAATTGGTAATGCAACCAAAATAATTGCCGTTGTAAGACTTTGATTGATTTTTTAAAATGTAGGGGTCATTGTATGGCTTTCTCAGGTAAATGGGATGTGCAATACTTAAGTATAAATAGGAAAGACGCCATAAGCATCTTAATGAGGGATTGAAACCGCATGATATTATTGATTTTGGATTTTTTTTTAATGAAAATTAGTTTAACTTAATTAGACTATACCTACCATATAAGCATGAGAAATCTGATTTATATTTTGACGCGTTAAATTCAAAATTGTATTTTATTTATGTACACTCACCCCTTTTAATAAAGATTGTTATTTTTCATTGCTAAGGCAGGATCAGCAAATATTCAATTAATAAAAACTG
The DNA here is from genome assembly GCA_947579605.1 of Athripsodes cinereus. Taxonomy (NCBI): domain Eukaryota; kingdom Metazoa; phylum Arthropoda; class Insecta; order Trichoptera; family Leptoceridae; genus Athripsodes; species Athripsodes cinereus. Next base: position 11,894,547 of record OX388322.1, read on the forward strand.
ATTATGAACAAAAATATTCCAAAATTATGTGTACCAAATTGTCTCCAAGTATGTAAATGTTGTATTAATGAACTTTTTTGGTTTCAGGGACCAATATGAATATGACATAGGCCTTGTGAGAACTACTAGGGATATAACATTCAGTGATGAAGTTGGTCCAGCATGTCTTCCATTTCTGCAAGCCTCGTTTTCCTTCGATGGCGATGTTGTGCAAGTATTGGGTTAGCAAATTTTATCTATATTCTACCAAAGCAGATATATTTCTAAAGGGGCGTTCACATTTGTTCACTTTCAGTGATCACTCTGGATGATCCTCCAAAATGAAAAGGTGTGAACACGCGTTTCATCAATAGTGATCACTAGCGGTGACGGAAGAAAGCAATTACCACCCGACATAACTTTCATGAAAGGTCCTTTCACTGAAACGACCATAAACAGACTTTGTCCTATTATTTGTCTTATTCTTTATGAATTAGTATTAAATAAACAAATAATCATGCTGTCAAGAATTATATTGATACGTTTTAATTTTTATTGACTATTATTTTTAATTTCTTAATTTAAATAATGATTTTTTATAAAATTACGTCCAACTACATAGAACATGATCGTGAGTGTTGATATGGCAGTGAAAGACACTGACACTCTGGATGACCATCCAAAGTGAAACAATGTTAATGCTACTTTAGATTTGCATATAAAATATGAAAGAAATGTTTTATCCATAAATGATCATCAATATGCAAAGAGGTGAAGTTTCATTGTATCATTCGTTTTATTTGCAGGTTGGGGAACAACTTCATTTGGTGGACCTCAATCAGATTATCTTCAAAAGGTCTCATTGAATGTGGTTAATCAAGACAGCTGCAGAAGTATTTTGGGGAGCATTATCAATGAGAGAAAGCTTTGTACATTTTCTAGTGGAAAGGACGCTTGTCAGGTAAGAATGAATATATTATGTGAAGTGAAGGAACAACCAAGGTCTTTAATTTTTTTTTGAATGGTTGGATGATACAATTTTGCTTTGAATATTGTATCCTTTCAGGCCGCAGAGTCTGGAAAATTGTAAAAATAAACTAATTTATAATTTTGTAATGCTTATTTTTTCCCGCGATGTCACAAAAAAATATGGTAAAAGGAGACTGTTTCAAAATATGATCTACAGTTTGGTTTAAATTTTGGGTATCACCTTGTCGTCCGAATTTTATTTGACCAGGTGAGATGTGGGGGAATGTTTGAATGAAGTTTTCCTATCATTTTCTTTATTACTTGTGTTTGTTCTGTTATTTTTTTAATTTATTTAATAAGGATCAGACAGTTGAAACAATTAGTATAGACATAAAAAGACAGCAATAAACAAACCAATTAAGATCCCCTTTTTACCAATCTAATAAACATAACCATAAACATAAACATAATCATAAACATAACTTTTTCTTTTACAAATTTTGTTTATAATTATTGCAGTATATTAGGCATTTGTTTTGTGGTTATCCTTATAAATATCTTCTTTTTGAGATTCATGGAGAATATTTTGTGATGTGCAATATAAGTTACATTTTCAGTTTGACTCGGGCGGACCGCTTGTTTGGCAAAGCAACACAAATGGGAGATATTACTTGGTGGGCATCGTATCCATAGGATCTGGCTGCGCTACAAGCAGGCCAGCTCCTAATACAAGAGTATCTGAATACTTGGACTGGATCAGAGAAAATACACCTGACGCTCAGTACTGTAGCGCGTGATGTAGACTATTTGAAAATGGCTGTGATTTTATTGTATCAAAGTTTTAAAATAAAAATAAACTTAAATTATCTACCTCTAATAATGTTTTTTATTTAATGCATTTCATTTACCTAAATATTTGCTTTCACATGCATTCGTATCATCGTCATAAATTAATGTTATCAATTTGACAAAATAAATACCAAAAATCTTCACTAATCTTTTTGACACGTCTAGCCGTGTTTCTAGAGTTATAATAATATTATTATGTTGCGGAGTTAAATCGACAAGCAAAATTCAAAATTATAATAGAATCCGCACGTATTTATCATACACATCTTTTTAAGGATCGCTGAAGCTTAAGCCTATTGGGAATGGGAACAAGTTTGGAACTCAACAAGGGATTTAATTAAAAATGTGTTATAAAAAACATGAATAAACAAATTTGAAATACACCTAAAACTTACTACTGCTACTAAAATTAAGACATTCAATTAAATATCTTTATTTTTTTCGAACACCTGCATTTAAAAGACACTCGAAAACTTACGGATAAGAGTGGGCGACAATTCTTTGCCGGGTGTTCCACGGAACAAATATATCATAAACATTTCTTCTCCTTTTATTGTTTGTCCACTCTTCAAATTATATTAGGCGGAAATCATCCTCATTTGGATGCATAGCTAATATCAAAACATTTTTATACAACATAGTTCGTTTTTCATAGATATTGTTAGTACAAAAATATGTAGGTATTACATGTTGCAGATTGTGACACATCTGTAACTAATTGCGAATTATTAAGAATCTATTTGCATATGTCTGTGTATACATAATATTATGTTATCTAGCTAATGTATAATGAAAGGCACAAGTATGGTTTATATTATAATATAATAGATATGTCAATGACGTCTTACTTATTTTCGTATTTCAGAGACACTCAAGCTTTGAAGAAACAAAGAGTTGATGAAAATATTCTTTTTTTACTTTATAATTTTCGCAAACATACAGTTATTACGTACAAAAAGATGAAAAAAGTCAGCACATAAACTAGCAGAGTTTGCTAACACATTACAGAATAAATCTTACCAAGTACCTACATACTACAGTGAAAGAAAAAAAGAACATGAGAATTTGTTGGATACACTGCCGAGTCCGAAAACCCGCCAATCATGCGCATACATCATAATGATCAAATGTACAGTAAGGGAAGGATTAGGGACAGAAACAGCTAGGAGAAAGGAAGACATTAATGGAGTGGAGGATCCCTTGCCTATGCCCGCCAAGACCCAGAATCTTTCAGAGATCTAGCAATCATCCTTTTAAAACCAGAAATGGATTTTGATCATCTAAATTAAAAGTTAGATCTATAACAAAACTCACAAAACGTTAAATGTTACATAGGTATTTGATTCATGAAAGTACCTACTAAGTTTTGAGGATAAAGCATGCAGTAGCTAAAAAGGATGACGGATAATGTGGATATGTCGCTGTTTAGATGTTTGTTGCCTCTATGAAGTGAAATGTAAAGTATTTTTGAGCTAATTCCGCCATTCCCAATTAAATAGAGGAAATCGACAAGTTCTTCAATGCGTGATAGTTCGACGTGTGAAGCGAATGAATGATCAAAAAATTGTACTTATTTTACCTTAGAAGGAGTATAAGAAAGCACGGATGTTCGACTTGCGGTGATACGTTTTATATTATGTTTATTACACGAAAATCTAAGACTGTTGAGGAATCGGTAATATGTAACCTTCCTAGCTTCAGAACATCTATGAATGATATAGGATAAAAGCTATAGAAGAGCTATTTCGCTCTGCCCGGAATTGAAAATATTTCTCTCGAGAGAATCCAATTTCACCCACACAAATTTTCCAGAAGTTCTAGCAACACAGTTTATGATTTATAGAAATGCGACAAGATACTTATATAGTATTATTCCAGATCTACAAGACAATCTTTTGTCTTGCATATTCATTAAGTGTGAATTTTTAAATATCTTATTAATTTTTATTCATTTGTATCAAAATGTAAATACGTTTTCCGTTTATGATAATTTCGAAATAAAGTAATAACAACATATATGTATAATTATCTTGTTTCATGTGCAAAATAGAACAAACAAGCGAGTATTTATGAGTACAATAATTTGGTGATGATATTTAAAAAAATATTTTGTTTTAAAGGTCGAGCCCATTCTATCTACGTTTATTGTGAGGGTCTGTACAGTTTTCAGAGAGTAAAAGTATTGTGATCACTTGTGATGAATGGTATGATAACTTTAATAATATTTTTCTGTATCTCATTTTTTACTGTAACAATTTTTTTTAATTTAAAATATTCAATGAAAAACTGAATTTGACTTGCGCTGGAAAAGAATTATAAATTGACTTACCAATATGCCTTTTTTCTACTTGTGTTAATCGGTACCATAAGGAGTCATTTTAGGTATTTCAAACAACACCAAATTTTAAGAGCCTCTTACTTTCAGAAATTGCTTGTTTTATTATATTTATGTTTTGATTGGTCTATTTACTTTTTCAATGCATTCATTGCAAATGGCAAATTTGAAAACTCTCATACAGGTATTTTTATGTAAGTTTTAGGTCGCTCCTGGTTGCGAGGTATCATCCTCTTAGTTTTGTCATATAGTGTGAAAGGACAGGACGCAGATTGTGATTTTTTTCAAAATGTAAGTATATTATGCGAAAATGGAGATTAAATACAAACATTACAATTTCAAAAAGTATCGGGAGTGCCTCATGGTTGGAGCTTTGGCCTTGTTTTTTAATATTCATCTATGGTATTGATAAATATTTAATATCACAACAATATTAGTGTATATGCCGATGTCTGGTACATTCTTGGGATTATGTCACATAATACAACCATATAACGACTATATTCAGCTACCGGGAGATGTCATGTACGTATTTTTCACTATAGTCACTTCGCGCACCGTAGGTTAAGATCGTATTTAGATTGTGTCAAAGTAACCTTTATGGTGTTTTAAGATTTCCTTACATACTCGTATTCCGAATTGGTAGGCCATTGAACATTGTAAGTATTTCTATTCTAATTATTTCAGGTTGTAGCTGGAGTAACATACTATGTGTACTCCCCAGGATATTCAGGACTGTATCCTCGTCCTAAAACTTGCCGATGGCAAGCTACATGTCCAACCAACATGAAGTGCAGAATTAATTGTTCCTCTGTGTCTCTACCAGCGGTAAGATCTATTTTTTTATTTCAAATACAATGAAATTTGGATATATGTAAAATAGAACATGAAGATAATTTGAGTAAAAACATTTCAGAGTACGAGTTGTACCGGAGACAGATTACTTATCTCAAAAACTGGAGATCCCCTCCTTACAGGGGCTGATAAATATTGCGGAAAAGGAACGCTAGATGTCACATCAACATTGAATAAAATATCCATTGGTACGACCAAGTTGAAATAATTCTATTAATTTGTAGGAAATAAAAACATACTATATTATCGTTAACTATTGTTTTTCAGGTTTAGTTGCTGTTGCCGGTTCTGTTGGTGGTAATTTCTATTGCACTTTGACAGCAGTCAGTGCGACCACAACACCTACTTGTTCTTGTGGATGGAAAAAGACTGTGAGTGATTGTAGATATTACATTTTGAATATTGCATATCTCTCTTTCTATGCTTTTTTTCTAAAGAAGTAAAGACATTCTTAGAAGTGACTGATAGCCTAGTAGGTAGAAACTTGGAATTTCGATCGAAAGATCCAGGGTTCTTTTCATTTTCAATCTATTCAATGAGTGTTTTACTTACTAGTGTTTTGGCGGAATATTTTATTGCAAACTCTAAAAACAGAAATGCAAATTATTTGTCACACACTGGATCGACATGTGATTTGTCACTACAAGATATTGTGTTATATTTTTTTATAAAGCAGTCTTTCAGGATTTTTATTCAGTGCATGGTTATCCATAACATCTCTATGTAGTTCCACATCTTTGGAGATGTCTAAATATTTTTGCGCATTTGTATCGATCACAAATAATGACTTTTCACATTTATCCGATTTGGTACTAAATAAATATCAACATTTTTGCTTCTCTATAGAATCTATATAAAGAACATCCATTTTCGTTTTTTTTCCTTTTTAATTTGATCAGTATCTCAATAGGTATGGAAAATGCCTAATGTAAAATATCGTTGTTTGATCAAAATATACAAATTATAAGTAATGTAGATATAATATGGAATTGTCTTCAGACTCGTATCGTAGGAGGGCAGGAAACCTTAGTCAACGAATATCCAAGTATGGTTGGTGTTGTGGACAATACAATCAAAATAATAGCCTGTGGCGGAACTATCATCAGTGAAAAACACGTCGTGACGGCAGCTCATTGTTTCTATGGAAAGACTGCACAAGACTTATCAATCCTCTATGGAGATCACAACATAAAAACCGGAAGTAAGCAAATTAAGGATATATTTCCAATATTTTTTTATGAATAAAGTTTATTATAATAATAATCTCAGTTTGGGACTAGCTCGATCTGTGTGAATTGTCTATGTATGTTATATAGGTTAATGGAATGTTTTCAGCTGAGACAACCGCCACGACTCTTGTGAAAGCGCTTCAGTTAATCAAACATCCTTCGTACAATTCGTAAGTAAAACTAAAGCTTCACCCCTACTATCAAAACCACATAAAAGACATTAAATATATCCAATTTAGCGATGAGATATGCCACCCATTCAGAATGTCTTATTTTATTTTTATCACGTTTTAGGTATTGGAGTCTTTGAGCTCTACATGCTTTGTCACTGCATTCACAGCCATTTTGTTTATAATTTCAGAAACAGCTACGACTATGATATAGGAATTGTTGTTACAGCCACTAATATAGTTTTCTCGGATAGTGTTGGTCCCGCTTGTCTTCCTTTCAAGTACACTTCATCAACATTTGAAGGAAATATAGTTGATGTATTGGGTAAGGACATTATAGCTACTATGAGAAACACTGGATGATTCGTGTAACGAATTACTCGAGTTTTCGTTGATTTGAAACATATCTAGAGGCTGAAGGTATCACGGGTTGCAATCACTTTTTGGTAGACAAAGTCATTAACTTTATTGTTTCTGTAAAATTTCTTTCACTACATATAGGTATGTAAATAAAATATAAACCTTTGTTATTGCTCAAGTGTTAAGTGTAAAAATTTGATATGAAATGTAAAAGAACTATTCTTGAAGATAAATAAAGATAAGTATTGAACTTTTAAAATGAAACAATCGCTATTTTTCAAAGTGCACGATATAATGAATGACTTTCCATAACATCAACGATATGTTGACACCTCTCCGACAAATGCAGAAACCTAAAATATTCTCGTCTAAAAAAGTATAAATAAGAATCCACGAAATACGTCTTATTCTTCCAACTTTTCATCTGCAAAAATATATAATTTTGTAAACTAATGAGTTTTTCTCCAGGATGGGGTACAACATCATTCGCTGGCGCAGATTCAGATTATTTACGAAAGGTTCAGCTTCAAGTGATCACTCAGACATCCTGCACAAGTTCAATGGGTTCAGTGGTAACACCAAGAATAATGTGCACATTTACGTCTGGCAAGGATGCCTGTCAGGTGAGCTAATACAGGGGTTACACATATTCTTAGAAAAAAAGAATAACTTCGTTAATGAATATCTGTAACTCTACTGCAAAATATAAGAATACATGATTAAAAAATTAATTGGATTTAAAAGTGGGCAATGCAGTTAATATTTTTATGATAATTCACATATCCAACGACATTTATTATTAAATCACACACTTCCTGTATATTTATTACATTTATTAGTTTATTGTTTTTATTTCAGCATGATTCCGGCGGTCCTCTCCTATGGCAAAACCCTAGCAATGGACGACTGTATTTAGTTGGTATTATCATCGGTGGTTACGGATGTGCAACCAGCAAGCCTGGGCTCAACACCAGGATCACATCTTACTTACCATGGATATCGCAAACTGCGACAGGAGTTACGTTATGCAATGCTTAAAACTATATTGAAATACGCAAATAGATTTATAGCAATATAGAAATTGTATTATTTTATACACCATAAAACAATAGCAAAATCAATAGATTGTCCATATATATCAATAATATTATATATACTATATCAATTCTACATTTTTTTAGTAGATATGAAATTTAAATACACAGAGTATATTTTTGTTTGATTGGCTCGTTGGCTATAGGGTTTACTGTGATGGTATAGATAGACAAATATTGTAGAAGTGCTTGAATTTGAATAATACTTTCCAAGAATAGATTATAGAGCTCAACCCCTAACTTTCTATTTGGAATAGCTATAGTTATTGTGAATTACTGGGTTTCTTTCTTCTTTTCTTCAAACTTTAGACCAAAACTTCTAACACACTTGCTCAAGAGATAATACAGTTATATTATTCAGTAAACTATTTTATTATTAAAATTATATTATTCAGTAAACTATTATATTATTAAATTATATTATTCAGTGAACAAAAAACGTATTTATTCCCAATACAATGTATGCCCTGTGTATTGTTTATTTCTAAAGTTATTTTTTAGTCTGTGAGGGTATTGACCACGCTGTCCTTGTTTTGCACTTGCTTCTACATTCGCATCTCATTCTGGCTTATGGACGGGTGCCGTTTCGTCTGTTTTGTTTATTATTAAGCTATTTTTGTTATGATTTGTCATAAGAATCTATAACGTATACCTACTGTAAAATATAGGCAAAGTTCACTCGAATTCGGGTGCTTTGCTATAAAGCAAAGGAAGGAAGAGATGCTACAGTAAGTATACATTGGTTACAATATTTATGTAATTCTGCATGAGTTTTGGCCACATACTAAAGTAAACTTTATTTGTGTTTACTCAGTGAATGTGTCTCGAAAAGTTTTGCAACCCATGAAACCAAATCACTCAAGAAGTGACAAACTCTACTCTGGATTCATTCATCCGCTATAAAACTACGACGGAAAATTAAATTTTTCTTTTTCTCATAAATTCCAATAGAGAATCATAGGTAACTGGACAGAAATAACTCTTTCCGGGGCTAACCGAATGGGTGCGAATGGATTGTCAACTTTATAATATAATCCATGAAGTTGATAACTGCATTGTGTACAGACACAGGTTTAATGTTTTCATATTGTGCAAAACCACGATTAAAGAGAATACAATTCCGTGAACCATATAATAAATTAATGTTTTTTTTTTAATATGTATGAATATATATGTAGTTGGTAAAGTTTTAAGTGATAAAAAATTGTAATTATTGAGAAACGACACGATATACCGAAATGGCCGGTATGAAATATTTTGATATTCATTTCATATTGAATATACCTACTATTATTCTTCTATCTCTTCAAAACAGAAACGTTCCATCAATATGTTGATTTCAGATGAGATTTCGGTAGATTGGGAAAATCGATCCTCGGACTTGTACTAATTGAATAAAAAGAAACATTTGGTAAATTATATCCTCGTGTTCATTAGTTTTAGGTCACTTTTGGTTGCTGGCTATTATTCTATTTGTTTTGATGTCCACTTTAAAAGGACAGGACCCGGACTGTGATTTTTTTATAAATGTAAGTGAACAAATAAGATTATTTAATTTACCCAGAACATGACACACCTGCTGAATTGCCCGCTTATGGGAGGGAGGTGCTCTGAGGAAGATCTATGGCGAGCTAATGACAATGCCATTTTGGCTGCGAACTACTGGAGGGACAGAGTATAGATGATTATGGACACGGAAAGTAAGTAAGTATTTACCCAGCAAAAGTGCGCAAGGAAAATAATTTCCAATGAGTCGAATTGATACAAATAATCAATGCCAAATAGTAAATTGTGCGAACAATCATGTGAAAATACTATAATAATTCGTATAATTTCAGGTTGAAAATGGAACTACACGTTACATTAATTCTCAAGGATATCCAGGGTTATATCCAAGATCTAAAAATTGTCGTTGGCAAGCTAAGTGTCCAGTCAACATGAAGTGCAGACTTAATTGTTCCTCTCTATCTATACCACAGGTAAATCCAATTTGAACCAAAACAGTCCTTGTTTGAAATCGGGAGACAAGAAGAATATACAGATAACTGACAGATTGTGCAAACTCCTTTTAGTAGGAAACAAGAGAGGTGAGATTGGTGAACGCACCATGGATAAAGTGCACTTAGACGAGCCTAAGGCTATTCGCAAGCATTGGGACACCTTTCCTGTTTCCTTCAATTTTTTAATTTTCCTATTTTAGACATTGAATTGCAACGGGGATAGATTATTGGTCTCGATAACAGGAGATTCTACCCTCTCAGGAGCTGATAAATATTGTGGAACAGATCCAATAGAAATAACTTCAATATCGAACTCAATATCTATAGGTAATCGAAAATGTTATATAGTTGTTCTATTATAATGTGACTAAATACAAATCAGATTTACACAGAATCGTCTACTATTCCAGGTTTGATAACAGAACTTTATTCTGATGGTGGCAATTTCTATTGTTCCTTGACTGCCGTTAACACAGAAGTTGATGCAGCCATCAGAGCATCTATTCCAAGCAAATGTTGTGGATGGAAAAAAACTGTGAGTAAAACTTAATGCGTAATTTTGAGTTGACTTCCTCAAAATTTGGACTTTTTATATGAACAATATGTCCATAAAAGAAATAAAAGTTTAACAGTCCAAGTTTTTTAAAAGATGATTTGTTTTTTGCAGAATCGTATTGTGGGAGGATCTGAAACTCTGGTTAACGAATATCCAAGTATGGTAGGTGTTGTGGATAATTCAATCAAAATTATTATCTGTGGTGGAACAATCATCAGTAAAAAACATATCTTGACTGCTTCACATTGTCTTCATGGAAAGTCTCCACGTGACATAACAATTTTGTGCGGAGAACATAACGTTAAAAGTGGAAGTAAGCGGAAAAATTAGTACATTTGTAATTATTGCCAATATCCGAAGTCACTTTCATCTCTTTGTTCATTGAATTTTTCAATACTTTCAGCTGAAACAAATGCCGCAACTTCTGTGAAATCACGTCAGCTAATCTTACATCCTTCATATGATCCGTAAGAAAGTGTTTATATATTTATGATATTATTGTATTAATGCACAAGTAGTTGAATCCATAATTGAATAAATTGGAATCAGTATTTCGTTCTACCATAGTACCAATTTATACATTATCATCAAACTGTACTAGTACATCAATAATTTGTTTAGTTTGGTAGCTCATTCTTATCCAGGTTGTTGACACTTTCAGTTCCGGTTTTGAGAATGACATAGCCATTGTGGTTACAGATAGTGACATAGTTTTCACAGATAAAGTTGGTCCTGCATGTCTTCCAATCCAATATACTTCAACAACTTTCGAAGGAAACGTGGTTCATGTCATTGGTGAGTAATAATTAGGTTATTAAATTAGTTTTTTTTCAATTTTGCGCATTGCGTTCTTTTTTCTCAATAGTAAGCACTCAGAAGTAGAATTAACCCCCAGACTTACGCTATACATATTATTGTATATTATTGTATATTGTATATCATCAGCCGTAGGCCCAGTCCGGGCACTTGGATTCGTCAAAACATCATAACATACCTATATAATGTAAATATGTTTATTTATAGGTATTTCAAACATTAATATTTCTTTGGAGACACTTCTCTCGGAGATACCCACGTTAATAAAGTGAACAAAAAGCGATATTTATTATTTTTTTAGGATGGGGAACGACATCATTCGCTGGGATGCGTTCAGACTATCTACAGAAGGTTCAGCTACAGGTCATCTCCGAGAAATCCTGTGCTAGCTCATTAGGCAAAGTTGTCACTCCAAGAATTATGTGCACTTTCGCGTCTGGCAAAGATGCCTGTCAGGTATACGTATAAAATATAAAAATCACAATTTACTTATAAAAAACAACAAGCAAGTAGATAAAAACTTGAGTGTACGTCGATCCGGGATCTTCTATTTGAGAATTGTTGAAAAACATGTTCATTCATAGTCCAAAGCAAATTTTATTGGCATTTACTCGGATGAAAAACAGTAGGTACTTAATTAAAAAGTGTAAACTCTTGAATTCACATAAACATTCCAAAAAATTAGTAATTCTTTGAATGAATTTGAAGTAGGTAGTGATGACAGATTACATTTGAAAATACATCAGCTGTTTGACAGTAAGTTGTTTGAACGTTTTAAGGGTATTGGTGAATACAGCGGCTTCATCACAGGGTAGTTTATTGAATTATGGTTTAAGATAATTTTTAATATTTTTGTTTCAGTTTGATTCTGGCGGTCCCCTCTTGTGGCAAAATCCTAGTAATGGACGATATTATATCATTGGCATTATCATTGGTGGCCGAGCATGTGCAACAAGCAAACCTGGGATCAACACTAGAATCACATCATTTTTACCATGGATTTTATCAACTACAAATGGATTTCAGTTGTGTAGCGTCTAAATTGTACTACTATAATAATAATTGTGAATATTACATTAAAAGGCTGAATTGGCTGAGCGCAATGAGAAATCTAAAAATGTGATATTGTTCAATGTTCCTGAGGTTGATCCCAAACTAACCAGCCGTGAACAAATAGCTGAGGATGTGAATCAAACATCCAAACTTATCAATGATATGGATAATTTAAGTAATATATCCATAGTCAGAGTACAGCGTCTCGGTTTGAGAAGTAGGGATAAAACGAGACCAGTGAAAGTCTCATTAAGTAGTAGCGAAGATGCCAAAATGATGTTCTTTAATAAATCTAAATTACCTCAACACATAAAGATCAAACAAGATTTGACAATAATACAGAGGTCTCATCTCAAGATGTTGTGGGAAGAGCTTGAAAATAGGAAAAAGAATGGCGAAAATGACATCACGATCAGGTTCATTAATGGCATGCCCAAGATTGTGTCTATTGGAAAAAAAAACTTTTAAATGTAGATTTTTATTACCAAAATACAAGAGGCATTCGCACTAAATTGTCATATCTTCGTCAAAATGTTCCACTTTTGGATCATGCTATATACATATTCACAGAAACGTGGCTGGATAAATCAATAAAGAGTTCAGAATTGGGTTTTTCATCTTACAATGTATATCGAACGGATCGTAATTCTCAAACAAGTAGTAAGGGAAGAGGCGGGGGAGTGCTTATTGCCATCAAGAAAGACATTCCTTCAACATCCATAAAGGTGAAACACAATCAGATTGAGCAGTTATATGTGATGATACATGCAAATTTGCAAAAGATTATTGTTGGTTGTGTGTATATTCCTCCCTCTTCTCATATTGACATCTACAAATCTTATTGCGAAGAACTGGAGTGTTTGTATTCCAAGCATCCTCAGGCGATTTTCTGTCTGTTTGGGGATTTCAACCTGCCTGGTGTTATGTGGTCTTCATGCGGGGATGCCGTTCATATTAACAATGGTAATCATGAGGGTGCAAGTGAGATTCTAGACACGTTGTATTTTTTGGGTCTTAATCAATATAATTTTGTTTATAATGCTCAAAATCGTTTATTGGATTTGATTTTAACTAATCACGAATTTACAAATGTGGAACGTCCGAGTGAGGAGCTCTTGCCTGTGGATGCACATCACCCGCCATTGTTTACAAAGATAAAACTGAATATTGAAAAACAAAAGAAAAAAACCACTCACTCATTTAATTTTAACAGGGGAAATTATCAGGGGGCTGTGGACTATCTATTTAAGTGTGACTGGACTTTTCTTCTGAGCGAGAATGTGGATTTTGTTGTAGCATCTTTGTATGGAATTTTATATGAGACTATAGCTAAATTTGTTCCTTATGAGGAGTATAGAAGTGATGCGTTTCCGGTTTGGTTCTCTCCAGAATTAAAAAGGTTGATAGCTGAAAAAAAGTTATCGCATAAAAATTACAAAGAGACACACGATTCTGACTGCTATAAAGAGTTCAGTAGACTGAGGGCTCAGTGTAGCAGCTTGAAGTCTCAGTGTTATAATGATTTCATAAGAAAGGCTGAGGATATGACTGTTGATGCCAAGAGCCTATGGAAATTTCGTAATTCCTTGAATAATGGTAATTCCGGTTATCCTTCTCAAATGTTCTTAGGTAGAAGGTGGGTGAACAATTCACAGGATGTAGTTGATTTGTTTGCATATTTTTTTAAGAGTGTGTTTGAAGGTGATGTTGGAGCCTTGAATGAATCTCATATGTCATATGATAGATCAATAAATTTATCTAGTGTTTGCATTCATGTTGATGATTTAAAATCAAAAATAATGAGTTTAGATATGGGAAAAGCCGCAGGCCCCGATAATGTTCCACCAATTTTTGTAAGAAAGTGCGTTGATGCTCTTGTTGTACCATTAACATGCATTTTTAATAAATCTCTCAAGAAAGGTTATTATCCTATGACCTGGAAGACTGGTAATATTACGCCTATTTATAAAAAGGGAGATAAAAGTGATATAAGTAACTACCGTCCAATATGTCTGCAGTCCACTCTTGCCAAGTTATTTGAATCACTTGTAGTGGATCAAATTATGCCATCCATTTCATCAATTATTAGTCCGCAGCAGCATGGGTTTGTCAATGGCAGGTCTACTCTCACAAATCTAACTTTGTACGAAAATTATATTGCTGAAGGGCTTGCACTGGGATTTCAGGTCGACAGTGTTTATCTAGACTTTTGTAAGGCTTTTGATAAAGTGTCTCACAGTATATTGTTGAGAAAACTTTCAGTCTTGGGTGTTAATGACTCACTTTTGGAGTGGTTCACTAGCTATTTGGGAGGGAGAACATTGCGAGTGAAAATTGATAATTCAATTTCCACAACCTTTACAGCCACCAGTGGTCTTCCACAGGGTAGCCATTTTGGACCAGTTTTATTCCTTGTTTTCATTAATGACATAGTAAATGAGTTGAGAGATGTAGAGGTCTTGCTTTTTGCAGACGATATAAAATTGTATAAGAAAATTGTAACGATTCATGATTGTGAAACGATACAGGAAAACCTTAACAGATTGATTTGTTGGTGCCACAGAAACAATTTATTTTTGAACGTACAAAAGTGTCAATATATCCGTTTTAGAAGAAATAAAAAACCAATAGACTATGATTATTCCATCCAGGGTAATAAGCTTGAATGTGTAACCGAAATTAGTGATTTGGGAGTTATATTTGACGAAAAGATTTCTTTTATAAGTCATGTTTCGGAAATGACTGCAAAAGCAATAAGAACCCTTGGTTTCGTACTTCGTACTGTAAGCGATTTCCATAATGTACGAGCTATGACACTTTTGTATATTTCACTTGTCCGAAGCCAATTAGAGTACAATACCTCTATATGGTGTCCAAGTTATGGTGTACACATAAATAGTATAGACCGTGTTCAAAAAAAGTTTTTACGTTTTATCAATTATAAATTGGGTATTCCAAGGGAGGAGTTGAATTATAATAGTCTGCAGGCTTATCTCCATCTTGAAAATTTAACAGATAGACGAATTATAAACGATTTAATTTTTTTGTATAGAATTGTAAATAGCAGTATTGACAACCCTGATTTGGTTGAATTGATTAGGTACCGGGTACCTGGGCGATGTACTAGAGGGCGCGACTTATTTTTTTGTGACAATTATACAACCAACTATATCAGCAATACAGTGGTACCTCGCTTACACCGCCTGGGGAACCGATACTTGAACACGATTGATGTTTTTAATGTTAGTCTGCCTATTTTTAAAGGGCTTTTAAAAGAAATGTTTAATCCACAGTTGCATATTGATGAATAGTTTTATTTTATTTTATGTTGTATGTAAGAACGAATAATTTTGCATGATAACATTGGTTTTATGATGATCTTTGATTTTTGATAGTTATATTTATACATGATATTCAAGTGCTTTTGTAATTTGTAAATGTTAGGTTTTGTTTGTTTATTATGTATGTTTTTTTTTTTTTTTGTTGTACTTATTTTTATTGTGAAAATATTGGATTTATATTGCAGCAATGATTTGCTTAATGATTTTATTTGGATATCAGCCATACTTAATTAAATTTTAATTTTTAATGATGAATCGAATTGATTATTTTGTTTAGTGTAGTGATGGTGAATGAGTTGATGGATGTACTGTGGTATTGCTGTTGAGTGTAATGTTGAAATCGTGAACTATTGTACCAGGTGTTAATTTTTATTGAATTGTTTGTTGTTTTATACGAAGATTGTTGTAAATTTTTCTTGTTAATTATTGAAGATCTTTTTTTGTCGTTGTTATATTGTTGTTTGTATCTGCATGCTGAGTGTTTCATTTATGTCTTGCATATTAAGGGTTTAAAAATACCAATTTTTTTTTCATAACGTTTAAGCTAACTGAATTTGTTCCGCACCAGCCAACCTCTACTGTATGTATTGTGTACGGCGTGTTGTAGATTCCTGTAATTTATTATGGGACTACTTAGCGCGGAGACTTTTCTTATGCGAAAGTAGCTGGATGCGCTCGGATATGCAGAAAATATTATGAATCCGATGGAAGGTAAATAATGTATAATAGGTAATCTATATTTTTGTTGAATGGTATGTATGACAATATTAACGGTGCAAACTGAATGGCTGCACTTTGTTAAGAAATTGAATTAATTACAACAGATGTTAGAAAATTGCAGTGTTTTTGTTAAAATAAGTTTTTACCTATTACTGTTTGTGTATATCATTGATATGTTTAATTTTATTTTGTGTTTTTCTGTGTCTAGTTTATCTGTAATTTTTGAACTGATGTTTGTTGATATATATTGTTAAAGGCTTTGCCGTTTATGAGATGAAATAAATAAATAAATAAATAAATAAAAAAATTATTTCTAAATAAAACCTAACTAAAATTGTATTGATACGAGTATATATTTCTTTGATAAACCTGGATTTATGAAAACCCAAAAACAAATTAAACATGATCACACTAATCGAAATTTTCATTTCGTTTATTGGATAGTCTTTTTCTGTTCTTGATTGACATAGCCACTCCAATAAATTAAAATTATGTATCTAACTGTATATAACTGATCTAGCAGTAATAGTAGAAGTAGTAATAGTAGTGGTAGTAGTAGTGGTAGTAATAGTAGTAGTAGTAGTAGCGGTAGTAGTAGTAATAGTAGTAGTGGTAGTAGTAATTGTAGAAGTAGTAGTAGTGGTAGTAGTAATTATAGAAATAGTAGTAGTAATAGTAGTAGTGGTAGTAGTAATTATAGAAATAGTAGTAGTAATAGTAGTAGTGGTAGTAGTAATAGTAGTGGTAGTAGTGGTAGTAGTAATTGTAGTAGTGGTAGTAGTAGTAGAAGTAGTAGTAGTAGTGGTAGTAGTGGTGGTAGTAGTAGTAATAGTAGTGGTAGTAGTAGTAGTAGTGGTAGTAGTAGTAATAGTAGTGGTAGTAGTAGTAGTAGTAGTGGTAGTAGTAGTAATAGTAGTAGTAGTAGTATGTTGATAATGATATGTTACATGTGACAATATACTATCACGTTTGTATCTAATTTTGATTCTTATAATTTTCGATTCATTCTTGGGACTTTTTCTTTGTTTCTTCTATTTTCTCATTACATGAATGATGTCGTTAGCTATCTCATTCGAGACATTCAAGTTCCTTGATAAATTATGCTTAAAGTTAGTTCTGAATTGATGCGATCAAATTTTAAGCATTAGTAAATTTACCATAATTAACTGGATAGCGATAGCAAAAGTTACATAGTTGGAATGGATCGTGCCTTTGCGATAAACTCGCCCTCTATATATTGATTGTATTTAATTTGAATGTATGTATACCTTTTATGTACCTAATTGTTTATAATCAAGTAAAGAATGAATGAATAAATAAATAAATAAAAAGTCATAGTCGTTATATGTTATATGTTGGTAATAAAATGAGTTTTTATCAAATTATTATTCCACGTAGGTACGCGAAAAAGACAAAAGCTTAAAAAAATAAAACATTACTTAAAATTGCTGGGATTCACGAGTTTGAAATAAAATTATCTAAATTCATGCCCAATATTTCTATAAATTCAGTATTAATTATATTATAATTTATTTGTTGGTATTAAAAGTAATGTGTTCTATGACCGCCTACGATAATATTGAAAACAAAATTAAAAAAAAAAACACAATACGATATTTATTGTAGGCATATCCATATTTCTATTATTATAGCTTTACTTACATTTAATATTGATCACGAATAAAATGAATAGAATTCTGTGCAGCAAGTTAGGTAATAAATTCATATTTTTTTGAGTTAAACTCACATTACTTATACATGTTCCGGACAATATTCAACGATAAGAAACTGCCTTATACACTCTGTGATGGCTGGTATAAAAAAAATAATAATATGTCTTTGGTTTCGTGGAATCATTTTCCTGGTCTTGTCACAAAATGTAAAGGGACAGAACGCAGATTGTGATTTTTCTATAAATGTAAGTATGTAATTATGTTTGATCTGGCTTTGGTTTGATCCATGTATGCAACTTATAGAGTTGAGTTGGAATGGATAATAATTTATTATAGCCATAGCAAATTCTCAAGGACGGCCGTGTGTTAAGTAAGAGAAATCGAATGCGTGCATGAGAAATTTTATGAGTATAGAAGAAGAGAAAGAGTAATGTAAGGATGGATCTGTATGGCGTTCCTTTATCTCTGCCTAGTCCATTCGGGACACGGCGTGAGGGTATAGTATAGTATAGTAATACACGTGAATTAGAAAATGTGTAAAATTCTGTGGAGTATGAAGTATAGCGAGTTATAGTTATATAATTTATACTGAATATGTTTTGTTCGGTGGATCACCCGGTAAAGAATTGGTCTCTCACTCTTTTTCGTAAGTTTTCGAGTGTCCTGTAAAAGGCAGGTGTTATTTAATTTTATTTAAATGAAAAAAAAAATCAATATTGCTAATCTCTGTATTATGTATATACATATGATATCAAATAAAATAAGTGTATGATCATTGGACAACACAGTTTCAGAACTATAATTATTTTAGGTTGAAGATGAAACAGTGCATTACGTGTATTCTCCAGGATATCCAGGACTATATCCACCTTCCAAGAACTGCCGGTGGCAGGCAAAGTGTCCAGTCAACATGAGGTGTAAACTTAATTGTTCATTTGTATCTTTACCAGAGGTAATCTAAAACATGAGGTGTAAACTTAATTGTTCATTTGTATCTTTACCAGAGGTAATCTAAAACAGATCTTCATTGGTTCGAGTAGAACAACTTTTAAACAAAGTGTTAAAATATTTGCATGTAAAATACTGTTATATAATCTTGTTTTTCATTGCCGAAATATATTTTAGACTTTCAACTGCAACGGAGATAGACTATTGGTCTCGATAACAGGAGATTCTACCCTCACAGGTGCTGATAAATATTGTGGAACAGATCCAATAGACATAACTTCAATATCAAACACAATATCTATAGGTAGGTATACTAGAATTAACTGTATTTTCATTACAATGTGAGTACGGCCTAATCCGCAAACAAGATAACTCCTTTTTTGGTCAAATTGATTTTATTGCGCTAACAGGTTTTATTAGATGTAACACATAATCCTGTAAAACGATAACTCCCAAATATTTTTAAAAACTAACAAAAAATGCTACACAAAAATAAGATAACTCCATGCAAACATCTGACAATTTGGTAAAAACGATAACTCCGTCATTTTACCGCCATTTGTATGACGGCTGTCAGTGTGCGGTGACGTTTTTGTTAAGAAAACATGCACCCATGAAACTGAAATAACGCTAACTCCATTGAAATTGTATGAAAATATGGATATCAAAAATGCTAACTCCTTTTTTTAGAAGAAATTTTGAAAAATTGCGTAATTAATACTACATTATTATTATTTATTAATGATTTTGAACTTAATAACAATTAAAAACAGCAATGAAAAATCATTTTAATGTATTTATTGATATATCATAAGGTTTTATGTTGCTCCTGAAAAGTTTGGTTTAAGGGAGTTATCTTGTTTGCGGATTAAGCCGTCGAATTTATTTCTTATGTGAAATACAAATCAGATTTACCTATGGTTGATTACATCTTTCAGGTTTAATAACCACTGCCAATTCCACTGGTGGAAATTTCCGTTGCACCTTGACCGCTGTTGATTCTGACGTCGTTGTGGACGTCAGACAATCTGGTTCAAGAACGTGTTCTTGTGGATGGAAAAAGAAAGTAAGAGAATGACTGACGTAAATTCATATTACTGAACGAACTAAAATGTTTTTTAATAAGTTTTGGAATTAACTACAAAATATGTTTTATTACAGACACGTATCGTGGGAGGCGTAGAAACTCAGATCAATGAGTATCCAAGTATGGTTGGTTTTATAGACACTGGAATCAAAATATTATACGCCGGTGGAACAATCATCAGTAAAAGACATGTCCTCACTGCAGCCCATTTGTTCTACAGGAAAGTGGAAAAAGACATCAGAATCGTCTATGGAGAACATAACGTCGAAACCGATAGTAAGTAAGAGTTTTTTTTTTTAACATCATTAAGTATAAAGATAGTAGGCAGTATGTTTTAATAATATCAAAACAATATATTTTCAGGAGAGACCATCTCAACCATAATAAGAGCGCGTAAGATAATAAGGCATCCTTCATATAAGTAAGCAAATTGTTTTATTTTGTTATATTGTAACCAACGTACAGTGAAGAATGAAATAAAATGAAATAAATAAAATAATTAAGAGACAACAATAACTAAGCGACCCTGTTTATATGACAAAGCCATCGGAGGGTCAGACATTTTGTGAGCAACGTTATCTAGGGCGCGGAATCGCTCTTAATGGAAGAGACTGGTTTCTACATGCATTCTCGTGCGCTAACAGTGATACAACTTTTGAAATATTTTTATTACAAGTTGACACTCGAGTTAGCTTGAATGCAGTTGACAGATGGGGTATTTTATCAATCCATATACCATCACGGCATCTGTCACAAGTGGGGTGGATGGAGGGGGACTTAATTTCTGAGATGTCGTCTTACCCAATGTATACTCGTATAATGTTGAGTCTGAATTCTTGGCGGAAAGGGGAGGAGACAGATTTAGATCGATATTTTATTTTTCTATACCAGGCATTATTTATGCTTATTTTTATTCTATGTATTTTGGGATTTCTTAAGAAGGTTGTATTCTCGCTGTGTGCGGACATATTCACATTTACAATGTTATTCACATTTCAGAGATGGCAACGACTATGATATAGCAGTTGTGCTGACAGCTGTTGATATAGTCTTCTCAGATAGAGTTGGTCCTGCTTGTCTACCTTTCCTACATGCTTCATCAACGTTTGAAGGAAAAATGGTTGATGTATTGGGTGAGCCATACCTAATTCATACTATCAGATATTTCAACATAGATATGGTAAGAATTTGCTGAAACAAGTTGCTGATATTGACTGGCCTAAAAGCATTACGTAACTAATTTTTCACCAGACAACGCTAAAAGTAAATATTTACATATTATTTATTTTTACGCAAAACATCA
Source organism: Athripsodes cinereus (assembly GCA_947579605.1). NCBI lineage: Eukaryota > Metazoa > Arthropoda > Insecta > Trichoptera > Leptoceridae > Athripsodes > Athripsodes cinereus. The sequence continues at coordinate 11,915,884 of OX388322.1, forward strand.
TATTATTATACCCAGTGCTGGCCTTTTATCTGACCAAAACGATCGACACTCGATGAGCTAATTTTGAAAATAAGTATTAAAAATTAATCAGTGTAATATTTTAGTACCTACATACATGAAATAATGCAAACGAAATATATTGGATTTGGGCCAACTTTTCATCTCAGTCATTATTAAAAACAAGCGTTAATCAAAGGCTGTGAAATGATATTTTATAAGGGGTACACAATGCTAGGGATCTACAATGCTCACGATAAAAGGGAATGAAACAGCAATGTCACGAAGTGAATCAACAATAATGTCTATTACCTTATAAACTACGACCCTATATCCATTCAAAACATCAACATCATTCCATCCAAACATGTTAAGTTTCTTGGAGCCTACATTGACAGTTCATTATCTATGGATAAACACGTCTCATCAACCGTCAGTAAATGTTTCTTTTCACTGAGGCAATTAACTCCCATTAGAAGATGTCTGACATCCCACGATGCTAGAACATTGATTAATTCCTTTGTGGTATCTCGGGTAGATTACTGTAACGGTATTCTGGCCAATTTACCGCAATACCAGCTTCAGAGAATCCAATCTGTGCTCAACGCCGCTGCCCGCTTAATTTTCAAAATGGACCAACGCTCCCATATAACTAGTACCCTCAAAAATCTGCACTGGCTCAAGTGCGCTGAAAGGATTGCTTTCAAGGTTTGCCTCACAGTCTTCAAATCCATTCATAATATGGCTCCATCATACATCTCCGAACTCTGTAGACAGCAAGTTCCAAATCAAAGACAAAGCACTCTTAGGTCAGGTTCTGATACGGGTGTCAGGTTGACGGAAATCGGTGTAAGAGGGAGACCTAAGTATTCCTTTCGAGCCTTCAGCTCGGCTGGACCATCCATGTGGAATGATCTTCCTGAACAAGTGCGTAAAACACAGTCTCTTGATTTGTTCAAGAGTCGATTAAAGACACACTTGTTTGGTATATCATATAAATGATACCTATAAATTGTACAACTTATTGTTATTTATATGTGTTTAGTTTTTATAATAGCTTATTAATATTTGTATTATATGTATCAGGCTTCAATCATAGGTATAAACACGATATTTTAGGATGCGCCCTTGAAGTGAATATATTCCACAAAACGGCGCATTATAAATTGTCTAGTTATTATTATTATTATTGATTTTGGTGCTTGAATTCTGAGAGAATTAGTTCTACATTTCTAGTCTGTGTTTATATGTCGATGAAATTTAGAAATAGCATATAAGTATTTTTATTAATTAATTATAGTTCTAGAGTCTCTCTTGATTGAAAAGTTCTAAATATTACACAAATAAAAACAGTTTACCAATTATAAAGATAAAAAAAGATCGCAGTTGTTATTCAAAACAGATACTCACTAATTTGACGTTTCTTAGATGCTAGACAATGTTCTAAGTAATCCCCTAAACTGACTCATGCCTTGCTAACATCAATATGTTGAATATGTTTGTAAATTTTTAGGATGGGGAACTATATCACATTCTGGTATGCGTTCTGACTACCTACAGAAGGTCCAACTAAAGGTGACTACTAAAGCTACATGTACTAATGCATGGCCCTCAGTAGTCAATAGTAGAATGATTTGCACTTTCACGAAAGGCAAAGACGCTTGTCAGGTGAATATCTACATTTATAATAATTACATACACAATCCGCTGACACTCAGTGCGGCCAGCTATGTTTTGTTTTACCTATTATTTTTCCCCTATTTTCTGGAGTATGGCTGGAATTGCACCTACGGCAAGTCCGCCTTTTGGCCATTTTACTGTCGCAAAGTATATTGATTTCTATGTTTAAACGCTTAACACTCGTTTAGTTCACGAAACATCAACGACATTTGGCAATTCCTACACATAACACCAATTTCTATTCTCAATCATTCTCAGTATGTGGTGCTCGTTGCTGGAATCATCTCCCTTCTTCTCATAGAATATCTCAATCTTTTAATGGGTTGAATACGCCGTCAAGGAGTATTTATTGTCTTCTAACTCAGTATCCGTCCCCTAACCCCTTCCTATATTTCCTATAGTTCCTGATTCTTTTGGAGTGTTAGGTGTGTGGATTGTAGTTTTTTCTTTTTTTTCAATCTAATTTATGGAGCTATTTTTCTTATTGTTAGTGTTTTTACTATTATTATTTTTATTTGTGTTTAGTGTTAATGTGACGTGGTTAGATGGAAGAAATCACTATATAGTGATAATCTCGCCACTGCAGATCATCAAATTTTTTCTTGTGTATACTGCTTTATTTAATTTGTTTTATGAATGATGATGTGCAAGAAGAATAAAATAAATGAATAAAATAAGACATTTAGGTCGATGTGAAAAATTCTAAACGACATACCATTTAAACACGATTTTAATATTTCTTCAACATCAAATTATTATAATATACAAAAAGTACCTACTACTAGTATCATTTATCAGGATGCAGTTGGCTTTACTTTGAATTTGAGCACGTGTAATATCCCATCACTTATGTATTTCCTTAACGACTCCCACATGTGGACACAGAGTTTAATGATGCTATGACAGAGCACTAACAATTAACAAAATTTTAATACATTTTTTTTAGTTTCAACAAATTTCAAATTCAAATTCAAATATTTTTTATTGAGATCATAATAAACACATACAAATATACAATAAGCACAATTATACAAATCTTTATATTATCTGTTTTTTTTTCTTTTTGTACCCTCAAAATTGAGCAGAGCTCGTGCTTTGAGGGGTTTCATAAAGTTAAATTTTTGGGTGCTATTATTTTTAAACTAGTTAAAAATTTCAAATTTAAAAATGTGAATCAGTGAATAATATTTGTGACAATTAATAATACCTTCAATTGGAACTCACATAAAGTTCTCGAATTTTAATAAAATTTTTGACAAAAGTGTTTTCAAAATTTTATAATAATTAAATAAAAATAATAGGCGCCCTTGAGACGGTCTAGGGACTGTTAAACGGCGTCAAAACAAAATCATCCATAATCATCATCATCATCATCATCACTCTACATTTCAGAAGTCACAATTATAAAATTGGTGCAAACAGGAAAGGAAGAAATGAAAATATGTATTTTTTTCTATTTTAGAGTATCCCTTAAAAGGCAGGTGTTTGTAAAATCTCACGTATGAGGCAAATAACATCTAAAATTCAGCGATGGCACATGCCACTCATCTTTAATGTCTTATTTTTTATTGGCATCTGCACGTTTATTACTTACAGTCATTACGCTGGCTACTTCACGCTGGGAATATTCCGTGATGTTATACATAGTAGATAATAGTAGGTAATAGAACATACCTTCTTCTCTGTACAGCTTCATTACTAAGACTTGAAGGGGACTACCAAAAGAATTCATACCCCGTAGACAAACCATAGGTACTTGGCGATCGACTACAAACGAATTTTCGACTATAACCGCGACAATAATGCATAATTACACGGTAGGTACATGTAAGTAGATTGTCGAAAAGTTCACCAGTAGTCGATTGCTAAGTACGGTTTGTCTATACGACCCCATGGCATTCATTGAAAGATTAACAGCTGACAATTTTCGGTTATTTTAATTTCTGTTTCAGTATGATTCCGGTGGTCCTCTTTTATGGCAAAACCCCAGAAATGGACGTCTTTATGTTGTTGGTATTATCGCTGGTGGGTATGGATGTGGGCTGAGCAAACCAGGTTTCAACACAAGAGTTACATCTTACTTAAAGTGGATATCGTCAACTGTAAAAGGAGTTGAATTGTGTAAAATTTAAACTGAATAAAGATAATTTGTAATGATATTTTCGAAGTCAAATAAATGTTTTTATTCCTCAACGGTGTAAATGCCCTCCCTTTCCATCTTAAAAGTAGGCAAAATAGTTTCATAAAATAACATCCAATTGGGAAGATGTCTTCCTTGAAGTAAGACCCAATACAGATTGGAAAGAACAGCATCTCGAAAATCGTTGGGGGACCATCCTTCCATCAACCAGTCTCAGTTAAGCCTAATTGCGCCCTTCGTCCAGAAAAATTGTACGCTCTAGTTCATGCTTGTCTAAAGTGTGGCCCACGGGCCACATGCGGCCCAAAACACTTTGAGATGCGGCCCAAACGCAAATTATGAAAATATTTAAATTTATACATTAAGACTTGCAACTTCATCAATTGAACCCAATATCGATTTGCTTGTTCAACAAAAGCAAATCCATCCATCACATTAATTTTACATAGGTATATATGTATAATATATACATTTTTATACATTTGTTCATTTAAAATTTTATACATATATATCTAATTCAAATAAAATAAATATAATAAAAAGAAGTTATTTTATTTTAATAGAACTAAAGGGTTTTTCAACAAGGACTTTGTTTTTTAAAACAAAATAAAACAAAAAAATTTGATGAAGATGATTAAAATTTTTATTGAATTACAAAGAGAAAAGTTTGGCAATTATGCATGAAAAATGATATCTGACAAATGTCCACCACGAGCACGCTGACAGATGTCGATTCTTTCATCAAAGTTTTTAATCACTTTTTGGCAAAATGGCGGGACTATTTCGCTAATCACATCACGGATTTTGAGTTTTAAGGCTGCAATCGATTCGATTGGCTCCGTATAGACTCTGTCCTTAACATAGCCCCACAAAAAATAATCCAGTGGCGTTAAATCACACGATCTGGCTGGCCACTTAACAGCTGAGTTTCGTGAAATCATGCGATCGGGAAATTTGGTTTGCAATAAATTGATCGTTTCATTGGCTGTGTGACATGTGGCACCGTCCTGTTGAAACCACATGTCAGTGATATCCACGTCATCAATAATAGGCCAAAATTGAGTTGTCAACATCTTGCGATAGCGTGATCCATTGACCGTTACCGCATTTCCAGTCTCATCTTCGAAAAAAAACGGCCCAATCACGCCTCCAGACCACATAGCGCACCATACAGTGACACGCTGAGCATGCAACGGCTTCTCAATAATTGCTCTAGGATTTTCAGAAGCCCAAATGCGGCAATTTTGCTTGTTGACGTACCCTGACAAGTGAAAATGGGCTTCGTCTGAAAAAATGATTTTTTCAGAAAAACCAGCGGGTTGTTCCTGAATGAATTGAGCGAATCTACGGCGATTTGAATGGTCGTTCGGCTTCAATTCCTGCACCAGTTGAACCTTGTAAGGCTTCAAAGCCAAATCCTTACGCAAAATTCGCCATGTGGTGGTTTTGGATAACCCCAATTGTCGAGAACGTCGAGGAATTGACAAATTTGGATCTGCTTCAACACTGTGGCTCACGGCTGCGATGTTTTCAGTTGAACGACCCGGTCGTACACGCGTTGGTGTTAACACATTTTGTATCGAGCCTGTCGACTCAAATTTAGCGACCAAATTCTTAATAGCGGTCTCAGAAGGACGATTATGTTGTCCGAAAATATCACGAATTTGACGAAATGTCACTTTAGCAGAACCACCATTTTCATAATGGATTTTAATTATTTTAATGCGATTTTCAAGCGAAATTGAATTCATTGCAACAATTGCCAATGCATCCACTACGAATACGTCAAAAAATTAAATGTCAAAACTATCATGTTGCTGGTGTTGCCACAATTAAAAAACAAAGTTCTTGTTGAACAACCCTTTACATATATGTAGGTAGGTATATAGTTAATTTTATTTCCATTTGTTGAAAAAATATTTATGTGCGGCCCAGCATATATTTTTTTTGCAATGTGGCCCTCGTATGGTCAAAGTTTAGACACCCATGCTCTAGTTCCTTACACAAATTCAAAACATTCTTCCAATATTAAGTTGAAACTCGGTCTGTCTGTACCATCACGGCATATCCTACAAGTGAGGTAGTCAGCGGACCAACTGTATCTAACAAACATGCAAATCGTCCCCTCTGTTCCAATTAAAATTCAGGATGGATGCATGCCTCATCATCACTAAATTGTAAATGTCTAATTTGTGATTTTTTTACAAACACCTGCCTTTAACAGGGCATTAGAAAACTTTTCTCAAATTTGGCAATTTGCCCTTTCTAACATACCTAATCTGATCATAGGCTTAAACAGCGTCAAGAGAGCATAGCAAATGGGGTAAACCACTATATGCACCAATTTCAGATTTGTACCAACTCTAGTCCTGATTCTACAAAGGATATTCCACAGTGAACTACATTGTGGAATATCTTTTATATGCTTTTATTTCGGGAATTATGTGAACTATTGTATTTGAGATCGATTTTTGAGATTTAGTTGTGTATAATGTAAGTTGCACCCATTTAATGTTTTATCCAGCTTAAGACAGATTCTAAAGACTTTTAAATTTGCTATAGATTTACTAATAATCTAAAATCCGGTGAACAATGGGATTGCGTTATATACCTAGTAGTTATACATCCTATAAAAATGTGATGAAGAAAATATTTATGAATAAGGCAATGAAACTGGATCACTAAGTAATTATAAATACTGAAACATTTTTTTCAGTCAATTGAAAACATGTTTATTTGATTTTGCTAAGTCCACATAATATTTTAATTTATTGTAAGAGCTTATCAGCTTTATTTGCCTCTTTCCAGTTAAGATAAGGTATTAGACGCTTACATCTTTCAGAATAATGAGTTGATAATTATAAATTAAGAACATTTTCTGTAACTACTCCACACAGTTTGTGTAAATCAAAGTATACGGTTATAATTATTTTCAAAGTGTTCGAATTAAATTATATCCATAATGGCCGGTAAGATTTTTTTTAATTTCACATTTTTCCTTCATATAAGGTATGATATGTATTAAAGTTACTATTTATCGAAACAAATTTAAGCTACCTTATTTGTAAATATCTCAAAAGGCAAAAGTGTTTGTTTTTGCAGTTATCATATTTTGGCATTGATATTTTGATGGGTTAGAATAAATAGCATAACACTAGTAAATAAAATATTATGACGGATGCATTATTTCATTTTTGATTATCTGATGTGTAAATAATGTGAACTTTTAATGAGACCTAACGACCATCTGACTAGCGTAGAAATCTGGGAACTTCCATTAGAAAATGTAAACGCTGAAGGTGTATCACCGTCCACCCGAATACCGCAGAAGTCTGGAGACTTCCATTTATTCGGTAGGAATTGTGAAAAGAAGGTTTCACGACACAACCTTGTGGTATTCCATAACTAATAACTTAATTATCTGTAGAGACTACGTACGATTCCATGTCAACATTTCGCTGTTAGGCTTATTTTCACATTATAGGCATATTACTAGGACTTATACTGTGAGGATGAATGGGGGTGTACTTGGTTTTACAATTAACAACATTTAATGTAGGTACTGAATATGGGACCCGGTAGTATATAAGCACAATCCACCAATTGGCTGATATCAACTCCCGTGGAAGAAATAATCTGTAAACATTGTGAATTGAAGACTTTGAATGAAGTGCTTCTATTTAATTCTATCTTAAAAGGCCATCCACTCGTTTACTTGTGATCAAGGTAATGAACTTACCTTGATTGATGCCTTCACGGCATCTCTCATAAGTGAAGTAACCAACACACTAATTGTTGCATTTCAATGTATATTTTTTTGTTTTTTTTTTATTTTATTTTATTTATAAATACACAGTATAATAAATTGATATTACAATAACAAAATAATATTACACATAGTAAAAATGCTCCCTCCATAAGCAACCAAATGCTTGTGCGGATTTATAATATGTATATCATCCTATCCGAGTTGCCATTTTTATTCTATATTATTATTGATAATTACGTAAAAAAATGCAAAATTCAGTTGCTGGAATTCGGAGAAATATCTCAAAAAATTGTTTGAATCTATTTTTATACTTGAGTTCAGGAATTTCATTACTTTATAAGTATTTATAATTATTTTGAATTATTTCTTAGAATAGAAATTCAAATTCGTTGTATTAATTTGTTAACTATCTTTCCAGGTATGTGTCGTTTATGGTTTTACATAAGTGTGATCATAGCATCGCTATACTTCGTAACTGGACAGAATGCTGATTGCGATTTTTATCAAACCGTAACTTTCTTTCTTGTATTACTTTGATAATATTTTCGAGTTAGCTTCAAGTAGATTTGTTGAAACCAAGGTTTTTATATTCTAGATTTCTTTGGGTTCAACTAACATTGTTTATTCCCCTGGATATCCGAATTTGTACCCTCGTCCAAAGACTTGTCGGTGGCAAGCTACATGTCCGGTCAACACGAGGTGTAGACTCAGCTGTTCAGTTGTATCTCTACCTACAGTAAGTCAAATGACCAAAAATATCTTTATGTTATTAGTAAATAATATAATCTAGGTATTCACCCCTCACACACAAACCCGAAAAATTATATCATAGAAGAATATCACCATACATGGTTCGTGACTCTTTGAATCCGTTTATTCAGACTACTTCCATTTATTTCACTATAAAGATTTGATTATTGTTGGAAGGAGGAAGGAGTTATAGGAGGAAGAGGAGTTGTTAACATTTCCTTTTATATAAATGATCAAATCGAATCTCCTAAAACATTTTACTAACTGAAAAATGTATTAGACAAAATTACAATACAGGCATATAAAAATCATACATTATTTAATTTAAATAACGAAACAGAAGGTCCAGGGTTAAACAATTTAAATATTTTGTTAGAATCTTGGGGTAGGAAGGAGCTTCTTGCTAGACACCTCAATGATCTCAACCAATGTCATGTTGAAAAATATGCGTCAAATAGGTGTTAGTCGATTGGGGACTTCAATGGCGAGATCGAGATTTTTCTGTTGGCTATTTATGATCAGGTAATAAATACAAAAACATATCAAAAATACATAACAAAAAGCTAAATCTAACTGACGATTCATGCAGGAAACAATACAACACATAGTTTCAGGTTGTTCTACTCTCGCTCAAACTGAGTATACTAAAAGATATACTCATGTTGCAAAAATAATTCATCAAAATTGGCAATTAAATACAATCTGATATACTCGCAGAATATCCTGTATATCTAGATGGGTGAATGACTTAAGTTTTGTGTGATCATGATTGATCGTTTTAACCGATCATATGGAAACTTATCTGGTTGTGTAATGCTGTGGACGTCAATTCTGCCGCCGCGTTTAAAAAGTAATTATTTCAATAAACTTAGTTTTTGTCGTCTATATTTTAAGATAATGCTAGATATATTTTTATTATTTCAATGTTTTAAATCCTTATTACAAATTATTGCATGTATTTTTTTATTACCACTTCTACTATTACTATTTCTATATATTTAAAATTTTACATTTTAATAATTCATTATTTCACCCAATATAATACCTTCTATGAAATAAGGGCTATTTATAAGCAGGCCTAAGTAGTCGCAGTTTAAATTTCATACCTTTCATGACAAGCATATCACATAGGTACTGTTGGTTTCTTAAAGGTTTTAAAATCATCTCAAAGATCTAATAGAATACCTATGTATTTCAGACGACCAGCTGTACTGGTGACAGGATACTTGTTTCGAAGACTGGGGATGCTTTGCTCACAGGAGCTGATAAATATTGTGGGACAGGCACACTAGATATTACTTCAACATCAAATAAAATATCTGTTGGTAAGTTCATGAGTTTCTAAAGACACTATTGATATTTTGAATATATCTTGAATATAAAAGAAATCCTGAATTTTATTACTCATCACTGAATGCCTTCATTGTGGTTTAGCATTGGACATTTGCCTTCTTCGGAAAACTACGACAAGTGTTGCACCCTCTCTTACCTGTGAATGTTACAGGAATGTTAGTTCCTATGTTTTTCACATTCATCGTGCAAATTCTTTGGTTATTTAAGATAAATGAAACTAACTACTTGATTATTTAACTGTCATTTCTTATGTGAATTCAGTACAACCACACTTTGCTCCCTTATGTTCAAAATATGTAGGTTTGATTAGTCATGGAGAGTACTAGCATACTTTTGTGGTTGGGTTTTGCCCAGTTTATTTTAAAATTTTGTTATATTTTGAAAGTTTGTATCGTAACGGGAATGGGTATAAGAACCTTTAAATTTTGTTCACATAACATCAGTCTGTTCTGTTGCATATCTAGTCTCGAATGTATTTAAGTTACATAATATTATGATATTTGTCTTCTGTCAACAACTCTTCTTCCATCTATGTATACGAGCTACAACACATTGTATTTTTTCCTCTTACAATACATCTTAAGTATTATAATTTGCGTTGCTTTATGACTGATTGTAGCCTAGATACCTAGTTGTGAATAAAAACTCTACAAACAAACAAAAAATACAAATGTCCTAATTAGGCGCGGAAATAATCACCAAAGCTAACTTTAATAAATTTACCAGCATATCTATATAATGTCCTCAAAATGATCTTATTTTATATCTAAGTACTTATCACACTCGAGTATTAATTCTTAAAGAAGATCTACGCATGAGTATGTTTACTTTTTATAAGATGTACAATTAACTATCTCAGCGTATCATTATTTGAATAAAATCATGTAGGTATCTACAGTTTATATTATAGTAATGCCAGCCATAGAACTCCTCTCTACAATAATATTGCGAGTCAGATAAATTTCAGAAAACAATAATAAATATTCAGGTCTTTTGTAGACTTCTAAATCAAATGGCAAACCATCTTTCAGGTTTTATTGCGGTTTCTAATTCTCCTGGTGGCAGATTTTTATGTGGTTTGATCGCTGTTGCTGCACCTACTGCACCACCACAATGTAATATGAAGACATGAGTGGATGAAGGTGTTATGTGACAAAAGTATGGAGCTGAGATATTTGAAGTTAAAATTTTGAACATATTTTGGTCTAGATATTTTTCTATCGTAGAGATATGTAAACATTTTATAGATAATGTAGTAATCAAACATCTCAGAGTTAGTATGTAATATTTATATAATAATAAAATTTTATGAAAAAAATGTGATTTATATGTTTTTTTTATGAAAATTTGTACATAACACCTTCATCCACTGACAAGAAAATATATTAGCTAACAAACAACTAAGTGGATAAAGGTGTTATGTACAAATTTTAATTAAAACTATTACAATATTTACATTAATTTACTCTTTGAAACCTTGGTGTACAATGGGATAACCAAAATACTCTCACGTTATCAACACCCTCAATATTTTTTGATTTTTATGATAAAAATGTGAATATGTATTGCTTGTTCTCAAGGCTACTACCTTTTAGATCATTCTACTAATTTAAATCATAGAACTTTACTACGGGTTTATATTTTTTAAACTTACCTGTTTCTATTTATTTATTCATTCTTTACTGTACATTGATTACATATTTCATTGAAGGCATACATTCAAATTAAATACAATCAATCCAAAGACTAATTTGGAAGAAGAAATCACCAACAGAGAAGAACATTGAAGAGACATATCTTTATCCAAACATCTCAGGAGTTGTGAACTCGCAAAATCAAACCAAATTTGTCCTCACGGGTGGGCCATTACACAGGGCCAACTGGCAAGAGAAGGGCATCAGGGATTTAGAAAAAATCGATTAACCATCATACATACATATATGGGGAAAGGGCTTTGTTGGTATATATTGTTAATGATAAATATCCTCACAGATTCACTGTGTACATATTTTCCCTTTCTTCCATATACATTTTGCAGAAGGCTTGATAAGTAAGATAATTGATCTGATTCCAAATAATTATAAGAAGTTAAATACTGTGATTAAAAGGAACGAAATAAAACAGTAATATTTTACTTACATGAAAATATGCTTTTCACTAAGTTTATTCACCTTGTATAAGTTAACAATAATTGTTAGTAATGTGTATTAGTACTTAGACTAAAATGTGTTATCAGCTAAACGTTCAGAAGAGCTCTGAAGAACTCTCTGCTTATCTATTCTTACTACAGTCTGAAATGTCCAACTAGCTAGGAAACATTCATCGCCATCTACCTATCATTGTATAAAACTAATGTCTAACTAGCTACCGAGGTGTTTAGTAATTATCTTCTAGATGTGCTTCTCGATACTTCAGGTAGATGTCGCCACACATACATACATACCATCACGCCGTTTCCCTCGCGGGGTAGGAAGAAAGGATCGAGCGCCACTTCCTTCTATCCTTGCACACATCTTTCGCTTCCGTCACTGTCATACAATTCCTCATGCATGCTCTCCTGTTCAACGTGCTCAACACGTGACCGTCCTGTAGGATTTGATTTAAATGATCTTGCCATTTAATCCTCGGACGTCCACGTCTCCGAGCACCATTCCTCTCAGACAAATATATCTTCTTAGTCATTCTGTCCTCATTCATTCTTTCCACGTGCCCAAACCATCGTAACTTATTTACATTCATCCTTGCAACCACACCAACTTTCATTCCACATTCCTTCCGTATCTCACTGTTACGCACACGATCTCTCAGACTTTTCCACAGATCCTTCTCAGTGATCTCATTTCAACTGCATTTATGCTACTTTCATCCTTCTTTAACCATGTCCACGTCTCACTTGCATACATAAGTGTTGGCACTAAGATAGCAGAGTGCACCAACCTTTTAGCTCGATTAACCACTGTTGCCATATTCATTCTCCGACAAATAAAAGAGAAATCTATTGAATATAATAAGCCGGTCTACGTGTGCTTCGTTGATCTCACAAAAGCGTTCGACAAGGTTTTGCTTACTGACATAATAGAAATTCTGCAAGAATACAACATTTATTTGTATTATGTCAACTTTCTTGAAAGGTACACATTCGTCGTAACTTTCTTTATAAAGAGCATCATCATCGCCCTCAAAGCTCCTCTCGGGAGCACAGGGCAGAAACCAGCTCCTCCATTCAGAGTGTCTCTGCGCCAATCGCGTCACCTCTTTTCACGACATTCCCTACGCTCTTATGTCGTTATTATAGGAACGGAAAATTGTTAAAGAGATATGCACGGGCCGACGGAACACTTGTGGACGGAAGAACAGTGCTCTTTTTAGCCAACTATCATTGGGTATTCTCAGAATATGACCCAGCCAGGACCATCGTCTCTCCTGTATCACGGAGATTACAGATCTCTGCCGGATGCGACGGCGCACAACATTATTTGTGACATGTCAATACCATTTTACATCCAAAAGACACTTGTTTTCAAAGCTTAGTATCTTCCGCTCCTGAACCTTGATTAAGTGCCAAGACTTACAGCCATATAGAAGGATTGGGATGATACACGCATTGAACAGGCGACATTTTGTCCGGCACCATTCAGCACTGGTGATTCTCGGGCTCGCGCCTTCTGAACGCCAAATAAATTTCTGGACACCTCACCTCGGCTTTTTGTTACTCAGCAATTTTTACACATCATATTTTGATTTAGGTACTCGATGTTATCTATATTTTATTAATTGTACTATTTTTTGTCCTGTTTTATGCCTTTTATATAATTTTGTATTTCTTTATATCCAATAAAATAAATACACTTTCAAAAGGGGCATAGAAGAGATTGTTTGAAGGCATTGAAGAGAAGGGGCATTGTAGCTTAAAAGATTCCCACGATGACAGTTTTAGACGGTCGGTCCTTCAGACCTTCCCAATGGCCCGCCTGTGAGGACAATTTTGGTTTGAATGTGCGGATTAATAGGAGTCTATGACTCCTGAAATATCCGGGTGTGAGGTGGGTCTCTCTTCAATGGTCCAGACGCCTTCCAAACTTTGTTCATGTTATTAAAAGCCCCGCTAGCAGCTGCTATGCTGATTGGTAATTCCGAGCGGAGAGCACACTCTGGTGTTATGGGTGCTCCCAGGTACCTGAATTTGTTAACCTGAGATATTTGGAAATTTCCAACCATAGGTGCACATGGTTGGAAATTTCCATGCACTATTACAGATGTAATCTGTTTTACTAGCGTTGATACGAAAGCCAAAACGTAAAGAATTTTCGAAAAAAGCATTGGCGTTGTGCTGTAATTCGTCCACAGATGTATCAAAAAAGGCTAGATCATCCGCAAACTCAAGATCGTGCAACACTTCCGCAGACGTTTCACTGTTTTCTCGCTGTGACAGAGGCACACCGTCACCAAAATAGATTTTCTGAGCAGGTAGACCATGACTATGGCAAAGATAAAAGGTGCCAATACACAGCCCTGCTGGACTCCAGTGGTGATCTTTGTCTTCGTTAGATCATACAGTCTTCATAATATGCGATGCTCCTCGCATACTGGATTTGATGTTGTGTCGGCCATTATGTAAGATGGTCCTGATGAGACACATGCGCCAATGTCGAAACATAACATCCCTTCGACAAATCCAAACTGCATATTCCGGTGACGGGCCAAGCCTCGTTCCGTATGCAAAGGCATGAGCCAAGTCTCTGCCCGACTGTACGCAGTGAAATGGAGTAAAACCTTCACCTTCATACTGTCTCCTGCGTAAAATCAAATGATCTTTCATTCATGAGGTGCATGTTGTACATGCATTTCGGATGAAAATTAGATCATACAGTCTTCATAATATGCGATGCTCCTCGCATACTGGATTTGATGTTGTGTCGGCCATTATGTAAGATGGTCCTGATGAGACACATGCGCCAATGTCGAAACATAACATCCCTTCGACAAATCCAAACTGCATATTCCGGTGACGGGCCAAGCCTCGTTCCGTATGCAAAGGCATGAGCCAAGTCTCTGCCCGACTGTACACAGTGAAATGGAGTAAAACCTTCACCTTCATACTGTCTCCTGCGTAAAATCAAATGATCTTTCATTCATGAGGTGCATGTTGTACATGCATTTCGGATGAAAATTAGATCATACAGTCTTCTTTTTTCTCTTCAATTTTCGCATTTAGCTGGATTTTCACACCTGCGAGAGTGAAGATATTAAGAACATCACTCAACAGACACCTCATCCGCACAACCAACAGACTGTGCAAACTCCCTTTTGTATGAAACAGGAAAGGTGTCCCGATGCTTACGAATCGGCTTAGGCTGGTTTAATTGCACTTTACCCATGGTACGTTCACCAATCCCACCAATACCAAACCAGCCTAAGCCGATTCGTAAGCATCGGAACACCTAATACTCTCTTCTCTACCCTGCAAGTGATGCATACATTGCGATTAAAATCATACCATTGAAAAATGTGTAACATAACTCCTTCATCCACTGTGAAAATGGTATTTAGGCTGCTTTTCGAGCGTTGTTATTAGGTTCACGTGAAAGAGTGTTACTTAAAACCTTTATCTGCTCAAAAAAGTGGAAATTTGTATTTTTGCGACATAACACCTTCATCCACTCATGTCTTCTTGTGGATGGAAGAATACGGTAAGTTCTCTTTTTTATAATTTTTTTTCGATTTGCGCCTACTTGCTGACAAAGGATAATTAGTGATAAGTAGTAGAGGTAGCCTGGAGGTAGAGTCTCGGCCTTCAGAACAAGGGGACCGTGGTCCGATCCCAGGTGTCGGCAAATTCCCCTTTCACGGCACAAGCTTTTAGTTTAGAGTGAAAGGTGTATAAGGTTGTATTTGAGTTTATAACAAAACCCAGATATATCTTTTCAAAAAAAAAAAATGTACAGCTCTGGTCAATATATTATGCATTACTCAAACAATCAGCCCTTGAGATGGATGTTCCATTAAACTGCGCTGGATAAATCATCCAACATACATAAATACATACAATCAATGCCATTTAAGCTGCACCAAAATATAACAATCGTTCTTTTTTATTTATTATTTATTTCCTCGAGTTATAGAATATATTGAATTGGAAATCTTTTTAAATATCTACTCAAAATAGTTATGTTTTTTTTCAGACTCGGATTGTTGGAGGTCAAGAAACTATTGTAAATGAATTTCCAAGTATGGTGGGATTAGTGAATGTCCCACTGAGGATAATATCCTGCGGTGGGACAGTTATTAGTCCATTCCATATACTCACGGCAGCTCATTGTTTTAATGGAATGAGTACTTCCACCTTATCAGTACTTTATGGAGATCATAACACTCAAATCGGAAGTAAGCTATACTTTTTTTAAATATTTGATACTGGCTTGCTGACTTGCATTTAGTTTGACATTAAATTATTATAATTGATTTATTTCTTTTAGCGGAAGCACCTGAATCCACTCTTTTGAGGGTGCAACGACTTATTATTCATCCTTCTTACAGATCGTAAGTACCCACATGATATCAGTTTATATCCACCTACTCTTTATCAGTTTAATTGTGAATGAGGGGAGTGTAAAAACATCCATAAATTGTCTTATCTTGAGAAATTCTCTAACACCAAGCATTTCATAATCACAATTTTAGCCATTACTCTGCTCAAGGATCAGTATTTGTGGCTCTTTGGACTTTTGAGCGCCGTTCACCAACATAACACCCAACTTTATTTATTTATATCACTTCATAAACAGCAAAGCCTTTAACTGTATAGATTAACAAACATTGGTTATGAAAATACAGATAAAATAAACAAACTACTTTACAGACAAAATAAAATAAACATTTCAACCATTGACCCAACTAGTAGGCACATACATATAAACTTACCTAGATTAGATAAAATAAAAAGCTATTTCAATTTATTATTATTTACCTAAATATCCATATTTATGAACGAATTCCTTGATTTAGTATTTCTCTAATTTCAGAAGTAGTAACGATTATGATATTGGAATAGCAGAAACAGAGAAAGCAATGATTTTCTCAGAAAGAGTTGGTCCAGCGTGTCTCCCTTTCAATTATGCTTCATCGACATTTGCAGGCAGCTATGTGGATGTGCTTGGTATAAGACATATTTTATTAGAAAACTTATATTTTATGATTTTTACATTAAAGGGGAATAAGTTGTTAAGAGGACGGGTTTGTGTCATATTTGATTCTAGGATGGGGAACGACATCTTTCGGTGGTGCTGCTTCAGATTTCTTGCGCAAGGTTTTGCTACAAGTAATTAGTTCCATATCTTGTCAATCTTCATTGGGTTCAGCTGCAACAGTAACATCAAGAATGATGTGTACTTTCATGTCTGGGAAAGATGCTTGCCAGGTAATTATGACATATCTTTAGTAAGGTAGGTAATTGACGAAGTTTTGAAATAAGAAAAATATTGAATATGGAGCATGAATTAAACGTTATACAAAAAATCAAAAATACAAATGTTCAGAAGTTGGCGATTGCGACGAAATTGTCTAAAATTAGGAAATGTACAGAGAAACTTCCAAAATCTGTCAATGTTTTATTTTACTTTGTCAATAATCATCCCTGAAAGTAAAATTAAGACATCCACCAACATGCTGGACGAGATCAATAGAGCAAATAAGCCCTGCTTCTATGACAGGACTTTTGGCGTCGCAGGACTCGGCATCTGGAACCGACTCCCGAGGACATTCGTAAAAATAACCAATAACAACGTCAGGAGCAAGTTGAAGACATCGCTCTTCTAATATTGTTTCTCGAGCCCTTGAGATGGATGTTCCATTAAACGGCGCGGCGCCGAATAAATCATCCAACATACATACAACACGTTGAATTACCTGTTTAACTGGAACTATGTACTCTCTTGCATCGTTTTATAATTCTTAATTTTTAATATACTGCAGTGACATACAGTATTTTTTTAACATAAATCTGGATTTGAAATAAATCCATGTAGGTATACCCTAGACCAGTGTTCCGCAAACTTTTTGTGTTCAAGGTACACCTATCAAATCAAGAAATTTTAGAGGTACACCAAATAAAAAAGCAATGTTTATGTAACAAAGCGTCTCGCTCTTATAGCTCTCAGCTATTTTTAGGTGTATTATTTTCACAAAACCCTGACTTATTCCGCGGCACACAAACTGATGACCACGGTACACCAGTGTGCCGCGGCACACGCTTTGCGGAACACTGCCCTAGACAACCTGATAGTAAGGATAAGGAATATGCCTGCGTCAGCGTGGAGTAACTCGACAGCCTCTTCATTTATGTTGTAAAACCTACGATTTATTTTTCATAAGTTTATAAAACTATTTTTTTATTATGATTTATTTTGTATTTCAGCGTGATTCTGGTGGTCCTCTCCTTTGGACCAATCCCAACAATGGACGTCTCTACCTTGTCGGTATAATCGTCGGTGGTATTGGTTGTGCAACTAGTAAACCTGGACTAAATACAAGAGTCACATCATACTTGTCATGGATATCAAGCAACACAGCTGGAACCACCTTGTGACGAATATAAGTTTAGTTAAGCATACTTGTATTGAATTTAATATAGGTACCTACTGTTTGGGTTGTTTCTAAAATTGTTAATTTAATGTGCTATCAGTAAGTTGACTTATGTTGCTAAATAATTGTATGTATTATATTTGTAAAAAGTCTGTTGATATGCCCAATAAAAAAAATAAAAAAAATATGTATCTATCCAGTGGCGTAGCGTGTATCCAAATTAGTTGGGAGGCCCATATGAAGAGTAAAAATTTTTCACTAATGAAACAAAAACTGTCTAATGGAATAAAAATAATTATAAATTGATTCTAAGTCATAACTTATAATGAATGCCCCTAGGGATTAACCTAGTAAAACAATATACACCTATAGATATACACTTTATCTTTAATTTATCAATCCCTTAATCCAATGAAATTTTAAATTAATAAACAGGATACCTATCCTCTTGGTGCAACATATTTCACTTTCTGTTGAGAAAGGCCTAAATGTTTAGAGATAATATTGCTAATAAAAGGCCTAAAAGCGACAAGAGAGTATAGCAAATGGGTAGAGCACAATATGCACCAATTTCAGATTTGTACCGACTCTAGTCTAGGGTAACTCTCGACAAAAACTAAATACGATCTTAATCGGACGCGCGAAGTGACTTTTAGTCAAAATACGTTCATCTTCATACCAAATTCGCGGTAGCGGTAGCGCTGTATTTTTGACCATAGTCTCTTCGCGCGTCGTATGTTTAAGATTAAGATCGTATTTAGATTGTGTCACGAGTAGCCCTGCTGATCTGCAGGGTTACCCTTGACAAAATCTAAACACGATCTTAATCTTAAACATACGACGCGCGAAGTGACTATTTCCAAAAATACGCGCATACCGATCGAGCGGTTTTTGACCATAGTCCCTTCGTGCGTTGTATGATCAAGATCAAGACTAGATTAAGATCCTATTTAGATTGTGTCAAGAGTAGCCCTGCTGATTATCCAAAGGATATTCCACAGAGAACCACATCGTGGAATATCTTTTATTTGCTTTTATTACGGAAATTATGTAAACTATTGTATTTGAGATCGATTTATGAGATTAAGTTGTGTCTATATATATAAAATCCAGTGAATAATGGGATTGCGTTATATACCTAGTAGTTATACATCCTATAAAAATGTGATGAAGAAAATATTTATGAATAAGGCAATGACACTACTGGATCACTAAGTAATTATTAATACTGAAACATTTTTTTCAGTCAATTGAAAACATGTTTATTTGTTTTTGCTAAGACTCCATAATATATTAATTTATTGTAAGAGCTTATCAGCTTTATTTGCTTCATGCCAGTTAAGATAAGGTATTAGACGCTTACATCTTTCAGAATAATGAGTTGATAATTATAAATTAAGAACATTTTCTGTAACTACTCCACACAGTTAGTGTTAATCAAAGTATACGGTTATACTTAATTTTAAAAGTGTTCGAATAAAATTTTATCCATAATGGCCGGTAAGATTTTTATAATTTTACATTTTTCCTATTTATGATATGTACTAAAGTAACTATTTTTCGTAACAAATTTAAGCTACCTAATTTTTAAATATTTCAAAAGGCAAAATTTTTTGTTTTTGCACTTATCATATTTTGGAATTAATATTTTGATGGGTTAGAATAAATAGCATAACGCTAGTAAGTAAAATATTACAACGAATGCATTATTTCATTCTTCACACAGAGTGAAGAATGAGGATATCAGGAGAATGAGCGGATGTGAGAGGAGTGTTGTGGACAGAATGCGTGTAAACAAGTTGAGATGGTTTGGACATGTTGAGCGAATGCAAGATGAAAGGATGACGAAGAGGATGTATTTATCTGAAAGAAGGGGTGTGAGGAAGCGCGGACGTCCAAGAACCACGTGGCTTGATCACGTGGACCAAATTCTTAAGGACGGACGCGTGCTGAGTAAGAGAAATCGGCGTGCATGTATGAGAAAATGGATGAATATAGAGGAAGCGAAAGAAGTATGTAAGGATAGATCTATATGGCGTTCCGTTCTCTCTGCCTACCCCTCCTGAGACATGGCGTGAGGGTATAGTATAGTAGTAGTATAGTATTATTTCATCTTTGATTATCTGATGTGTAATTAATGTGAATTTTTAATGAGACCTAACGACCATCTGACTAGCGTTGAAATCTGGGAACTTCCATTAGAAAATGTAAACGCTGAAGGTGTATCACCGTCCACCCGAATACGGCAGAAGTCTGGAGACTTCCATTTATTCGGTAGGAATTGTGAAAAGAAGGTTTCACGACACAACCTTGTGGTATTCCATAACTAATAACTTAATTATCTGTAGAGACTACGTACGATTCCATGTCAACATTTCGCTGTTAGGCTTATTTTCACATTATAGGCATATTACTAGGACTTATACTGTGAAGATGAATGGGGGTGTACTTGATTTTACAATAAACCCAGATTCGTCTTATAATAAATAATATTTCAAGTAGGTTATGAATGTGGGACCCGGTAGTATATAAGCACAATCCACCGCTTGGCTGAAATCAACTCCGTGGTGGAAATTATTCAAGTCTATAGTATGTAAACATTGTATATCAAAAACCTTAAATGAAGTGCTTTTATTTAATATCTATCTTAAAAGGCCATCTACTTGTTTACGAGTGATCAAGGTAATGAAGTTCTTCTACGTTATTTTTAATCTCCAATTTATCTTTACCTTCACGGCATCTCTCAAGAGTGAAGTAACCAACACACTAATTGTTGCATTTCAATGTATGGTTATAACATGCATGTCATCCTTTCCGTGTTGTCATTTTTTATTCTATATTTTTATTGATAATTACGCAAAAAAATGCAACATTTAGTTGCTGGAATTTGTTTATGTACAAAACCCGGTATGCTTCTTTGGAGAAATCCAAATCTCAAAAAATATGTTTGAATCTATTTTTATATACTTGAGTTCAGGAATTTCATTACTTTATATGTATTATTATTTTGAATTATTTCTAAGAATTGTATTTAAGATATTTCCGTTTGAGCGAATTCGTCGTAATAGTTTATTACCTATCTTTCTAGGTATGTGTCGTTTATGGTTTTACGTAAGTGTGATCATAGCAACGCTATACTTCGTAACTGGACAGAATGCTGATTGCGATTATTATCAAAACGTAAGTTTCTTTCTTGTATTACTTTGATAATATTTTCGAGTTAATTCCAAGGAGATTTGTTAAACTAAGGTTTTTTATTCTAGGTTGCTTTGGGTTCAACTTACTATGTGTATTCCCCTGGATATCCGAATTTGTATCCTCGTCCAAAGACTTGTCGGTGGCAATCTACATGTCCGGTCAACACGAGGTGTAGACTCAGGTGTTCAGAAGTATCTCTACCTACAGTAAGTCAAATGACCAAAAATATCTTTATGTTATTTAAATATAATCTAGGTATCTACCCCTCACACACAAACCCGAATAATTATATCATAGAAGAAAAACACCGTACAAGGTTCGTGACTAATTGAATGCCTTTTTTCAGACTACTTCCATTTATTTCACTATAAAGATTTGATTACATATTGTTCTGTGTTAGAATTTTATTTGGAATATTTATATATATAAAGAAACAAAGGTTGACACTGCCTAAAAGTGTAGCAGGAAAAGGAATTGTTAACATTTCCTCTTTATATAATGATCAAATCGAATCTCTTAAAACATTTTTCAAAAATAAAAAATATAGAATTAAAGAATTATTAAAGAATTAAAGAATTTTATTAAAAGTTAATATATACATTCTGAATAATTGAACACATACAAATAAATTCACCAATAAAAAAATTTGAAATCCCCAAACAGCAATAGTATTGCTGGTATAAGGAGATACAAGACAAACAAATATTTATTCTAAACTATATGTATCAAAATAACAAACACAATCACAATTACTCCTTCTCTTCAATCAGTTGCTTTCTCAGTTTTTTATTAAAAAGTCCAAGGCTATTAGCTTCCTTAATGTGGTTTGGCAATGAGTTATACAATCTTGAAGCAGAGTAAAGAAATCCATACCTTTCTCGATTAGTACGCGGCGTGTCACATCTTATGTGCTCTCCCGTTCTAGTGAATCTACTGTGAGTATTGTTGTTATAGGTCAAATTCATGTTCGATTTAATCATTCCATGCTTCACTCTGTACATCATCTTTGCCTTTTCCATGAAAATGAGATCATTTAAATTTAGCATGTTAGTTAGTTTATACAGTTCAGTGGTTTTTGTGAATCGCCCCAAATTGAATATAACTTTTATTGCTTTATTCATCAGTCTTTGGACTATTCCGCGGAGCTGAGAACTGCACTGTGACCACAGAGCCATACCATAGACTATTCGAGGAACCACAAAAGCATTGTAGATTAGTTTCTTTGTCTTTGTATCAAACATGTCAGATCTCCTCATTATACCTATTATTGGAGCAAGTTTTTTTTAAAAGAGTTCGTATATGATCCAACCATGATAGCTTTTCATCAATTTCAAGTCCCAAGTATTTAACACAATTGCTCTGTTTTATTTCAATTCGATTTATAACCAGTTTAAGACTAATAGGAGGTTTATTCTTTTGTTTTAATATCATGAAATTTGTCTTTTCAGCATTAATTGTCAGTGAGTTTCTATTCAACCATGAAACATATATATTTAAATCAAAATTAATCAGGTTTTCTAAACTTTTCGCTTCTCTACCACTATAAATCAGAAGTGTATCATCGGCATAAACAAAATATTTCCCCTGTAGGTTAGCAAATCGAAGATCATCAATGTATAATAAATACAACAATGGACCAAGTATTGATCCCTGTGGCACACCGACCTCGACAGGCAACCGTTCACTGGAGTTTTCAAAATTCTTTGTTAAAATATATCTCTCCTTTAAATAACTTTCGATCAGTTTTAATGCGTTACCTCTAAAACCCATTTTATTCAGTGAGCACAAGAGGGTAGCATGGTTCACCGTGTCAAATGCCTTAGACAAGTCGACAAATATAGGCACTACATAATTTCCCTTGTCAAGTTCTCTACTCATGTAGTTCATAGCATCTATCAGTGCAGTGGTAGTATTGCTTCCCTTCTGGAAACCATACTGACAAGGATCAAACCCATAATTTTTATTGATGAAGGCAACAAATCGTGTGTGTAAGATTTTTTCAAAAATCTTACTAAGTGTACTTAACAAACTAATTGGACGATAGTTACCTGCCTCTTTTTTGCTTCCCGATTTATGAATAGGTATTATATTCGCCGTCTTTAAGCAATTAGGAAATTCACACTTTGAAATGGATTCATTTATCAATCCTGCCAATAATATAATACACAAAATTATAATAGAGGCCGAGAAAAATCATACATCATTAAATTTAAATGACGAAACAGAAGGTCCACGAATAAACAATTTAAATATTTTCTTAGAATCTTAGGTTAGGAAGGAGCTTCATGCTAGACACCTCAATGATCTCAACCAATGTCATGTTGAAAAATATGCGTCAAATAGGTGGTAGTCCATTGGGGACTTGAATGGAGAAACCGAGGCTAATCACGATCAAGTAATAAATACAAAAATATATCAAAAATGCATTACAAAAAGCTAAACCTAATTGACGATTTATGCAGGAAATATTTAACCAAACCGGAAACAAGACAACACATAGTTTCAGATTGTTCTATTCTCGCTCAAACATAATTTACTAATAGATATACTCATGTTGCAAAAATAATTCATCAAATTTGGCAATTAATTATAATCTAATAAACTCGCAGAATATCCTGTATATCTGATTGGGTGAATTTTTCCCGGCATCAGACTTAAGTTTTTGTGTGATCATGACTGATCATAATATTAACCGATCATATGGAAACTTATCTGGTTGTGTAATGCTGTGGACGGCAATTCTACCGCCGCGCCGCGTTAAAGAAGTAATTATTTCAATTAACTTTGTTTTTGTCGTCTTTATTTTAAGATAAGTGCTAGATATGTTTTTATTATTTAATTGTTTTAAATCCTTCTTATAATTATTGCATGTATTTTTTATAACCACTTCTACTATTACTATTTCTATATATTTAATATTTTACATTTTAATAATTCATTATTTCATCCTATGTATATAATACCTAGTACCTACTATGAAATTTATTTATAAATCTATTAAAATATTATCTTTAGACCTATTGTACATTATCTTTTTTTATTATATACAATGTTTTTAAACAAAATATAATGTTTTTGTTATTTGCCATAACGGCTAATATATATAAAAGGCTTATGACGTAAATAGGTATATATAAAAAAATAGGCCTAAGTAGTCGCAGTCTAAATTTTATATCTTTCATGACAAGCATATCACATAGGTACTGTTGGTTTCTTGAAGGTTCTAGAATCATCTCAAAGATTTATTAATTATCTAATGGAATATGTATTTCAGACGACTAGCTGTACTGGTGACAGGATACTTGTTTCGAAGACTGGGGATGCTTTGCTCACAGGAGCTGATAAATATTGTGGGACAGGCACACTAGATATTACTTCAACATCAAATAAAATATCTGTCGGTAAGTTCATAAGTTTCTAAAGACACTATTGATATTTTGAATAAATCTTGAATTTGGAAGATATTTTGAATTTAATTACTCATCACTGAATACCTTCATTGTGGTTTAGCAGTGAACATTTGCCTTCTTCGGTAAACTACGGCAAGTGTTGTGAATGTTACAGGAATGTTAGTTCCTATGTATTTCACACTCATCGTGCAAATTCTTTGGTTATTTAAGATAAATGAAACTAATTGCATGAATATTTAACTGTCATTTCTTATAGGAATTTAGTACAGCCACACTTTGCCCGCTTAAGTTACATAATATGATGTTTGTCTTCTGTCAATAACCCTTCTTCCATCGATGTATACGAGCTACAACACATTGTATTTCTCCCTCTTACAATACATCTGAAGTATGATAATTTGCGTTGTTTTATGACTGATTGTAGCCTAGATACTTAGGTAGGTATGAATAAAAACACTACAAACAAATGTCCTAAATAGGCGCGGATATAATCACCAAGGCTGATTTTAATAAATTTACCAGCGTATCTACATAATGTCCTCAAAATGATCTTATTTTATCTCTACTTATCTCACTCGAGTATTAATTCTTTTAGAAGATCTACGTATGAGAATGTTTACTTTTATAAGATGTACAATTAACTATCTCAGCTTATCGGCGCCCTTGAGATGGTCACGGATCATTTAACGGCGCCACATATAAATAGTCCGATTATTATTATTATCATTATTTGAATTAAATCATGTACCTACAGTTTACATTATAGTAAAGCCAGCCAATAGAACTCCTCTCTACAATAATTTTGCGAGTCAGATAAATTTCAGAAAACAATAATAAATAGTTGGGTCATTGGTAGACTTCTAAATCAAATTGCAAACCAACTTTCAGGTCTTATTGCGGTTTCTAATTCCCCTGGTGGCAGATTTTCATGTAGTTTGAACGCTGTTGCTGCACCCACTGCACCGCCACAATGTACTTGTGGATGGAAGAAAACGGTGAGTTCTCTTTTTTATACTTTTTTTATCGATTTGCGCCTACTTACTGACAAAGGATAATCAGTGTCTAGCTCTGGTCAATATATTATGCATTACACATATCTACAATCAGCCCTTGAGATGGATGCTCCATTACCTAAACTGCGCTGGATAAATCATCCAACATACATAAATACATACAATCAATGGCATGACGAATTTAAGCTACACCAAAATAAAACAATCGTTGTTTTTTTATTTAATATTTATTTCCTCGAGTTATAGAATATATTGAATTGGATTTTTTTTTAGTATCTACTCAATATAGTAATGTTTTTTTTAGACTCGGATTGTTGGAGGCCAAGAAACTATCGTAAATGAATTTCCAAGTATGGTGGGATTAGTGGATGTCCAACTGAGGATAATATTGTGCGGTGGGACAATCATTAGTCCACTCCATGTACTCACAGCGGCTCATTGTTTTAATGGAATGAGTACTACCACCTTATCAGTACTTTATGGAGATCACAACACTCAAATCGGAAGTAACTAATATGTTTTATAAAAATATTTTATACTGGCTTGCTGACTTGCATTTCGTTTGACATTAAATTATATTACTTTTTTTATTTATTTTAGCGGAAGCACCCGAAGCCACTCTTTTGAGGGTGCAACGACTAATTATTCATCCTTCTTACAGATCGTAAGTACCCACATGATATCAGTTTACATCCGTCTACTCTTTATCAGTTTAATTGTGAATGAGGGGAGTGTGAAAACATCCATAAATTGTCTTATCTTGAGAAATTCTTTAACACCAAGCATTTCATAATCACATTTTTAGCCATTACTCTGCTGAGGGGTCAGAAATTGTGGTTCTTTGGGCTTTTGAGTGCGGTTCACCAACGTTTATTTATTTATTTCACTTCATAAACAGCAAAGGCTTTAACAATATATATATAAACAAACATAAGTTATGAAAATACAGATAAAATATTTAAACTATACAGACAAAATAAAATAAACATTTCAACGATAGACACAAATAGTACGTACCTACCTGCATATAAACTTACCTAGATAAGATAAAATGAAAAGCAATTTTAATTTATTATTATTTACCTATATAATGGATATTTAGGTCCTTTCAAATATTCATATTTATTACCAAACTCCTTGATTTAATATTTTCTCTGATTTCAGAAGTAGTAACGATTATGATATTGGAATAGCGGTAACAGAGAAAGCAATGATTTTCTCAGAAAGAGTTGGTCCAGCGTGTCTCCCTTTCAATTTTGCTTCATCGACATTTGCAGGCAGCTATGTGGATGTGCTTGGTATAAGACATATTTTATTAGAAAACTTATATTTTATGATTTTAAAATTAAACGGGAATATGTTGTAAAGAGGACGGGTTTGTGTCATATTTGATTCTAGGATGGGGAACGACATCTTTCGGTGGTGCTGCTTCAGATTTCTTGCGTAAGGTTAAGCTGCAAGTAATTAGTTCTACATCTTGTCAATCTTCATTGGGTTCAGCTGCAACAGTTACATCAAGAATGATGTGTACTTTTACGTCTGGGAAAGATGCTTGCCAGGTAATTATGATATATTATATATTTTTAGTAAGGTAGGTAATTGACGAAATTTGAAATAAGAAAAATATAAAACATAGAGTATGAATTAAACGTTGTACATTGCCATAAAAAAAGGAGTGATAAAAAATCATTATATATTGCCATAAAAATACACGACAGATAAAAAATCAAACACAGAAGTTTGCGATGGCGACGAAGTTGTCTAAAATTAGGAAATGTACGGAGAAACTTCCAAAATTTGTCAATGTTTTATTTTACTTTGTCAATAATCAGCCCTGAAAGTAAAATAATATTACCTAATAAGGATTGATGAATATACAGAGGCTCATATGTTAGTTTTTGAAACAACACTCAGCTAAGATATCCACCAACATGCTGGACGAGATCAATAGAGCAATCAAGCCCTGCTTCTATGACAGGACTTTTGGCGTCGCAGGACTCGGCATCTGGAACCGACTCCCCGAGGACATTCGTAAAAATAACCAATAACAACGTCAGGAGCAAGTTGAAGACATCGCTCTTCTAATATTGTTTCTCGAGCCCTTGAGATGGATGCTCCATTAAACGGCGCCGAATAAATCATCCAACACACATACAATACGTTGCTGGTACTATGAACTCTATTGCATCGTTTTATAATTCTTAATTATTAATATAGTGCAGTGACATACAGTATTTTTTTAAACATGAATCTGGATTTAAAATAAATCCATGTATACCCTAGACCAGTGTTGGGTATGCATGGATTTATTTCAAATACCAAACATGTTATGTTTAAGGTACACCTATCAAATCAAGAAATTTTAGAGGTAACAACACCAAAGAAATAAGCATTGTTTATTTAATGTTTATTTACTACTAAAATCAATACACCTCATATGAAAAGATGTTTAGTGAGAAATGTGAGTCTGTTTAACTCAGCACAGGCGAGCCTCGCGCAACAAAGCGCCTCGCTCTTATAGCTCTAAGCTATTTTTATGTGTATTATCTTCACAAAACCTAGATTTTTTTCCGCGGTACATCAACTGAGAATCACGGTACACCAGTGTACCGCGGCACACGCTTTGCGGAACACTACTCCAGACAACCTGATAGTAAGGAATATGCCTGCGTCAGCGTAGAGTAACTCGACAGTTTCTTCATTTATGTTGTAAAACCTACGATTTATTTCTCATTAGTTTACAAAGCTAATTTTTTTATTATGATTTATTTTGTATTTCAGCGTGATTCCGGTGGTCCCCTCCTTTGGACCAATCCCAACAATGGACGTCTCTACCTTGTCGGTATAATCGTCGGTGGTATTGGTTGTGCAACTAGTAAACCTGGACTAAATACAAGAGTCACATCATACTTGTCATGGATATCAAGCAACACAGCTGGAACCACCTTGTGTCGAATATAAATCTAGTTAAGCATACTTGTATAGAATTTAATATAGGAACTGTTTGGGTTGTTTCTAAATTTGTCAATTTAATGTGCTATGAGTAAGTTGACTTATGTTGCTAAATAATTGTATGTATTATATTTGTAAAAATCTGTTGATATGCCAAATACGAAAATAAAAAAATATGTATCTATCCAGTGGCGTAGCGTGTATCAAATCTAGTTGGGAGGCCCATGTGACGAGTAAAAATTTTTCACTAAAGAAAGAAAAACTGTCGAATGGAATTAAAATAATTATAAATTGATTCTAAGTCATAACTTATAATGAATGCCCCTAGGGATTAACCTAGTAAAACAATATACACCTAGATATACAGTTTTCTTGTTTTTTTTCGGTGAACTTACTTATTAAATCATTAATGAACGAGTATATTTTTAATTTATCAATCCCTTAATCCAATGAAATTTTAAATTAATAAACAGGATACCTATCCTCTTGGTGCAACATATTTCACTTTCTGTTGAGAAAGGCCTAAATGTTTAGAGATAATATTGCTAATAAAAGGCCTAAAAGCGTCAAGAGAGTATAGCAAATGGGTAGAGCACAATATGCACCAATTTCAGATTTGTACCGACTCTAGTCTAGGGTAACTCTTGACAAAAACTAAATACGATCTTAATCGGACGCGCGAAGTGACTTTTAGTCAAAATACGTTCATCTTAATACCAATCTCGCGGTAGCGGTAGCGCTGTATTTTTGACCATAGTCCCTTCGCGCGTCGTATGTTTAAGATTAAGATCGTATTTAGATTGTGTCACGAGTATCCCTGCTGATTTGCAGGGTTACCCTTGACAAAATCTAAACACGATCTTAATCTTAAACATACGACGCGCGAAATGACTATTTCCAAAAATACGCGCATACCGATCGCGCGGTAGAGGTAGCGTGTTGTTTTTGACCATAGTCCCTTCGTGCGTTGTATGATCAAGATCAAGACTAGATTAAGATCCTATTTAGATTGTGTCAAGAGTAGCCCTGCTGATTATCCAAAGGATATTCCACAGAGAACCACATCGTGGAATATCTTTTATATGCTTTTATTTCGGAAATTATGTAAACTATTGTATTTGAGATCGATTTATGAGATTAAGTTGTGTCTATATAGGTTGCTTTCATTTAATGTCTTATCCAGCTTAAGACAGATTCTAAAGACTTTTAAATTTGCTTTAGATTTTCTAGTAATCTAAAATCCAGTGAATAATGGGATTGCGTTATATACCTAGTAGTTATACATCCTATAAAAATGTGACGAAGAAAATATTTATGAATAAGGCAATGACACTACTGGATCACTAAGTAATTATAAATACTGAAACATTTTTTTCAGTCAATTGAAAACATGTTTATTTGTTTTTGCTAAGTCCACATAACATTTTAATTTATTGTAAGAGCTTATATCAGCTTTACTTGCTTCATGCCAGTTAAGATAAGGGTTATTACACGCTTACATCTTACAGAATAGTGAGTAATTATAAATTTTACTACTCCACACAGTTTGTGTAAATCAAAGTATACGGTTATAATTATTTTCATAGTGTTCGAATAAAATTTTATCCACAATGGCCGGTAAGATATTATTTTATAATTTCATATTTTTCTTAATTATTAGGAATGACATGGACTAAAGTTACTATTTTTCGTATTTCAATTTAAGCTACCTGATTTGTCAATATTTCAAAAGGCTATGTAAAGTGTTTGTTTTTCAATTAACATACTTTGGAATTGATATTTTGATTGGTAAGAGTAAATAGCATTATTTTTTTTTATTTATTTATTTATTCTTTACTGTACATTGATAACAAGCAAATTCACACAAAAATACATTTCAAACAAAGACAATCATACAATCAATATACAGAGGGCGAGTTTATCGCAGAGGCGCGATTTCTTCCAACCCAATTTATTAACCCAATTTCATAAAACTTTCACATAAAAAAATCTTAAAGAAAGGAAAGAGGAGGTAAAAAGGAGAAGAATATGTAGGAAAAGGGACTAGGATACAGAAGCCATATTTTGTGTGATAAAATGGTCCTTGACCGCCCGCTTGAAAGCTTGAAGAGTGGGGAGCAACCTTATCCTGGAAGGCAAACTATTCCAACAGCGAGCACCATGAACAGAAAAAGAGTTTGTAAAAAAGTTTGAGCTATGAGCTGGTATCGCCAGAAGACGCTCGCTATTGGATCGTAAGGGCAAGCCATGGCTCGAAAGATACTCAAACATTTCCCTGAGATAGTATGGTGAAGACGTAGAGTATAAACAATTATAAACCAGTGATCAGACATGGAGATCTCGTCTTTGGCGCACGGTAAGCCATTTCAGTTTATTCCTAAATCTTGTTATGCGGTCAGATCTTTTCAGATCAAAGATGAAACGAATGCCAGTATTTTGTAACCTTTCCAGTTTAGTGAGTAATTCCAAGTTACAACCAACGTAGGCACAATCGGCATAATCAAGGATTGGAAGTAGAAGAGACTGGACCAAAAGAGTTTTAATTTTCATGGGTAAGAACCTTTGCAATCTCCTCAGATTATGCATGCTGCAAAAGAATCTCCTCCTAACATTATTAACGTGTTGACGCCAAGAAAGCTCTCTATCCAGTAAGAGACCAAGATTCTTTGCAGTTTTGGAATAAGGGATTACAGTGGAGTCAATGTATGTATTAGTATGCATTACGCTACTAAGTAAAATATTATGACGGATGCATTATTTCATTATTGAATATCTGATGACCACATGATTTAGAAATGTGCGTAGAAATCTGGGAACTTGCATTAGGAAATGTGAACATTGAAGATGATTCATCGTCCACTCGGATACCGCAGAAGTCTGGGGACTTTAATTTATTCGATAGGAATTGTCAGAAAAAGGCTTCACGATACAACCTTGTAGCATTCCACAATAAATAATGTATTTATCTGTATAGAGACATAAAGCGTAGGACTACATGTTGGCATTTTGCTGTTAGCCTTCTTTTCACAATCATCATATTACTTACTGTGAGGATGAATGGGGCTTTTACAATAAACCCAGATTGGTCTTATTATAAATAACATTTCAAGTAGGTGCTGAATATTGGACCCGGTAGTATATACCTAAGCACAATCCACCACTTGGCTGAAATCAACTCCCGTGGTAGAAATTGCTCAAGTCTATAATCTGTTAACATTGTGTACTAAATACCTTAAATGGAGTGCTTCTTCATTAGTTTTTTTCTCCAATTTATCATTATCTTCACGGCATTTCCCAGATGTGAAGTAACCAATACCTACACTAATTGTTGCATATCAATGTAATTTTATTTCAAACATGCATTTCATCGTAAAATAAATGTAAAATTTAGTTGCTGGAATTTGTTTATGTATGTTTAACCCAGTATGTTTCTTTGGGGAAATCTAAATCTATTATTTATATATAAGTTCAGGAATTTCATCATTTTATAGATTTTGAATTATTTATAAGAATTGTATTCAAGATATTTTCGTTTGAGCGAATTTGTCGTATTAATTTGTTACATATCTTTCTAGGTATGTGTCGTTTATGGTTTTACATAAATGTGATCATAGCAACGCTATGCTTCGTAGCTGGACAGGATCCTGATTGCGATTATTATCAGGACGTAAGTTTCTTTCTTGTGTTACTTTGATAATATTTTCGAGTTAATTTCAAGCAGATTTGTTGAAACCAAGGTTTTTTCATTCTAGGTTGCTTTGGGTTCAACTTACTATGTTTATTCCCCTGGATATCCGAATTTGTACACTCGTCCAAAGACTTGTCGGTGGCAATCTACATGTCCGATCAACACGAGATGTAGACTCAGGTGTTCAGTCGTATCTCTTCCAAGGGTAAGTCAAATAACCAAAAAGATCTTTGTGTGTTATTGGTTATTAATAAAATCTATGTAACCACCCCTCACATACAAACCCGAAAAATTATATTATAGAAGAAAAACACCGTACAAGGTTCGTGACTAATTGAATCCCTTTTTTCAGACTACTTCCATTTATTTCACTATAAAAATTTGATTACATATTGTTCTGTGTTAGAATTTTATTTGGAATATTTATATATATAAAGAAACAAAGGTTTACACTGCCTAAAAGTGTAGCAAGAAAAGGAATTGTTAACATTTCCTCTTTATATAATGATCAAATCGAATCTCTTAAAACATTTTTCAAAAATAATAAATAGATTACACAAAATTATAATAGAAGCCGACAAAACATACATCATTAAATTTAAATGACGACGCAGTAGGTCCCCGCATAAACAATTTAACCCAGACAGTCCTGAAAAAAAATTTTTTTTCGGATGGTCGTGATTTTTTAATATGTGGTAGTTGTATATGTAAAAATGTAGTAAAAAATAATAAAAAAAAAATTTCTTCAATTTTAAAAGTTTTATTGAAAAATATTTAGTGTTCGTTTAAACGTACAATAGGAACATAGACCACCTAAATACAAGTATATGAAAAAATTACAAAATCTTTGAAAATGTTGATTTATTTGTATTATTATATTTCCAATGATTATCCAACAGGCAAAGTGTACATACAGAGTGTCCAAAGAAGAAAAGTCAGGCGGAAGTCTTGAGATAGAGCACCCTGTCGGCTATCAGAATACTCCAATATATGTACCTACCGCGATGTTTTTGAGTATTCGAGCAAATTTTTTTTCGTAGTTTTTGTAAAACTTACAAGACATAAGTGGTCATCACAAATCACATCACATCTTCTTCCCCTTGTCCTAGTTGGGTCGTCGGGGGCCCATTGCACCAAGGTACCTCCTCCAGAGATCCCTGTCCACCGCTGTTTCCAGGACATCTGGCCGCTCCAAACCAAGTCACACGTGTTCGACACCTGCCTTTGCCAACTTCTTCAAGAGCGGCCCGCTGGTCTTCTGCCCTCTCCTACAGCCTCTAAAGATCTAAATGGCAATATGTCTTCTGGCATGCGGAGCACGTGACCCAGCTATCGCAACTGCAACCTCTCTATATGCAGGAATACTGGTTCCACCTTGAGAGCCTCATGAACATACGTATACCTAACTTATACGGTCTCTCAATGACACCTCAGCCACTCCCCTGAGGAACCGCATTTCCGCTGCCTGTAACCTTGATCTCACGCTCTCCATGAGCATCCAAATTTGGTGTCCATATATGAGGATAGGCCGCTATATTTTCTTAAAAATGGTCATTTTCGTCCGTTGGGTCAGCTCAGATTTATGTATTATTGGGTTTCTAAAGGCTTTCAGCACATTTCCTGCCGACACAATCCTCTTGTCTATGCATGTTCTTTGTCGACCATCTGCTGAGAATTCTTCTCCCAGGTATTTTAATGTCGAGATTTGTTCCAGTTGGACCGAAACATATCCTTCATAATTGGGTACTCCGTAGAATACCACTACTGCTGGAGCTCTTAACCGTGATCTAGGTAAAAAAATATTAAATTGAGAATCAAAAATGTAAAAGCAATATGATTGCCACTGTACACATATACTTGGAAATTAGTATTGACAAAATAGACTGCGATATATCCATATAACAATATTATGACAATTAGTACTACACACGGCACGGGTATGTTCCTGTTGTACGATTAAACGTACACCAATTTTTGGATGGTGATAAGTATTGCGAATTAAAAGTAAATTGATATTTAAATTCGCACTATCAATAATTGCACATTTTAATATAAGGACATCATAATAATAATTAAAATATTTTAAAATAAATAAGCTTTCTTGACCTGAAGATGGCAGCGATATTGTTATAAAATTAATTGCTGAATACAAATCTCTAAAACACGCCCACTTATTCCAACTGACAGTTATAAACTAATTGATATTATAAAATATGTCTCTCTTATGCAGCTAAACTAGCAAAATCATCCCTATTATTTTGCACTAAAGCAGAAACATCACGTGAACAAGTGATCGGCAAGTGTTCGATAAAACGTACAGCCGGCTTATCTGGGTTAAATATAGAATCTAGGGATAGGAACGAGCTTCATGCCAAACACCTCAGTGTTCTCAACCAATTTCATGCTGAAAAATATGCGTCAAATATGTGGTAGTCCATCGGATACTTGAATGGCGAAACCGATGTTTTTATGTTGGCTATTCATGATCAGGTAATAATTACAAAAAAAATATATCAAAAAAACATTAAAAATAAAATAAAAAGCTAAACCTAATTGACGATTTATGCACGAAATGTCTAACCAAACCGGAAACAATATAACACATAGTTTCAGGTTGTTCTACTCTCGCTGAACTGAATATCCCTACTAATAGATATATACCTACTCATGTTGCAAGAATATTTGGCATCAAATTTAATTTGGCAATTAAACATAATCTAATAAACTCGCAGAATATCCTGTATATCTGGATAGGTGATTTTTTTCTGGCATTAGATTTAAGTTTTGTGTAATCATGACTGATCATATGGAAGCTTATCTGGTTGTGTAATGCTGAGAATAATGCTGTAATGGAAATTCTGTCGCCGTATTAAAAACGTAATAATTTCAATTAACTTTGTTTTTGTTGTCTATATTTTAAAATAAGTGCTAGATAATTTATTTTTATTATTTAATTGTTTGTTTCAAATCCTCCTTACAATTGAGTTCGTCGGTAGCCTGGAGGTAGAGTCTCGGCCTCGTGAAGAACGGGTCCGTGGTTCGATACCAGGTGCCGGCAAACTCCCCTTTCACGACACAAGCTTTTAGTAGCTTACTGTGAAAGGTGTATAAGGTTGTATTTGGGTTTATGACAAAACCCAGAAATATCTCTGTTTAAAAAAAAAATTATTGCATGTATTTTTAATTACCACTGCTACTACTATTTCCATATAGTTAATATTTTACATTTTAATAATTTAATTTCAACCTATATAATACCTACTATGAAATTTATTTAAAAATCTATAAAAATATTATCTTAAGACCATTTGCACATTATCTTTTTCTATTATATATGTTTTTGTTAATTGCCATAACGACTAATATAATATATAACTAATATAATATATAAAAGGTAGGTATATATAATATATAACTAATATATTATAATATATAAAATGTATATACAATATATAACTAATATAATATAATATATAAAAGGTTTATGACGTAAATATAATATAAAAATAGGCCTAAGTAGTCGCAGTCTAAGTTTCATACCTTTCATGACAAGCATATCACATAGGTACTGTTGGTTTCTTGAAGGTTCTAGAATCATCTCAAAGGTTTATTAATTATCTAATGGAATATGTATTTCAGACGACTAGCTGTACTGGTGACAGGATACTTGTTTCGAAGACTGGGGATGCTTTGCTCACAGGAGCTGATAAATATTGTGGGACAGGCACACTAGATATTACTTCAACATCAAATAAAATATCTGTCGGTAAGTTCATAAGTTTCACACTGTCGGTAAGTTCATTAGTTTCACAAGACTCTTCTATATTCAAGATATCTTGAATTTTATTACTTATCACTGGATACCTTCATTGTGGTTTAGCAGTGGACATATTTGCCTTCTTCGGAAAACTATGGCAAGTGTTGTACCCTCTCTTACCTGTGAATGTTAGTTCCTATGTTTGTCACACTCATCGTGCAATTCTTTGGTTATTTAAGGTAAATGAAACTAACTGCTTGATTATTTAACTGTCATTTCTTATATGAATTCAGTACAGCCACACTTTGCTTCCTTATGTTCACAATATTTAGGTTTGATTAGTCAAGGAGAGTACCTACTAGCATATTTTGTGATTGGGTTTCCCAGCTTATTTTCAAGTTTTGTAACATTTTAAAAATTTGGACCGTGGATATAAGAACCTTTAATTTTTTTTCACATAACATCAACCCGTTGCCTATCTAGTCTCGAATGTATTTAAGTTACATAATATTATGATGTTTGTCTTCTGTCAACAACTCTTCTTCCATCTATTTTTTCCTCTTACATTACAATACATCTTAAGTATGATAATTTGCGTTGTTTTATGACCGATTGTAGTCTAGATACTTAGATGCAAATAAAAACTCTACAAACAAACAAAAAAATACAAATGTCCTAATTAGGCGCGAAAATAATCACCAAGGCTAACTTTAATAAATTTACCAGCGTATCTATATAATGTCCTCAAAATGATCTTATTTTATATCTACTTATCACACTCGAGTATTAATTCTTACAGAAGATCTACGCATGAGTATGTTTACTTTTATAAGATGTACAATTAACTATCTCAGCGTATCATTATTTGTATATTTAAACAATTAAGACATTTTATTTTATTTTATTAAATTCTAGGAATTATAGAATGATCTAGATAACGTGTGACATTATTTACGAAGTGTTACCAACTTTACATACCTACCTAGTACCTACATATGGTGCAAAATATTTTCTACATATTAATTTCCCATATCTGTTAAAGTTTTGTTTATACCTACATCATTAAGTACCATAATTCTTTATTAAATAAAATTATGTACCTACCTAAAGTTTATCTATACTAATATTATAAAGAGGAAAGATTTGATTGTTTGCATTGAATAGGCTCAGAAACTACTGAACCGATTTGAAAAATTCTTTCATTGTTGGGAAGATACACTATCCACGGGTGATATAGGCTACATTATATTTTCAAACATATTAGGGATCCTTACTAAAACTCCAAGAATATGTAACTTAATTTTTTTTTTAAATACCTATCTACCCGTGCGAAGCTGGGGCGGATTGCTAGTATTATAGGTAATTATATGACTCCATATACAAATAACAAATTTTTTGCCACATAGCAATTTCTTTCCGTTAATGATAATTCAATTATTATATATTGAATAATACATTCCTAGCAATAATTTATAAAATACAAAGTACGATTTCACTACTTAGGAAATTATAGTTAAGGAAAGGATGGAGAGTGAGAGGTATTAACTGGATTATGGTACAGTATTATGCTCAAAGAATTTTTAAACGAGGCGTAGGAACAGTGTGATGGTAAAGTAAATATTCGATTATTTTGAGACCCTTGGATTAGTTCAAACAATAGAGGAATGAAACGATCTGCAAGATACATTGGAAGTCTGTATTTAATTATATTGAAAAGATGAGTGAGAATATTATGTTGGTCTGGTGTCTGCTTAAATGTTAGCTATTAAAGTTTGTTGTGGAATTCACAATAATATGGTCGTATATTTACAAACCGAAGTGAATATAAATCTTATGCATTCATTCTGCAATCGGTTTAGTTTAATAAATTGTTCATTTTTCAGATGTATTAAGAAATGCACAACCTGCGTACTGCGTAGTACAAGGTTGACAGAAGAAATAATTGAGAGATTGTGTATTATAATTTTGCGAGTCAGAATAATTTCAGATAACAATAATAAACAGGGCTTTGGTAGACTTCTAAATCAAATGGCAAACCAACTTTCAGGTCTTGTTGCGGTTTCTTCTAATTCTCCTGGTGGCAGATTTTTATGTAGTTTGAACGCTGTTGTTTCACCCACTACATCAACACGATGTACTTGTGGATGGAAAAAAACGGTGAGTTCTTTTTTCTATACATTTTCTTATCGATTTGCGCCCACTCACTGAAAAATACTAGTTAGTGTCCATCTCTGGTCTATATATTATGCGTTACACATAATAATAATATTACTAAAATTATTCTACAAAATATTTGAATACAAATAATAAGGTACATACAATCAGCCCTTGAGATGGATGCACCATTAAACTGCGCTGGATAAATCATCCAACATACATAAATACATACAATCAATGGCATGACGAAT
Source organism: Athripsodes cinereus (assembly GCA_947579605.1). Lineage (NCBI taxonomy): Eukaryota > Metazoa > Arthropoda > Insecta > Trichoptera > Leptoceridae > Athripsodes > Athripsodes cinereus. The sequence goes on from OX388322.1 coordinate 11,954,579, forward strand.
TTAAGCTGCACCAAAATAAAACAGTCGTTGGTTTTTTTTTATTTAATACCTATTTATTTCCTCGAGTTAATATTTCTTACTATCTGTTCAAAATAGTTATGTTTTTCTTGTAGACTCGGATTGTTGGAGGCGAAGAAACTATCGTAAATGAATTTCCAAGTATGGTGGGATTAGTGGATGTCCAACTGAGGATAATATCCTGCGGTGGGACAATTATTAGTCCATTCCATGTACTCACGGCAGCTCATTGTTTTAATGGAATGAGTCCTTCCACCTTATCAGTACTTTATGGAGATCATAACACTCAAATCGGAAGTAAGCTATACTTTTTTTAAATCTTTGATACTGGCTTGCTGACTTGCATTTAGTTTGACATTAAATTATTATAATTGATTTATTTCTTTTAGCGGAAGCACCTGAAGCCACTCTTTTGAGGGTGCAACGACTTATTATTCATCCTTCTTACAGATCGTAAGTACCCACATGATATCAGTTTACATCCGTCTACTCTTTATCAGTTTAATTGTGAATGAGGGGTATGTAAAAACATCCATAAATATTACCTTATTCTGAGAAATTCTCTAACACCAAGCATTTCATAATCACATTTTTAGTCATTACTCTGCTCAGGGGTCAGTATTTGTGGCTCTTTGGGTTTTTGAGTGCGGTTCACCAACAAAACACATAGGTACTTTATTTATTTATTTCACTTCATAAACAGCAAAGCCTTTAACATTATACATTAAAAAAAACATTAGTGATGAAAATACAAATAAAATAGACAAACTATACAGACAAAATAAAATAAAATAAATATATCAACGATAGACACAAATAGTACGTACCTACTACATAAACTTACCTAGATTATGTAGATAAAATGAAAAGCAATTTAAATTTATTATTATTTACCTATATAATGGATATTTAGGTCCTTTCATTATACTTCTTGCATAATAGGTAGAGCTAGTTGGTAATAAGTAGATCTCTCATGAAAAGTAATTATTGGCCCTTGTAAGAATTTTGATATACTTCATTTTTCTTCTATTACAGTTTCATTTAATTCATCCACATCAATTAAATATTCATATTTATTACCAAACTCCTTGATTTAGTATTTTCTTTAATTTCAGAAGTAGTAACGATTATGATATTGGAATAGCGGTAACAGAGAAAGCAATGATTTTCTCAGAAAGAGTTGGTCCAGCGTGTCTCCCTTTCAATTTTGCTTCATCGACATTTGCAGGCAGCTATGTGGATGTGCTTGGTATAAGACATATTTTATTAGAAAACTTATATTTTATGATTTCTACATTAAAGGGGAATAAGTTGTAAAGAGGACGGGTTTGTGTCATATTTGATTCTAGGATGGGGAACGACATCTTTCGGTGGTGCTGCTTCAGATTTCCTGCGCAAAGTTAGGCTACAAGTAATTAGTTCCACATCTTGTAGATCTTCATTGGGTTCTGCTGTAACAGTAACATCAAGAATGATGTGTACTTTCATGTCTGGGAAAGATGCTTGCCAGGTAATTATGACATAAATCTTTAGTAAGGTAATTGACGAAATATAAAATAGGAAAAATATGAAATATAGAGCATTAATTGAACGTTTAGTATATATTTACGTAAAAAAATACATGAGAGATAAAAAATCACAAACATAAATGTTCAGAAGTTGGGGACGGACGAAATTGTCTAAAATTAGGAAATATACGGCAAAACACCCGAAATCTGTCAATATTTTATTTTACTTTGCCAATAATCATCCCTGAAAGTAAGATAATAATACCTAACAAGGACGTTACTGATGAATATGCAGTGACTCAATTTTGTTAGTTTTGCAAACAAGACATGCAATTATCGATTTAAATGGTACTGTAAAGCTTCTTGCATCGTTTGATAATTCTTAATTTTCATAATACTGCAGTGATATACAGTATTTTTTTAAACATGAATCTGGATTTGAAATAAATCCATGTACACCCTAAGTAAGGAATAAGCCTGCGTCAGTGTGGAGTAACTCGACAGCCTCTTCATTTATGTTGTAAAATCTACGACTTATTTCTCATTAGTTTACAAAGCTAAAAATTTTATTATGATTTATTTTGTATTTCAGCGTGATTCCGGTGGTCCCCTCCTTTGGACCAATCCCAACAATGGACGTCTCTACCTTGTCGGTATAATCGTCGGTGGTATTGGTTGTGCAACTAGTAAACCTGGACTAAATACAAGAGTCACATCATACTTGTCATGGATATCAAGCAACACAGCTGGAACTACCTTGTGTCGAATATAAGTTTAGCTTGTATCGAATTTAATAATAATAATAATAAATAATAATAAAATGTTTATTTATCAAAATAAAAATTACAGGATATTATAACATTATAATAAAGGTACATATTCTAGTAATAACTATTTTCTTCTTTTAGTCACATCATCATTGTACCTTTTTTTTTTCCTTCTTAAATACAACACATCGCACAGTATACTAGTCAAAAGACTGTGTCATACTGTACAATAATCTACAGTATTTTTATTTAAACTTTATGTTTATTTAAAGACATCATACAGCAAGTGTCCCTTGAAGATATCCACCATATCAGTACCAGGACAGTCTCGATCAAACTTCCACACGAACAATCATATACCCTAATCAATTCTGTTAACTCAAAATGCCCAGCATATCTTCGACATTCTTTCTTCCCACATCTAGCAACCAGTGAAATACCCGTTTCTTAAACATATATTTTCTGTGTTCCCCCTTTGTCATTGCACACAATCTGTTGTAAATTTTTGGTGCCAGGTATTTTGCAAACTTCTGACCATGTGTAGTATTCATCTTTGGAGGACGTCGCATCTGTTGGGTACTCATCCTAGTTAAATGAGTGTGTTGTATAACAGTATTATTGCTCATCTCGATTTGGTATCTTAATAATATATGGAGTATATATAACTGCCTAGGATCCAGTACCCCAAAAGTTTTATAGAGTGGCTCAGATGGTGATCTGTATCCGCAGAAATGAATTACTCTTAGAATGGCTTTATGCGCAATGACAACAGGATATAAATGATTTACAAAAGCACCACCCCAACATTCAATGCCATATGATAAAATCGACTGACACAATGCCAGATAAACCATTTTCATCTTGTTGTACTCTAGAATATGTCTCACTGATCTGAAGATGAATATTAATTTCCGCAACTTCTTTGCCAAAATTTCTAGATGAGTGGACCACCTCAGGTGTTTATCGAATGTGATACCCAAGTATCTTATTGAGTCGGTGCTTTCTATTTTAGGACATTTACAATCAAGTCGACAATCACAAACACTAATTTTTATGAAATTGGGTTAGTTGGAAGAAATCGCGCCTCTGCGATAAACTCGCCCTCTGTATATTGATTGTATGATTGTCTTTGTTTGAAATGTATTTTTGTGTAAATTTGCTTGTTATCAATGTACAGTAAAGAATAAATAAATAAATAAAAATAATTTTCTTACACTCATTTGGTTGTGATACTGATGTTAATGAGAAGGGCACATATTTTGTTTTAGCTGTATTTAGTGTAAGAAGGTGTCCATCTAACCATTTTTTAATTTCCCTTACGCCTCTGTGAGCCAAGGAGTATGTCTCATCCCATGTGTTTCCAGTGAACGCCAAGACTGTATCGTCGGCAAAAGTTATTATGGTACCATCTATTTTCAAATCACACAAATCGTTGATGTAAATCAAGAAAAGTAATGGACCAAGGGTACTTCCCTGAGGTACACCAAACTCAATTCTGGATGTTTTACTCATCACATCATTGTTTAATCTCGTACGCTGCAATCTGCCTGTAAGAAAGCTTTCGAAAAAGTTTATGGTCACACCCCTTATTCCAATGATTTCCATTTTTTTTTAATAATATCCGATGGGAAACCGTATCAAAGGCCTTTGCCAGATCAAGGAATACTGCTAGACATTTTTTTCCTCCATCCAGACAGTCTAGCACATAACTTGTCAATCTATTCATGGCGTTTTGTGTTCCAACTCCCTTCCTGAATCCGTATTGATTTCCTGACAGTATTTTGTGTTTGTCCAAGTAACTTGTCAGCCGTACTTTAATTGCTTTTTCAAATATTTTTGAGACAGAACTGAGTATTGATATTGGCCTATAGTTCGTTTGATTTTGAGGATCTCCAGATTTGAAAATTGGAACAACGATAGCATGTCTAAGACAGACAGGAAAGATACCTTGCATTATACATTTGTTAAAAATAATTGATAGAGGCAGTGTGATGTAAGCTGTACATAACTTTAAAATCTGTTTTGTGATCTTATCTTCACCACAGGAACCTGTATTTTTTAATGCGGAGATTATCTTTTGAATCTCCGAATCTGTGGTTGGTGTAAAGAAAAATGAAGATGCCATGTTCCTTGTGTTTTTCATCTTGGCTGTGAGTTCTTTCTCTGTCAATCCATTTTCGTTTTCTATCTTTTTTGCTAGTGTTTGTTCTACATTACAAAAGAAATTATTCATCGAATCAGCTATTTCTCTAGGTTCCTTAATTAATCTGTCGGAATTTTTTTCAACCAACATTTTAATATCACCTTTTCTATCACTCTTGATGTTCGCACAGTCCTTGATAACATCCCACAGTTTTTTCGGATCCTTACCTGATTTAACAATTTCATCGCCATAATACTTATTTTTTGCTACTTCAATAGCTTTTCTGCAAGTGTTTCTATATTTTTTTATATTTGAGGGCAAGATTTAGGTTCTCTGGGTGTCTTTTTACTTCACTATGCAATCTATTTCTCTCATATATAGATAAAACTAATCCATTTGTTATCCAAGGTTTTAGTTTCATAATTTTTTTCCTTCGTTTGATAGTGGTTTTAGTATTCTTCACAATGATATTCTTCATAGTATCAAGAAAAGATTCCATGGCCTCATTGGGATCATTTATATTATTTATTGGGTCCCAATCAATATTCTTAACTTCATTGATTAAAGTTATCTGTCGTGTGGTATTCAGTATATCCCGTAATAGTTTTAGCTGTGTAGCAATTTCTCAACCAGCATTCTGATATAGTTACTGTTTGGGATGTTTCTAAATTTGTTAATTTAATGTGCTTTCAGTAAGTTGACTTATGTTGCTAAATAATTGTATGTTTTATATTTGTAAAAAGTCAAAAAAAATAATAAAAAAATATGTATCTATTCAGTGGCGTAGCGTGTATCAAAATTAGTTGGGAGGCCCAAAGAAGAGAGAAGATTTTTCGCTAAAGAAACAAAAACTGTCGCATGGAATTAAAATAATTATAAATTGATTACAAGTCATAACGTACAATGAATACTCGTAGGGATTAACCTAGTCAAACAAAATACACATAGGTTAGGTATATACTTTTCTTGCCTTTCTTTCGGTGAACTTACTTTTTAATCATTCATAGCTTAAGACGACTTCAGTTTTTCCAACTTTTCTGCCTCTATAGATAATTAATCCTATATGCTAGCTAATCAATCCTGTCCCATAGAAGTCATTACACAATCTTTTATCAGTTTTAATTCTGAAAAAATCTTTTGAACTGTTGCGATTGTAACCGGGAGGGTCAAGAATAGAAAACATGTTATCTCCGAAAAACTGGATGCAAGTTTGAATGAATTTTCTGAATTGTAGATTTTAAGCCCGTCTTCAATTAATTATTCACAAAGATCAGTTGACATGCCTTTACTGTATTTAGTAAACAGTTTTCCTTTTTTATTATTTCGTTTGAAAAAGGTCAGAGTTTCTCCGGTTGTAATATTTCGAACATGTTACTCAAGTCATGTTACACAACTTGTTTGTTGAATGACACAGGTGACATCTTGTTTGTTGTTGTGCTCAGTGTTTGTTGTGTTTGAATGGTTAAATTAATGAATTTATTGATGGTGTTGTATATCATCGTAATCAGAAAGGTGTCCTCTATCTTTTAAAAAAAGTGATCTTAGTGATTGGGGAGTGTTGAAGGGACTAATAACAGAGTGAAGTGAATAACCTGTAACTGCAAGGACTAATGTAAATGACGCTGCAGAAACCGTAAGTGCCTTCATCTCTAAACCTGTACCGGTGAGAGCGTCTCAGTGCCGCGCACAATTTACCTCGCGGCGGCGGTCCTGTAACTGCAGAGGTTACGGAGACAGGGTATCAGCAGCCGGCATCCATCAGGGTAACTTTGCCAAATCTAATTGTGTGACATATCATATGAAAGCTCATCTCAAGGAGAATTCAGAAGATTACATTATACCTTTCTATTTTTTTGTGAGGAGGAGATATACTTGATTGAAAATATTTTTTCTCATTTTTCTGGAACGCTGCTCTTCAGGCTGGAATTTTCGAAAAATCTCTACTTCCATTGAAAAGAGCACATGAATATTGCCATAAAACCTCGTGACAGTATATATCAGAAACATATAGTATTCATGAAATTCTAGCATATACTCTTTTTTCCTTGTATCGAGGGTAGAGTGGAGTTAAATGTATTGAAATCTGTTCTTATGCAGGTGTTGTCTATCAATATATTGCACTGAATGAATTCACTGTACAATTGAAATAGGAATGAATTTGTATGAAGAGCATATCTAGTGTACTAAGTGTACTTTATAAGAATACCTATAGCATTAAAATATATGTGTGTCTGCGTATGCATCTGTAAGTGAATACAGAAGGTTTTTACTGAATGCTTGCCTGATCCGTTGTTGGAGACTGAATGGGGGTACACATTATTAAAGAATACCTACCTGTACCATCATTGTAGCTGATTGAATAAGGGAAATACTGTGTGTTTATCGACCGGTGCCATAATAATAGTGCCGCAATAGCGGATTGAATGATTTTGTTAGTGCCCATATCTGTTTTTTCTTTTACGATCAAATAAGGAAGAAATTGTAATTATCTGCAAAAATGCTAAAAGGTATCCCACTTCCCTCTAACACAAAGAGAAGGACATTATCAACGTCCTCATCTCCGGAGCCCATGGCTGCTACGCCTGTCGGTACCTCAGTTGACCAAATAGCGGAAACGGTTATCAAAGGAAAAAAAATTGCTGCAACAGCTATAAAAGCATTGGATGGCGTAACAAATATGAAGAAAGACATCAAAGAAACAGTGATACAGGCTATTAAAGGCCTCACTAAAATCATAGAAGAAAACTGTGCTACTTATAGATCCAAAATGGAACCTTTTAGAGACGAATTAACAATAAAATTAGTAAAGGAAATAAAAGATCAAACTATATTGTGCAACAAAATTTACGAAATACTTGAAAGTAAAATAAATTTAGAAACAACGCCTTCTTACGCTGATATGACAGCAAAAACACAAACTGAGATAAAATGCAATACGCTTTTAAGTGAAAGACAAGAGGTGCACTCATTGATTATTAAAACCAATGACTCTGCAAAAAAACCTGAAGATGTAGAAGGTTTAATTAAAAGAAGTGTGAATTTAAAATCATTAGGAATAGGAGTTAATAGTTTCAAGAAAACACCCAAGCATACAGTGGTTGTAAAATTTGGTTCGAAAGAGGATAGAGATAAGATGAAACGAGAAGTGGAAAAAGTAAAAGATCTAAGTGCTGTGGATGGACACAAAAAGGATCCTCTCATAGTCTTTAAGGGAGTTATAAAAGGTGTAACAGAAGCAGAACTAAACGAATCAATATCCCAGCAGAATCGTAATATCATACTGGATGAACCATTGAAAATAAAATTTAAAAAGAAAAATAGAAATAGTCTTTTGGCTAATTTTATATGTCAGGTAACTCCTAAAATGTGGAAACAATTTACAGAAATCGGTAGAGTACATATTGGATATCAATACATAACTGTAGAGGATATGAGCCCGATAGTGCAGTGCTATAAATGCATGGCCTTTGGCCACATGCACATGCAATGTACAAGCGCTAAACAATGTTGCGCATATTGTGCTGGTGACCACGACTCTCGCCAATGTAGTAGTATAACGACAGAAAGAAACTGCATAAACTGCAAACAAAGCAAGAAGCATGATTGTAAGCACTCAGCCTTTGACAAGAAGTGCCCAATTAGAATGTATTATGAAAGAATAATTAAAGAAACCACGAACTACCGGTGCTAAAGATGATAATAGAGATGTAAAGAGCAAAGTCAGAGCAGCAGAACCGCAAAACGACATGAATATCAACATAGTATATGCAAATTTAAGAAGCATCAGAAACAAATTTCATGAAGTGGAAACAATGATTGAAATGTTTCATGAAGTGGACATTTGTGTGTTTTGTGAGACTTGGCTGCAGTCTTGCGATATAGATTATTACAACATAAAAGGATTCAATGCTATTTTTAATTGTAGAAAATCTGAAACTAGAGGTGGAGGAACAGCCATATATATAAGAGAATCTTTAGAATATAAACTTGTATTTGAATCCGAAGAATACAATATATTAGTTATAAATGTTATGAAGCAAAATCGTCGCAAAAATATTTGTGTATTATATAGAGCTCCTGACAAGAGTGTTCCATTATTTATAGAAGATCTTGATGAACTATTGTCAAGATTCAAGAACATGATTTTAGTGGCAGATACAAACATTGACCTACTCGTAAAGAATAATGTCAGTAACGAATATAAGTTTGTGATTGAATCTAATAATTATAAGATTATAAATGATGAAATAACATCAAATGCAACTAGAGTTACTGGTGTTTCAAAAAGCTTAATTGATCACGTTTTAGATAATAGCATTGACAATATGATCACAATGAGTCTACACGACTGGGCAGAGCTCGATCACAAGTTACTTTACATACAAGTAACAATTCTAAGCAAAAAGAAACAAAAATTTGAATATATTGAAAGAAAAGTAATAAATGAAATTCTTTTCGAGAAATTTGTTAATGAAAAAGTCAATGAAATAAAAATCAATAACATTGAAGATATGATTAAGATAATTAATGATTCAAAAACAGAAGCTACAACAGTTAAACGTTATCGTATTAGAAAAAACAATGACTGGATAACAGAAAGAATAATGGCTATGATTAAACAGCGAAACAAATTGTATCATCTTCAAAAGTTACAACCAGACCTCAAAGCCCAATATACACGATTTAAAAATATGGTAACACATGAAATCAGAAATACAAGAATACAATATTTTAAAAGAAAGTTTGAAAATGCTAACGGGGACAAGAAGAAATTCTGGAAAATAATCAATGAGGGTCTTGGAAAGCGCACTAGTAACAATAAATGCGGAGAGATAAAAGAAATGATAACTTCCAGTGGTACTTTGTTTGATTCTCAAGCAATAGCAGAGAGTATGAACCAATACTTTTGTAATATTGGTAAAAATCTTTCTGATAAACTAAAACTGAGCAATAATTATTCTAATGAAAGAAACAAACAACCAATAACTCCAATGAATAGTATATTCTTGAGTCCAACAGACAAGAGTGAAGTGTCAGCAACAATTAAAAATCTTAAAAATAGTAATGCATGTGGGTGCGATGGTATCACGTCAAGAGACTTAAAGTCCATATGTGATACTATATCGGGACCGCTTGTGACTCTAATTAACAGTTGTATACAGACTGGAATATTTCCAGATTGCCTTAAAACAGCCAAGATTGTGCCTATACATAAAGGAGGACAGAAAAATGATCCCGGAAATTACCGCCCCATAAGTCTTTTAAGTTCTCTAAGTAAAATTTTTGAAAAAATATTACATAAAAGATTTGTTGAATTCATAAAAAAGAATGTACAATTTGACCCACAACAATATGGCTTTCAATCTGAATGCAATACAACAACAGCACTGATTGACGTCATGGAATACATTAATATGGAATTAGATAAAGGGAAGTACCTATGTCGTGCCAGTATTTGTTGACTTATCAAAGGCATTTGATACGGTAGATCACAAGATATTACTACATTCTTTGTATAATTTGGGCTTTAGAGGTAGCGCATTGAGATTGATCAGAAGTTATCTGGAAAACAGAACAGCCGTGACAAAAAACTGTGATAAACTTAGTAATGATTGTTCCATCGATACGGGTGTTCCACAAGGATCGATTCTTGGTCCTTTGTTGTACCTACTATACATTGACAACCTTAAATACTGTGATCTGAAGGGAAAATACTTTGTATATGCGGACGACACCGTGTTGATCTACAGTCATTATGATGGTGTCGAACTGCAGAGAATAATCAATAGTGATCTGAACATTTTCTTGAAATGGCTTGTCAATAACTCATTGACAATAAATGCATTAAAGACTAATTTCCTGCTGCTGAAACAGAAAAACAAACCAGATTTGGATCTAAAAATAATGATAAAGGAATGGGAAATCACTCGAACAGAAAATGTCAAATACCTGGGTCTAAGAATGGATGAAAAGTTATCATGGAATAAACACGTCGAAACAATACTGAATAAAACTGGTCCCATTCTAGGAATTCTGCGAAGGCTAGATGTTTTTGAAATAGAAACAAAAAGAATGATTTATAACGCTTTTGTTTTGCCTAATATATCCTATGGTATACTTATATGGTCACAATGCAGTCAGCAGTTAAGATCTCAGGTGAAAAGGGCAATGAACAAGGCTTTGAAATTGGTGTTTGATCTGGATCGACTGACTGAAACTGTTAAGGTGTATGAGATAACGAAAATGTTCAATTTGGAAGACATTATTTACATCGAAAAAACAAAGATGATATACCAAATGCTATCAAAATCTATAAAAAGCAATACAAGCATTAACTTTAACAAAGAAATCCATAGTTATCAAACCAGGCAAAGAAATCATATTCGAGTCAATGATCCTCGAACCGATAGGGTCAGAAAGGGTTTTTTTTATACAGCAGCATCGGAATTCAATGCTCTGCCACTGAACATCAAGGAAAGCACAAATTTGAAGAGGTTTACTAATAGTTTGAAAAGACTAGTCCTGGATAGGCGTGCAGTGGTGAATGGTTGAGATTTTTTTTTTTTTTTTTTTTTTTTTTTATTGTGTGTGTTTTTGTTTTGTGTCAGTTTGTCAACAGTTTATAAGTGTCCAATATTTAAAAGTAAAAACTAGCTAAGTTAATTTCTCCTTATACCAGCAAATGCTGTCTGGAGAACTTGTTAAATAAAGAAAAGAAAAAGAAAGTCACAGAGGCTCTGAACCATTAGTATAGTTTGAGAAATTAATATATCTAAACAGCCATAGTAGGTGCACATTGACTTTGAAGTAAGATTGCGGATCTGATATTCTCTCATCTTCTGATAACTCACAAAAAACTTCATTATTTTCATTATTTCCTGCCTTTTATTAATTTTGAACAGTTTTTAACTAAAATCTCTGGATTCGCTCAGCAAACCATGGAATGAATTTTGATTTCTTATTTCGCTCAGTCTATTCAAAAGATTACTCCGTAAAATACTAGCTTTCTCACTATGTGAACTCATTTTATACGACATATTTTTTTTTCTTCATTTATGGCATAGCATCCTATGAGGATGATTTGTGCCAAAAACAGTCTCCAAATATAGTTAAATAGTCAAGAAGATAGTCATCACAGAAAAATGAAATTGGCCTTCATTGATTTGAGAAGGGACAAATGGATTGATTCGGATGTCATACTCAGCAATGATTCAATACTCTTGGCAATCGTATATATTTTCTTTATTTTCATATTATTTTCTCGGAAAGTACGGCCTTTGAGTTTCAGTGAGATTGTGGATAATATTTTACGAATTTTTGTTTACACTCGTTCGGGGTCTCTGTATTTCGGGAGCCCCGTATCATTGATACGGCGGGAGCTACGGTCCATACCATCACGTTATCTCCAAAAATGGGATAGACAGAGGTCCAGGACTAGTTTCTTAGATCTATTATCATTGTTTAAGTGATCAAATAATTATCTAACTCATTAACCTAACTTTAATAATCATCTTCGAAGAAAATTATTTTATGGTCAAAATATGCATCAATATTATGAACAAATATATATTTGAAACAATGATAGATATATTATTTAGAATTTATTATTCCTTAATCCAATGAATTTTTTAATCAATATACAGGATATCTACCATCTTGGTGCAACATCTTTCATTTTCTGTTGACGAAGGCCTAAATGTTAAGAGATTACATTGCTAATAATCTATCATTTTTTCACATTTACACAAAAAAAATCCTGATAGGTGTAAATTAGAATTGCACACTTATGGCAGTTTGAGGTATTTTCATAATGAAAGACATGAGTCACATGACAGACTACAGAAAACTAAAATTACCTTTGAAATACAATCCACAGCCTCAAATCAAAATATGTAAGTGAAACATTAAGTGGGCGGGGTATATGCCCTGAAAATGGTCACACATTGGTCACATTGAGAGTACCTAATGGAGTCGGAGAGGAGAACATAGTAATTTATTGTACTATTATCATAGAATTCCATAATAAATAAAGATCTAGAATATAAATCTATGACTAATATAAAAAAATTGAATTTTATAATAAGTAGTACAATAGATTTTAGAGTTTTTTCAAGCCGTGGGTATATAAAGCCTAATATATTTTTCTAGCTATTAACATAATTATGTAGGTATAATTATATGCCTTTGGATGAAATAAGAGTGATGGAAATTTATTAATATTAATTTTATTCATTTATTTATACAATAAACGGCTGAATTTTATTATACGAGGGTTGTTATTTAAGTTTTGAGATATACAAGTATAAACAAATATTTATAATCGAAAATGGCTTTATTGTTTTGCAAAATATTTTCCATGAAGATCAATCCACTTTTGCATGCGTTTGAACCCATCTTTGAAGCCCCTTTTCCAGTTCGATTGAGGTACCTCCAGAACACGTGATTTGAACGCATCAACCGCCTCTTCAGGCGTCATAAAACGTTGACCTCACAATTTATTTTTGATCTGCGGGAATAAAAAGAAACATTAAGTGCCAAATCAGGATTGTGCAGCGGATGACCCATCAATTTGATGTTTTAAATGCTTAAAAATGCATTTGTTTGATCTGATGTGTGAGAGCTTACATGATCGTGGTGGAGAATGATTCGTCTTCTGCAATTGGTTTCCCTTGTTTATCCGATTACTTCTGGCAAACAAATGGTGATGTACCATTCAGAATTAACCGTTCTACATTGATCTAATGGAATGGTAGCGATATGTCCAGTTATTCCGGAAAAACAGGCGACCATTTGCTTTGAAGTGCTTCGTACGCGAACAACTTTTGTTGGATTTGGCTCATCTTGAAAGACCCATACAGGCGATTGTTGTTTAGTTTCGGGCTCATATGCATATATCTATGATTCACCATCTATCACGATCTTATAAACGTCTTTTAAAGCACCACAATTGATTTTTTTTCATCATTTGTTTGCAAAAATCGACACGAGGCTTTTTTTTAACGATTGCCAAACCATGCGGTATCCAACGCGAAAAAATCTTTTTGACAGCGAAACGTTCATGCAATATTAAATGTATGCAAGTGGAACCAATGCTCAAGCATACCTCAATCTCATGGTATGTCACATGACGATCTTGCAAAATCAGTTTACGCACAGCATTGATGTTTTCTGGCACAACAGCCGATTTTAGACGACCTTCACGAAATTCGTCCTGCAACGAAGTCTGACCACGACTGAAATCAGAAAATAAGCGAAACATGGTGGCTTGAGGTGGTACTTCACTATCAAAAGTCGCAACAAGTTGATCGGCACACTGTTGTTGGTTTAATCCACGTCGAAAGTCATAGAAAATTATCGCACGAAAATGTTCACGATTTAATTCAATTTTTTCAACAAAGCAAATTTTTTAAGTATGTGTAAACAATAGAAATATCGAAATAAACAAAACAAGCGTTTTATTCTACTAATGATTTAATTTGTGAGAGAGACGTCTTTCGTCTTATGAGGAGATTGATAATGTCCTCATAAGACGAAAGACGTCTCTCTCACAAATTAAATCATTAGTAGAATAAAACGCTTGTTTTGTTTATTTCGATATGGAATTCTACTACCTAAACACCGACACAGTGAATAAATAGAAATATCACTCGTATGACAAAACTTTCTGAGTATGTTTACCATAAAATGTTTCAAACTATACGATGACAAAGTCAGATTTGACATATTCGCACTGGTTTTGCCGTATCTCAAAACTTAAGTAGCAACCCTCGTATAATAACGCGAATATAAGCATAAAATTCATACATTTTATTTTGATGCGTTCGACTTATCCGATTTTTTATCGAGTGATGGAAGTGGTAATAAAGTAGCATTCACATTGCTTCACTATCGATGATCATCCAGAGTGTCAGGGTCATCACTATTGATGAAATGCTGTTCATATCTTTTCGTTTTGTAGGATCATCCAGTCCAGAGTGATCACTGAAATTAAACAAATGTGAACGCCCCGAAGTTTTTGTAAACTAAATGTTTCTCTCATTCAGCCAACGTATGAGCCAACGTCAATAAAAATTTATCTCATTAATCTTACCATCTGGCAAGTGGCAACACCGTTAGTTGAACGTCATCGATAATCGAAGTTGGGCACTCTATTTTTATTTATTCTAATCTAATCTTATATTCCGATGAATTATTTTAGAGGTCGGAGAATTTATCCATTTATAAATATTTATCGTGTTAGCTGACGCGGAGTGTCCAACGTGTAATATCCCACAGGGATAATATCTCAAAATGACTCTTAATTTATTGGTTAGGAATACTCGTATTTCGTATTTTAACTTTGTGAAAAATGTACCACTTTTATGTAATGCTAATAAACTATTAAATAATTCCTTAGTTTTGCGTAATCTACATGATTCGAAGCCCTCATTGAAAAAATCTGAGTAAGTAATTCACGATTTATATATTTCAAAGCTATGTTACCTATGAAAGTAGTACCTACAAAAAAGAGAAATTGCATAAACATTAGTATTTGTAATCCGTGTTTGCGTGTGTGCATGTACCGATAGTACTTATCTGTTGAATTTATAATGTATGAGTGGTACATAGTGAGAAGATTTAACTTTTTTATTGTAATATGATAATTTGCAATAATCTGTTAGGTAATTTTACCAATGATAGAAAACTACAGACAAAGATTTCAATTTACTGTAATGACATATTCTCAAGAGTTGTGTTTAATTGTTGTCTACCTGAAATTAATTAATAAATAATTCAAATATACCTATTAAGTATGATCAGTATATCTATGGATTTTGCCATAATCTAGGTTGGATATAAATTCATATATTATATATATTATAGAATTCCATATAATATATATTGAGTTCGTCGGTAGCCTGGAGGTAGAGTCTCGGCCTCCGGAACAAGGGGTCCGTGGTTCGATCCCAGGTGCCGGCAAATTCCCCTTTCACAGCACAAGCTTGTAGCTTAGTGTGAAAGGTGTATAAGGTTGTATTTGGGTTTACAACCAAACCCACATATATCTTTTATTAAAAATAAAAAAAAAAAATAAAACCTAGAACCCTGACTCGTTTGCAAAAGTGAGGCAAAAAATCTATGAACTTTTGACAGAATGGTTGCAACTTATCTAAAGTTTTCAGACTTGCGTGCTCTCTCTCACACCCCATGTATAAACACACGTATATGCTAATTTATGTAATATGTTTATTATGATGAGTTGGATATTTTCTTCACTATATTGATGCACAAAGAATCCATAATTGAATTAATGATCACATTTATTTTAATTCTATTATGTTTCTTTTTATTACTGAGAGAGACATCTTTAATCTTACTAGAAACATTATTAAGATATTTGCTATTTTCAGAGTTGATGTCACATTTGTTCGTGCCAGTGGAGAGAGATTAACCGTCAAAGCAAAAGTCGGCGACACTCTCTTAGATGCCGTGGTGGACTCTGGTATAGACTTGGAAGGTTATGGAGCTTGTGAGGGGACCTTAACATGCTCCACTTGCCATGTTATACTCAAGAAAGAGGATTATGACAGGTTTGAGGAACATGATTTTATCTCCTTCTTCTCTCGGATCGATTTCTTCCTCATCTTCCCACTACTTCTCCATTTTATATTTAATTACATCTTTGATCTAGCCCTTTTTGATACATCTGTGGACGGATTACAGTGCAACGCTAATGCTCTTTTTGAAAATTCCTTGCGCCTTGGCCTTCGTATCAACGCTGGTAAAACGGAGTACATATGTAATAGTACATGCACGAGTACTCACACCCCACTAATGGTTGGTAATTCCCAAATATCTCAGGTTAGCAAATTCAGGTACCTGGGAGCAACCATAATGCCAGAGGGTGATCTCCGGTCGGAATTACCAATCCGCATAGGAGCAGCTAGCGGGGCTTTCAATAACATGAACAAAGTTTGGAAGGCGTCTGGACTCAGCATCAGGACAAAATGCCGCTTGTTCAATGCGTGCATCATCACAATCCTTCTATATAGCTGTGAGTCTTGGCACTTAACCAAGGCTCAAGAGCGGAAGATACTCAGCTTTGAAAACAAGTGTCTTAGAAGGATTTTGGATGTCAAATGGTATGAACATGTTACAAATGATGCTGTGCGCCGGCGCACCCAGCAGAGACCTGTAATCTCCGTAATACAGGAGAGACGATGGTCCTGGCTGGGACATGTTTTGAGAATGCCTAATGATGGTTGGCCAAAAAGAGCACTGTTTTTCCGTCCGCAGGGGTTCCGTCGGCCCGGGCGTCCCTCTTTCACAATACACCGTTCCTATGACAACGATATCAGAGCGCAAGGAATGTCGTGGAAAGAGGTGACGCAATTGGCACAGAGACGCTCTGAATGGAGGAGGCTGGTTTCTGCCCTGTGCTCCCGAGAGGAGCATTGAGGGCGATGATGATGATGATTAATTTAAGCCACTTAACAGAAACAAGGACGGATTATAAGTTTAAAGACAATATTGAAGTCGCCAGTTGTCTCTCCTCCATCTTTAAAAATCCTGGATATGTTCTCCCAGAAAAAAAGAAATACATATATTTCTATTTTTTTCATACTGAGTTTGCTTAAAAAAATATGTGTATGCTAAATAGTATTTATTGATTATTATGGTCTTTAAAATGACAATTATTTTTTTATTAACCTGAACCTAATAGATACATAATATTCTATTATCTTTAAAGCCCATCCACACATTAATTAGTGATTAAGAGATACATAATAGGTAGTTACAATCTGTACATTAATTATCAGATTATATCTCATTGTATGTAGTATAGATTTTATTAGTACCTAACTTGTAAAATAAAATTATGTAAATTTTTTGTAAACTGGATCTAAATTCAATCTCATGAACAGGAAAACTCATGAACAGGATCTAAATTCAATTGTTTCTTTGTGATACTTGATAGTAGATGTAAAATCAAATATAACATATTGTGGTAAAGAGTGATGAGTCGGTCGAAACTTAACCTTTTTGTTGATTTTGAGTAAAAGTGATGACTTAAACATGATACATACCATCATTAATTACCACATAACCAATGTTTGACAAACCTGTTTAGAGGTATATAGTATTTTATGCGTGTCATCGTTGTGTTTGTCTATAAAATATTGTGTAGGTAATGGTTTAAGGTAATTTCACAACTCTTCTCAGTATTATGCCACACATTTTGCCATTTTGTTAATTTATTTTCATTGTTACTAGTTTCGAGGTGTAATGTATTCTTCTTTTTTCCTTGTGTTTTATTACACCATCAGCGAAATATAATTATTGTTTTGTTGGATTACTTTTATATTGTTCTTTTTATCACAAATATTTATTTAAAGTCAATGAAATTGGTTGATTTAGTAATTTAAAAAAATAAAATTAGGAAATGAATAATTTGAAGCTAACTAATATTATCTTTTTTTAGAAAAATTAAATTGTTTCATCCCTAAATATGTGTTTTTATTATTAATCAAATCGCAATGGTTGATTTTTGCTGTCAATTTTTTTATTTGATTACTATAACCTTCTAAATATAAATTATATACCAACAGAATATACTGGAAAGGGTAATAGTTACATATCAATAAAATTAATGATTGAAATACGTTGTATTATTTTCAGATTACCAGAAAAACCTGTCGATGAAGAATTAGATATGTTAGATCTTGCACACGGTTTGACAGATACATCGCGATTGGGTTGCCAAATTACACTCACAGAAGAATTGAATGGACTGGAGGTACAAGTGCCCGCAGGAATCAACGATGCTAGAAAATAAGGAGGATATTATGTTACATCATAGTATGGCTAAATGAAATTGATTTTATTATAATTTAGACCACAATTTACTTGTTATTTTTAGCACAATCATATTTCATTTAGGTATTTGTAAAATAGAAAAGATAGCGAAATAATGTTGTAGCATAACTAACTATGAATTTTATAAGTTAAGTTAGATAGTGACAGGAAAATATTTACAATTCTTAAATATTAAGTCTGTCTTGCATAATGAAAAAATTATATTAAGTTAAATATTTGTTGGTATCTATTAAAATGGGATTTTAGGATTATATGTATCGTAATGAAATGTTAAAAAATCTGTCAAGGTTGTTTTTTCCTGAATATAAGACATAATATAAGACTTTTTTAAGTAATATCTCACAAACTCAGATTCAAGTATTCATTTGGTTTCTGTCTTTGAAATTATATTATTACGCATTTATAGTGCTCTTATGTTTGTTAAACATTTTTATTATGTACTCAATTGCTGAATTGTGCATGGAGCAGAAAGGCATGTTTAAATTTCTGAAATTTGAATTATCTCCCAAACATTTTTTGTATGTGTAGTATTTTTCATTATATTCTCACTTTCAAATAGCTTGGTAGACTGGGAATATAATTATGAATGAAATATTTTACAAAATTTATGATATATTCAAAATTATAGTAATTAAACCCTGTTACCTTTTGTTTCACTTATATGAGTTTAATTATTCCTAGAGGCCTTTCGGAACAAGCTCCATCATCAGTGGACAGTTAAAACTGTGATGAAACTTGTTCCAAAAAGTGTCTGGGAAAAATCAAACTCTTGTAAGCAAAAAATAACAGTAAATTTTTTAATTAATATTTTTATTAATTTTAAAAATGAATTTTTACAAAGGCAGAACAACAACCAATAAGAAAATATATATAAAAATATTGTGAATAAATATTAGTGCACTTATTTTTACTTATGCTGCTAAATCAATAAATTTTTATAATCTTTTTTTATCTCAAATGTTTTCATTATGAACGTTGTTGTATTAATGTTGCATTTCATTGCCGATTGCTAGTTGAATATGGTATAGTGAGATGATTTGTATTTTTGCAAGATCTCTGGAAAATATTTCCAAAGGTCATAACAAAGTCACATGCATGAATTCCTTATTTTTTTTCACAAACAGAAGTGGTGCAAGGCTTAGATGACTTGGATCACTACTTAGTGCCTCAAAAAATTGTAAAAAATGTATCAAACAAATTGCAAGTTGATCTGCGTCTGGATTTAGTATCTTTGACAAGTAGTGAGGGAGTAACAAAATTCATATTGCAATGGGAAACATGCATGTGTGAAGAATATGAATAAATGTTATCAATTCATATTAATAAATATACGATGGTCACGAATATCCTAATAAGAAACGATAAAAAATAAAAGTTTTCATTTTAAAAATTCATATTTTCTGTTATTGAATTAACTCGTTGTGACGTCGCTAGGCGCTTTGTTGTATAGGCAGACATTTCATTCTTAGTACTGTTTGTAGCGGCTGGTGACGTCACACAGTGCTCCGTCACGAGTGGACCTTTTTGCAGCAAAGTGCGAAAATTCCTTTTTCTAATGGTGATAAAAACCTTTAAAATGCACATTTAAAAATATAAAAAGCACCATAATTTTTCTAATTTTCTGTACTATTTTTTGAGCTGAATCTGTTTTTTTTGTGAAAGTTCCCCATTCCACTTAAAATATCATCAGATTTTGAAAATTTTCAAAATCAAGTTAATTTTTTGTATATATAGCGAAATTAGAAAATGGTATTTATACTTTTTTGTATCAAGTAATATATTTTAATAAAAATAAAATAATATTGAATAGAACATTATTGAGTAATGAACAAATATTCTTTTTAGACAATGTAGGACAGTTGAAGCTCCCATATAGATATAACCAAATACGGCTGTGGTGATGAAATGTAAGTCACAAAATAATCTGTACACAGATTCCAGTTTCATATCTCTTACTATAGTTTGTGTCTATGTGAGGTTTAGGATTCAAAACTGTGCAAAAAGTTGCACTACGACATGCCCAGATTGTGTCTTGTGTCCATAAAGCCCTGTGGTTTTGAACATAAGTGTATGTGTAATGTCATCACACTATTCATACTGCGACTGTAGGATTTAGAACATAAATTTTATATAAAACATCGACACGGTGTATCCAGATTGTGAGACTGATTGAATTTTACGACATTAAGTGTACACCTAACATACACCAAGTAGTGAACTTTTAGGGCAAAGTCATTTAAAAGTTGTTGTCAAAACTATAGTGTTGCTCGTAGTGGCAATGTTAGAACAACAATACTTAATATCAGAGTAGTATCTAAATATGATTATAATAAATAAATTGACATAGAATAGTCAATATACAATCCTAATTTATATAATTTGACTGTCCGAACTGCCTCGTTACCAAATTGATACTAAAATGGTTGTATGGGCTGCTTAAACAGTAAAACAATTTTAGTATATACTTATTGCATAAATGATTTACATTATATAGATTAAAAAGTATTAATTATATAGTTGGTAGTTGCAGGGTGCCTAATTTAATAATAAGTGTTCCACGGGTGTGTTATGGTTTCCTGTTTCAAACATTACCAATATATCTGGTTGTTTTTGTAGGTTTTACAGTAGCATGAATTATATTTATCATATTTTGTATTAGAAATATGATTTGTTGTTAATTTTTTCTAACGTTGCATTGTTTGTACATTGATATTTATCTATTGTAAGTATCTTTAAATAAATATATTACTTATTTTTCTAAATATTTTTTTTTATTTGAGAGTCCCTTTTTTTTAAATTAACTCTATTTTATTAACTTTTGACGATACATTTATAAATTTCTACTGCTTTAAATCCATGTGTTGATTGTTGATGAACTAATTTTGTAATGTGCTTTGGGATATTTTGATCATGTGAATGATTGTTCACACTTTTTCATTATGGATCAGTGGTCTTCGAACGTCATTGTGCAAAATCGGTAGAACTCCCCACAAAAATCGGTATATTTCGGTATATTTGTATCCAAATTCGGTATGTATACGTCAACAAAACTACATTTTTCTACATGTACCGAAAAATCGGTAGGTTCGAGACCACTGTTATGGAGGATCATCCAGAGTGATGACATCCAGAGTGAAGGTTAATACATAATATAACCGCATCTTGGAAATATGAAGTAGATAAGTGTGTGGTTGCAGAATTTTAATCTAGTATCTATTTTTTTAGCTAGGCATAAATTTAATGTCGACGTATTCGTTACCACCTCTATTCTTCTCTTTCTGCTTCAATGCCATTTTTTACATGTGAAAACACCGGACATGGCGGATGGCCGCTGACGTTTTAAATTTGACATATTTATAAATCGGCCAAGACAATAAAGTAGAGTCAACTTGACTATCGTATTTTTATTAATTATCATAAATTAATAATATTATTTACCTCGAGACTATTAAACAACATGCCCATTGTAATATTAATCGATGTCTCCCTTTCAATGTCTAGACCTGTATCTAATCAAGATGCCGCAAAAATTCAAACAAGGTACACCGCGGCTGTTGCCGGAGTTAACGCAATTCTTGATCATTTAGCAGCCAATTCCAAACTGGAATTCGTTTGTCTTATTGCTTTTTCATCTCTATATGAAGGTAAAGTACAATATAATTTTTCTTGTCATAATAAATTCATTTCAAATATCAATTGTTTTTGAGGTTATATTTGTATATGTTTACCTTTCTACTATCAAATTTTTCTGATTAATTTTAACTTTTTTAGTGGTGTGTGACTTCACGAGAGACTATGATTCAATAAGACAGAGACTAAGAACTCAAGAAGACTTTGACAAGACTTGTATAGAAGAGGCTTTGCATGGTACATATCTTCATATTCTCAATGAATGGGGATACCAGACACATACACATATTGTATTGGTAATGAGACATTTCTTTAATACCTATACTATGAGAAACTTTATACAGTTATAAAACCAATGAGTTTGAAGTTATAAATAAGCATAGTAATAAACTTTTACATTTGAGATATTTACTTTCAGGTTACAGATGGTTGTGTCAGCTCCATCGCAAGAACTAATGTAGTTCCCCCAGTTCCAAACTTCCCATGCACACTCCATGTCATGACCATAGCATCACCTAATGAACCTTCACTGCCAATAGGTAACTATAAATATTACAGATATGTTGCCATTCATAAAGCGATAAATCCACCTCAAAAATCACTTGTATACTTTTTCTATTAAAATGTATATAAATCACTGAATAGTATTAATGTTACCACTGCTTTAAACTTAATATTTTATATTGGTTTTGATTTTGCTGTATAAGATGATACGCAAAAAGAATAAATACATGCTTCTATGCCTAAGGGTGAAAACACAAAGAAAGCAGGTTACCTGCTTTCCGTTGCCTGCGTCTACTGGCGCCGATCGGAGCAAAGAATTGTTCCATGCATTTCAATGAACACGCGCATAGTAAAAGCAGAAACGCCGATCGGCGCTTTACTACCGGTGCCGTATCGGTGCCGGCAACCTACTTTCTTTGTGTTTTCACCCTAACACACAAAGTACATAATACAAACAAACTCAACTGTTTATATTGATTGTATTACTTCAAATTATTAAGAGAATTGTCAATGTTATATAGAGGAAACAAGTCCAATTAACAAGGTGAATTAGTGTTAATTGAGTTCTTTAAGTACCATAACACCCATAACCAGTGATGTGAGTAGAGAAAATTCTCCTCTGATGGAAGACAAATTTCTCTCCATATTTTTTCCTAGTGTTATTTTATTGATCATTGTAAAAATGATCAATTTTCCTCTCTCACATGGTATGTTTTTTCATGAAAGTTTATAATTTCTTTATCTACAATGTATTTTGTAACTGTCGGTCATCTGTCGCTTTGGCATGTTTAATATACAATTTGATCATATATTTTATTGAAATCTATTTATAAAAATCACAGATTATAATTTATTGATAAAAACTCCACTAACCACTGCCAAAACACTATGTACTGGCAGTTGTCATACATGAGAAGACATGTAAAGTTGTTTGCTCCTCAAATATTTGACATCTCAGTAGAAAAGATCATGTGACCCTTAATAATTTATTATGTAGATGGTTATTATTATTCCAGACCCTTTACTGAATATAGTGTATTATTTCAGCTAACGCATTGTACCGTAAGTTGATTGAGAAAGCTGGCAACAATGGATCAGCACCCCCAGGTTCTCTGAATATTCCAGAAGCTCCTCTCAACACGAACACAGTAAGTGTCACAGATCTTATAAATTAAATATATTTTATAATTGATCCAATGTATTAAATTGTTTTAGTGATTAAATAATCGAACTGTTGAAAATTTTTTAAATGAAAATTGTAAAATTTTGTCCCTATTCATATTGATTTTGATTAGTTAGGAACAAATTAGAGATAATTTTCAATTATAAATATTTTGCAAGTAAGTACTTAAGTTAAATATATATATAATGAGTTACAATCCACTGGATTGGTCTGCAACGAGTTTGGTTTTTCTTCTCCATTCGTCTCTATTCTCAGCCAGTCTTTTTAGCCCTACGTATGAGCCACAGTTCATGTCTCTCTTCAGTTGGTCCATATATGCTTCTCTTGGTCGGCCTCTGCCATTTGTCCCCTCGGTCTTACCCTCTGCGATGGCGATGAGTAGTCCTGGATGCCTGATGTTGTGGCCAATCCAGTTAGCTCGTTGTTGGCTGATTCTCTTAAGGAGTTGCCTTTTTTCGCCTACCTTGGTTAATACTTCTTCATTTTCGACGTGCTCCGACCAATGGATCTTGAGCATGCGTCTGTAGCACCACATCTCAAAGGCCGCCAACCGTCCGCTTTCACTCTTGCTGATGGTCTTGCTGAAGTTAAATACAATTTTAATAATTCTAGTAGGAACATATTCACATATGCAAGGTTGCATAGCGAATATTAGTTACCCCATATTACTCGACTGCTGTATCTATAAATTTGCCTCTATCGGATTAATTAGATGGTACTCCCTTTATGCACTAAGCTGGTTCATTGTACATCAATAATATTTTTTGTTATATTATATTCTTTATCACATTGCTTTATTTTATGGTCAATAATATTTATTTTTTCAGATATACAAACGTCTTCAAATATTTATCAGACTATGTTATTTATCCGTCTCGTTCTTTATAGGTAGTCAACATGTTTAAGAAGCTATGCATAGATCACTTGGGAGCTTGGAAAGGAATATTAAAGTGTGGTTCTCTTGAGGGACGTGTCACTCTTGCACCACCTCCCATACCTCACACACATGTCACAGACTTTGATACTATCAATCTAACCATGTCCACAGTTTTGGAGATATGTGGTTTCATATCTATGCAAGATATTGGTAAGCTTATTTGACATTGATTTATATATTGAGAGTTTGACTGATAAATCTTCTTAAATATGTTTTTACCAAAACATATTTTTTTTAAAATAAAACACTTTTCTAGATATTTTTATGCCAGTCTGATGATGATATTGGAAACTCCTTTAAGTCAGTTTAAGACCAATAAAATCCTGAGGAAGTAACTAATAAATCTGCTTTTATTGATATTTAATGATCAAACTATATTTGACAACACCAGTGATGAATTGCTGAATGTTTTAGCATCACCAATGGCCCTCAGTCGGCACCTCATATTACCCACTACACCCTCGACCAAAGAAGTGACAGAAGCAACCTCTGCAGATGATGAAAGCAGTGATGCAGGCCGAGTACCTAATCTGTGTGTCTTGTTACACGGAGCATTGCGAGTGGAAAGTTCTGCAGGTCTTGTAAAGTTAGGACCAGAGTGGTACGGACTCATCCATTCATGGGCAGATTCAAAGAAAAAGTCTAATCTAATGTTGAGTGCCTTACCTCCTGGAGATGATGCAGTTCCATGGCTGGGACCCTTCGATCAACTGGGGATGGCTGAAGTGGGAGAACTGGGTAATTTATAATAAATAATGTACAATTTATTTATATTGAAGTTGTTACTTTTAGCTGTAAGTTTTTGTGACTCTTATGTCTTAATTTATTATATAATTGATATATACCTATTTAATTTCTGACATCTTACTGTATTATTTATTGTTTTTTTTTGACATTTCAATTATCTATTCTCTCTCTCTCTGGTTTCAATCCTGGGATTGGTTTGCAGCAATTATCTCTTTAATTCTTCTCCTCCACTCCTCCCTGTCTTGTGCGGTTCTTTTGAATTCTGCATATGATGAGCAGCGCATGTCCACCAACAGGTCCTCCAGGTACTCTCGGCGTGGGCGTCCCCTAGAGTTTGTCCCCTCGGTCATACCCTCCATTACGGCATGCAAGAGGCCTTCTTGTCGTATTACAATTCATATATATTAAAATTTTTCTTCTATCTACTTGACATCTCCTTACTGTATAACAGTAATTGTTCTTGACATTTACTAAACGTTTGTTGACATTTACACTCTCACCACAGTGTTTTGATTTTTCATGACTTTTCTACTTGTTTTGTTTCGACTAATTTTATGATTGTTATAGTTTGATTTCCAATTGTATTTGTTCTTCGCCATTTGTTGTTCTGTTTTAACTGTGTTGTAAATGAGAATTATGTTTTGTTTTTGTTTTATATTTTAACATGTAAAAGGCTCACGCCGTGGATGTATGTATAAATAAATAAATAAATGTCAGATATTCATGAAACGTTACGGATTAACATTACAACTCATTCTGAATGTCTTATTTTTTTATCATAAGCAGTGGAAGACTTGTATGTTTGGCGATATTACTTGTGGGAGATCCTATAATGTTTTCTTATTACAAAAAATATATACAATACATCTCTTCTCCTTCCAGATAGCAACATGAATATAAATTTCAATTTCAACATTAAAATAAATATGTGTATCGTATACAACACACCTACCTAAATAATATCTATTCAAATAGGTTGTCTTATGGGTGAGTTGAATTAACTAGAATGATTAATCTAGAGTGGTTTTAAATCAAAAATATGATTAACATCTACACTTTTTACCAAGTAAATCCAATACCTGACATCCAATTTTGTTAAAAATTCATAAAATATAATTAACATATAATTGACTATAATTATATGTAGTAATTTGACAAACAATGTGTATGCATATTTTCAATGTATTTTTGTGAACTATCTACTACCTGAATGACTGTATCTAATGTCAAATAATATTTGTAGAATCTGGGTTTCCTGTGCGTGCTTCGGAGAGAAGAAGTTATGCAGCTGCTGGTGCTGTATGGGTTAGACCAGCAGGTCTTCAGGCTGATTTACATAAGTTGTTAAGACATGCAAGGAAGCTGCCCGAGAAGACACATCACTTCAACAAGGTGAATACGTTTGAATATTTCAGTATTATTATATTTGTGTACTTAATACAAGGAGTTTAAATACTTTTCTGGCTCTAAAGATGGTAAAATATTCCTATCAATCACTTGGTTACATATATCAACAACTCTGGCTTATTTATGTAGAATGTTATATTCTTTTTGTCTATAAATTATTTAATATGAAAATCTAATATTGTTATATGAATTGATATCATGTACATACATGAAACTTGATTTAGTTTATTGTAATTTAAAATTTGTTTTATTAATATTTGTCCTGTGGTACCCGATACAGAATAGGCCTCCAACTCTTTTTTCCAAGATTTTCAAGCGTCCTTTAAAAGGCAGATTTTTGTACAACATCACATTTTTAGACATTTAACACAGCTTTAGTTCAGCGATGAGCAATTCCACCCATTCTGAATATCTTAACTTTTGTTGGTACAGAGAGGACTACTTGCATGTTAATTGCAAGCAGTTGATCTGCTGGCTACCCCATTTGTGGGAGATGCCGTGGCAAGAGGATGGATGGATATTTATTTTGAATCTTAACTCTAGGTTGGTTGGAAGATACCACAATACTGAGATAAACTCACCCTCTGAGCAATGATATATCATCTTGTAACCAACATACCATGAAATATAAAATACAATTAAACCAGAGATGTGATGTATTTGAAATAAAAGTACTTAAAATACAAGTACAAAATACAAAATACGTATTTTCATTTTGTATTTCAAATACCTTTTCGTAAAAAGTATTTTGTATTTTATTTGAAATACTTTTTATGAGTATTTTGTATTTTACACCATACATTTTGTTTTGTCTTTATTTATTTTTATGTTGTATTTTGACATTTCTTCCTAAGGCTTTATTTAACTCATCTTCATTATCTGTAAGCAATGCTATATCGAATCACGTCAACCCTTTCTTCTTTAATCTATACTCTTGTCCAGTTCATCATTTCGTCTATCAATTCATCAATGGCTCGCTGTATATAACAGTTAAAGAGTGCTGGAAATATTGAATACCCCTGTCTTACACCTTGTCGACTATTTGTAAAAAGTATTTTAAAAAAGTATTTTGAAAATACGTATTTTGTATTTAAATACTATTTTAAAAAAGTATTTTGTATTTGAAATACAAAAATTCAAAAGTATTTTTATTTTGTATTTAAATACTTTTTTGAAAGTATTTTGCACATCTCTGAACCAACAAAATAAATTACTTTCACATTATTTTAGGAGGTGAATCGAGTGCGCAAAGCTGCTCTAGCTTTAGGATGGGTGGAAGCACTTGGAGCTGCCGCAACAGTCCTAGAAAGAGAGAAAACAATGCTACCACCAGCTGCCGCGGCCCCTATTTCTATTGCAGTACAATATCTAAGAGATTGTTCCGATCCTAAGATGCAATTACAACCTTTGTAAATTTTGTCACAAATCTTGAAATACTCTACATGTATTAAGATTATCAGAGTCAAGTATTAATGTTTGACGAGTTAACTTATGAAATTGTGATAGACTTTTAAGTTAATCATAAATATTTTAACTTTAACGATAACTTTTGGTTAAAAATCCCATTCTTTTTCTGGGGGGAATCATGCAAACCCTCCAGCAATTTTGCGAAGACATCGTACCTATAATAGGGCTGTTTTCTTAAACAACTGAAGTATCCAACCATGTTTACGCAATGAAACATTGTGCAAAATCTAATTGAAAGAAATTAGAGAGGCATCCTAACTCTTATGAATTGGTTCTAGGCTAACATAAGAGATCACTTTCGGTGGGTGTTTTTGGCAGACAATGCACGAAAATCCTACAATTTTTAAATTTTTTTTTTAATATTACGAAAAGTTAGATAGTTATTAAAAAATAAGTGTTTAATAAATTGTATTTTTTTTTGTTGTTTTTTCATGGATATTGACCGATTTAAAATATCATCTTTTTGATAAAATTTCTCATATTTTGAAACCAAAAATTACCACATGAAATTGATTTTTTGTTTATTCAAAAAAGTTTGCTAAAATCCATAGTATTTATATGCTTGATAGGATGAATAAAAAAAATATATATTTTGAAAATAATTTGTATTTTGATATAACAAAAGAGTACCTAAATAAATCTCGTCAGTCGGCTATATACATAGTAAAAAACTAATATTGCTAATAAATATTTATTTTTATTTTATCAAATCAAAATGTTCGCAAGGGTCAACAAGTTTTAAGAGCTTTTCTACTAAATTTGTTGAAAATTGAATGTTTTACCGTTTTTGCTGGAGAGCGCTCTTAAGGCTATTATAATATGCAGGTATGCCAGTATGACTTAAAATTCAGTGTAATATTTGCATTTGTGTCACAGTGGCTTCTTATTTTGGAACCTGTGTATTGTGAGATAATTCACTTTAACTTATATGATGCAAGTCTTTCCTCCTTGAAAGTTTTGGAGCGACCGGCGTATTGCGCAATAGATCTGTCTTCTCATAAACACAATGGCTAGATCCACGTAAATGCATACCGGCCCAAGGCCATCTGACGGATTATTATTCCAGTATAGATATATGATTATTCCAGTACAGATATGCCAGTTCGACATAAAAATAGATGGAAAAAAATTAATCTTTTAGACACCAATAACTCAAGAACTCAATTTTTCCAGATAAGCTGGTTTGATTTCACAGTGACGAGATAATTCTTATATAAATAAGTATTGTAAAAAGTGTTATGATTTAGGTTCAGACTATTTTTATATATTCTTATTTATTGTTAAAATAAAATATTATTTAAAATACTTACCATACTTTTTTATGATATATTTCCATTTCTAGATCTCACGGAATACAAGAGGACTAATGGAAAGATTGCCTATTTATTCTATTATTTCTATAGAGGGATACTTATAAATGAATAGGCTTGAAAAAAGTTAAAACAGTTTTCAAATTATGTTCTCAAATAACAACAAGTGAAAGAGACTGTTTTTAAAATTATTTTTATGTTTGTTTTTTGAAATAAAATTTTACTGCTTGTGAACCAATACTTCTCCTTTATTATGTAGAGAATATTATTTTCATTCACAGGTTTGTTAAGACAAAAATGATGAAAAAGAAGAAAAACTGGTTTATTCTTATCCAAATAATACACCTACCTTAGATTTACTTGTTTTGTAAAGAAACAGTAATGACTTACTGTTAATGAAACTTTTTTTATATTTTCGCGCCTTTTAAGTAAATGTTGCTACTGTAAGATTGATATTTTTATTATCATTAAGTTTATATTTTACATCGTTTTGAAATTTAAAACATATTATGCAAATGCGTATCTTTTATGAGTAATAATAACAATATTTTCATAAATAGTAGATAGTGAAACAAAAATAAAAAAAATAGGTTACATGTTGCATTGTCTCTGGATTTTGTTGTTTGTCTATGGTAATAAATCACATTCGAGCGTCGGTTTTCGTTGTTGAATTATAACCTAACTTTTGTGTTATTGGAAAAAGCCGCCTAAAATAATATTTAATTATGAAGTTAGTAAGGTTTTTAATGAAATTGAGTCATGAAACAGTGACTATCGAGTTGAAAAATGGCACTCAAGTCCACGGAACCATCACAGGAGTAGATGTGGCCATGAATACACATCTGAAAGCTGTGAAGATGACACTAAAAAACAGAGACCCGGTTCAATTGGATACATTGAGCATTAGAGGGAATAACATAAGGTACTATATCCTCCCTGATAGTCTTTTATTGGAATCACTGTTATTAGACGTAAATCCTAAAGGAAAATCCAAAAAGAAGGAGATGGCAAGAGGAGCTGGTCCTCGGGGCACTCGTGGTAGAGGACGTGGAACAAGAGGTGGCCCCAGGGGTGGAGGACGAGGTGGTGGCAGAGGAAGAGGGAGGCGATAGATCAGTGTATTTATTTTTAATGTATATTAAGATTTGTGATCTATTTTCTATAATAGTACCTATTCCGTTAAGTCTCTGGATTCAGTGTTTTAGTGATATGAGAATATTTGAGATTCAACTGTTTTGCGAAGTGTATGGTGAATGCAAAGCGAACTGTTAAATGTGCAGTGGTATGTATATTGCCAACAGTAAAGTCAGATATGTGAAGTGAAATCAACATTTGTGCAACAAATCTAGGATGGCTTTGTTATAAGAGAACACCTTTTATCATATTCTCGGCAAATATTTGGCTGGATACAATAATACTATACAGAATTAGTTTAGTCAAACACACTGGTTTTAACCATTTATAGCAAATAATATTACAAAACTATTTCAAAATGTTTTCTTCCTTGCAAAGATGTAATTTTATTCCTCCATTGCATTGGTTTACAAGCATTGGTAAACTCTACTGTTTTTCCTTCCTTTCAGACAGATATAAAGTGTAAAATTTATATTTATTTGCACATGACTTGCGGAAAGTGGTATGCCGTAGTTTATAATAATGAAACTATACCTTACCTTATGTTAATAATTCAAAATCATCTGAAATGATCTATCACTTTCAATTTTTTGTAGACATTGATGATTGAATGTCAGTGAACATTAATTTATCAATTGTAATTATTGATGCTGAAATATGGTTTATAAAATATTATTAAATGTAATTTTCTGTATAATTATATTTTGGTAGCCAATCCTATATTTTAAGTTGAATAAAAGTGGTCATAATGATTGCCTAATTCCATAAGCCAATAAGTTGAAATTCCAATATTCTGATGCACGGAGTGTCAACATTTTGAGGGTCGATATAGACTACTAAAAAGTATATGCATATATCCAATAAAAACAATAGATATTTGTTAGAATTATTGGTTAATTATTTATAAATGCACTGCATCCATTTGCAGATGATTTTTTCTCAGTTTTTGTTTGAAATAATACAGCTTTCGACATACTAAAAATCCAAAGGACTGGATTTTTAAATATTTCATATTCAGGCTGTTGGTCTATGGAGTTGGGCGATTGATATATTTTAGTAATTTCACCAGTTTAAATTTGTCTACATCTATTTGAGTTCGTTGGTAGCCTGGAGGTAGAATCTCGGCCAGGGGGTCCGTGGTTCGATTCCAGGTACCGGCAAACTCCCCTTTCACGACACAAGCTTTTAGCGTACTGTGAAAGGTGTATAAGGTTGTATTTGGGTTTATAACAAAAACCCAGATAGGTATATTTAAAAAAAAAAAAATTTTGGTTTTTTAACATTTTATAATATTTTGTTGTTTCCCTAACACTTCTGTTTGCAGTAAATTGATAATACAACGTAATGATGTATGTATTTTTGTATTCTCTACTTAATCAATCAACCTAATTATAATAAATATTGTTATTACTAAGTCAATATTGTTTGTTTTTTTTTATGAAAATGTTCCACACATATGTTTTTTCCCTGTAGAGTTAATGACGTCAGTGATTTTATGAGAAAGGCTTAACAAAGTTTTGGTGGATGAAATCTTCTATATATCTGAATTGTTAGGTTTTATATAACTTTCATATGTGTTTCATAAAGCACACGTGAGTTTTCACGAATTATTCAGTTGAAGAGGCAGTACGTGAGAGATTTGGTTTTTTCTCAAGAATTTTTTCACTATACAACATCTCCCACAAGCAAAGAAGTCAGTGGACTGACACTATATTTCAAGAACATTCCCATTTGTGCTGTAAGAAAAAATATATAAATGAGGTTATTGATGGTACAGTTGACATCTCAATAATATAACAGATGATAAGTGTAAAGTGGAGATATAAGGCAGATGTAGATAATATACTATTATGGTGGACGATATCTTAATGTCAGATTTAATTTATATTGAGATATCCTGGATC
This sequence comes from Athripsodes cinereus, assembly GCA_947579605.1. Lineage (NCBI taxonomy): Eukaryota > Metazoa > Arthropoda > Insecta > Trichoptera > Leptoceridae > Athripsodes > Athripsodes cinereus. The sequence goes on from OX388322.1 coordinate 11,987,095, forward strand.
CTTTAAGATTTAAATTCAAGATGTCCTTGGTTCTTTAAGTTTTTAAATTGAGATATTCCGGGTTCCTTGAGACTAATTGGGATATCCTGGGTTCTTTAAGATTTTTAATTGAGAAATCTTGGGTTCTTTAGGATTTTAAATTGAGGTCCTGGGTTTGGCTCTTCCAGCTGTTGGTCTACTTCACCTTTACCACACATGCATGTTTTTGTTGTTTGGGTATGTATGTAAGTTTAATTGAAAACTGGATTCATCTTAAGAAATCTACCTTCCACTATTTCCTTATGATTAAAAAATTAAGCATAGGTTTTCCTAATAAAAATGCTTGTTTCTTGATTGGACTATGAGTGAATTTTACTTACCTATCTATTTTATTGGCCAGACAATTATTGATTTCATTTTATTTATTTTGATATGTAGCAAATTCTTAATGTTTCTCCTCTTTGTTTATCTTCCAAATTATAACTTGCTATGAAAGTATTTAAAGGGCTTTTCCACTTCTTCACAAGTCATCAGGAAAAAAAGAAAATATCTGCTTGGTAATGGAAATTCTGTGATTACACAAATTAATTTTAACACATTTGAAAGACCTAAATGTTGTTTTTAATTAGGTAATCATTTCAGTTGAAAATGAAAGACACACATTCAAGGATAATGTATTTCTGTGATGTGAAGGTGACTGAATGTATTCTATGACTTATTGAATATTTTGAACTGTTTTTTGGGACAATAAATTACTAGTCGAGAAAGTTGTTTACAAAGATCATTAGTATATACACATTTATTATTTAATAAGATAGAGTCTATTTGCTTTCTGTCTATATTTTTTTATATACCTATATATATTTCGAGAAAAAAAGAAGCAGAACACATTATATTTATGGTTGGTTAAGACCTTAATTAAGTATTTTAACCTACACATACCTTCTTAAATTATTACGAATTAATTGATAAAGGTTGGTATTGTGGAGCCCACAGCTGAAATTCATGGGCGATTGGTTTCAATGGTTGGTAGCAGTATTGAGAGTGATTCGCTGTACTGGAATGTTTGATATTCGTCTATTAAAATATTTTCATATAATTTTCTCATTATTATTTTTAATTCAGTCCAAAGTATTTTAATAATGCCCATACCTAACACTTATAACATTGTAAGTGAACTAGGACAGAGGCAGCAGTAGAATCGTTTAAAATCCATTAGCGCACAATTTACTGCTCGGCACACAAATACACAGTTGTAGTTGAATTAAAAGGAAGCTGTAATTGAATTTCACAGCCAACCAGTGCTACGTTCGTCGATAAACAGGGGTGGTCTGGTCTCGTGATTTTTATTGTCCTCGATTTTTTTTCACTCCAGACTGCAACACCATTCTTTTTATGTTTCTTTCGTACAGAATAGATATGCCATTATTATTATTTTCTCGATACATTGGAGTAGTTTGATATAGAATTCAGTCACAATAAAAAAAATTAAAACTTTTATAAGATAGACAGTATTTGTTTTGTAATGCTGAAAGTAGTCAGGTAGGTACTATAAGTACCGATATGATGAATACATTATGTATTATCGTTTTCTTAGAATCAAAATTAATACAAGCTCATATTGTATTCAATAATATTCTTAGATGTCTGCCTGTATGCTCAACAATCATACAATCATTCCATAATAATAATATTCCTAATCCATATTACGTATGTAGGTTATATGGATTAGGAAAGGTGTATGTGTAGGAATATATTATAATAATGTACAATAGAACTGGAATATTTTGAGCATCGTAATTTTGAAAAGCTCGATTAAAAGTCCACCGGCTAACTTAATTATGGGAGAAGCCGAAATGAAGTGGTTAGATAGGTAAAAATAAAACTATTGTTTTAGAGGATCTTACAGATCATGAGAACTTTTAAAATTAGAAATATTTCTTCCTATTTATTCCATCTAGAATTCTCACACAACTGGGATAACCGGTGGACTAATTGCGTGCAGTGAAAACATGGCTTTCTTTCTGTGTTTAAAAAAATATTCAGGATGGAAAAATGGGTGGCATACATTAGGTAAAGATTAACACCATGAATGTCTTACATAAGGGGCTTAGGTCCGATATTTTAATGTGCCCTTAGAGTTCCCTGCGTATCCTAAGATAGCTTTTTATTTGATATTTTTGTCTTATAGTATACTTTAACCTACTACCAATTATTACTATTATACCATCACGGCACCTCCCACAAGTGGGGTTGTCAGCGGACTAACTGTAAATAATAAACATGCAGATTTTCTTCTCTGTGCTAATAAAACAATAAGACATTCGGGATGGGTGGCATACCTCATCTTAAACTTACTAGGTATTTTTACCATTGGTTATTATCAAAATTAGATTGATAAAATTATTATAATACTTGGATATAACAGCTGATGGGTATCACAGAGAGTCATTGTATTTGTCCCTTACATAAAGTTGTTCAATTGGATGTGAAAGCAAGCTTAACTGCATTAAAGGGTAGCTCAGGATAAGGGTCATCTTCTATCGAAATATCGAACCTCTAAAAAATCTCTATTATTCGAAAGTTTTACTTCTATGAAGTGAACAAAATCTTTGTATTTGAAAGTGTATACGGACTTAATATCTTCAACTCGAGTTAAGACTAGACGACACGATTTTTCGTTGAAATTAATTTAAATTCGATCAGTTGATGTTACACTGTATTATTAGGTAGGTATAAGTAATTGAGTATAATATTACATAATAATAATAATAATAATAGTTTATTAAACACAAATATCATTTACAATAATCGAACAATAAAATAATACATTTTTTTTCCTAATACAATTACTCCCCAAAATTGAGCGTAGCTCGTGCTGTGGGGAGAAGTAATAATATGTTTGTATGTATGTATGCACGAACCTATGTACTAACGAAGGAATCAGGATATTGAATTTAAGGGATTCAGCAATGATTGAATGTAAGTACCTACATAGGGACATATTGTGTTATTATGTCGGTAGGATCTTTCACCCTTCACCATTTATATACATACATATGTACATATAATGATATTATTATATACCTACTTACATAATATATTATAGGTTGGCATTGGTCTCTATTTAAGTAAGTTAAATTACATTTCTGACATAACATATTCTTCCTCCTGTCTAGTTGGGTCGGGGACCGGTTACACCTAGGTACTTCCGCTAAAGATCTCTGACCATTTTTATTATGTTCAGGACCTTTGGTCGTTCTAAACCAAGCCTTTCAACACACGTGTTTGAATCTTGTTTACGTCAGCCCCTTCTTGGGCGACCTATCAGCCTTTTGCTTTTTCCCACAGACTTTAGCGGTTTTAGATTTATTCTGACAAAATCATGCCTATTATCAATATATCTTATAAAAATGATTTTCAAATTTACATACTAACGAAGACCGGGCTATAGGTACTCGCCCATTTCAAGAAATTTGCGTTCCATTGACTCGGCCATTTCAAGACGAGATACATATTTGAAATAAAAACTCACTAAATGCCGTACTTTCTTTTTTAAAAGCGAGAAAAACTGCAAAAAAGTGTGTATGAAAAAAATGTGAAAGAGATAAAAAATACGTTTTTTGCGTGAGTTTGAAAGAGTGAGAAAATATTCTTTACCGCCAAAATTGTGTACCATAAAATATTGCCATATTAAAATTAATTTTGAAAAGTACTACAAATATTTATGATTAATTTGTAAAAAATAAGCACAATCAGAAAAATTTTAAGTTTGTGCTAATAAACACATTTAAAATATTTTTAAGCTCGTATAATATAAATTTCATTTTCTATGGACCTCGAACAGAATTTTCTTTTGATCAATGAAAATAATTTGATATTTAAACGATCGAGGGGTTGTGTATTCACGTCGTGAAAATACATTTTTAACATAGGTATTTAATATTAACACAAAATACTGTTAAATAACCTAACTTGACGAAAGTACTCGAGTTTTATAAAATTAATAGTGAAAAGTTTACAGTGTTTCCATAATTCACTCGATGTCGGGTGCCTTGCCGAAAAGAAAAAGAAGAAGAAGTTTACAGTGTTTTGTGTTAATATTCAATATAATATTCAGCCAATTGCACATAAAATCTCATATTATCGATGACAAAAAAAGTCAACAAAGTATCTACTGATTCTCATCACCCGGTTTTATTTAACCGTAACTCCTGTGAAAGGGAAAGGACAGTATGGGTTTTTGAAGGAAGTGTCGTGACGCAATGGGCAGCTAACCCAATTATTATAGATACGTTATAAGGGGAGAAGATAATAATTATTATGATGCATGCATGAATCCGACTCCCGTTTAGTTACGTATGACCTATAGGTAAGTACCCGTATGAGTAAAGGATTGGTTTTAGAGGTGACAGGAAAATTATTCGAATCACAATTATTCGAATGGACAATTCTTCGAAAAAACATTTGTACGAACTAACTTTTCTTCGAATGACAATTATTCGAATGGCAGTTATTCGAATCCACAATTATCAGAAAACACAATTTTTCGAATTTTTATACGTTATATTGATAGCAACAATTATCCGAAACACAATTCTTCGAATTTTTATTATCAAGACAGATAATATTGCTCCTATTTTCGGCGAAAAGTGACGTACTTAGCGAATTATATAATTCGACTCAGTTTGCAATCGATTTATCTAAATAGTGTCAAACGTTTGGAAAAATAATTTAAATATATTTATAATTAGGTATGAACGCAATTGCTTCATTTTCTTAAGAAACTAATATAACGTTAAAGTTGGATGAGGTATGGCTGGAGTTTTATATGAAACGTAATATACCTAATTGCGTCAATATGACCTGCTTCTGAAGATCAAAATAAAATGAATTTAGATTAATATAAAATAATTCGAATAATAGGATTTTCTAACAAATGTTAGTCGAACAATTCACTTTCCATTAATTGTAATTCGAATAATTGATAGTCGAACAAATGTTATTCGATGATTTGTTAATTCGAATAATTATTTTTTCGAACAATTGTGAATTTGAACAATTGTATTTCGAAGAATTTTCATGTAATCAAGACAAAATTAAGATCGTTTATAGATTGTGTCAAGAGTAACCCTGCTGATGTAGTTATTACTATTATGTCGGTTGCGGCTTTCCACCCGATAATGATATCTGATGTAGTCCTAAAACAATAACTCGCAGTCAACTATACCAAAATAATATGAAAAACGAAGCAACTTTGTAAATCAATCACGGAAAGAGGTATTTTTTATTCACCCATTATCTACTGCCTACAGTCTTGTAGCATAGTCGAAAGTAAAAAGGTGAATTATTATAGAATTTATTTTCAATGCTGCTTAGTTTCTGAATTTATAAATGTTCACAAAATAATATTTTTAAGTGATAAACATAAGTTAATTGAAACATACATTAAAATACCCTATATCCTGAAGATATACAAATCCACAAGTTAGCCTATTGTTTGACAACGAACAAGTTTGTACCTATAACGAGTATAGATATCGCAATTTCATATTAGATACTATGTAGGTGTGTTATCTATGCTTCCATATTAAATTAGGCACTATCCATATCTGATTACATTAGAAATCTCAACGGATTCAAAGATCAACTGTGCATTAAGTCAATATATATTATAGATTATTATTATTATTAGTTTCACAAACTAGAAGTTTGATTCTACAAACTTAATTAAGAGTAAGTAAATCAAATATACCCGAATAGATAACGGGATCATTCATATTGGGTATGTATATTATGTTTAGGAATACCTTATTATAGATATGATAATAATATTATATTGTGTAGTTATGTGAACGTGGCTACACCCCTCCGAGGCAAAGAACAACTTTCGAGTGTTCTGTAAAATACATGTTTTCGAAAACATAACTTTAAATTAATAAATTTGACACCTTTGAGTCGATAGGATTATCTGTATGTTTGTTACGTTACCTCACTGTGGGAGATATTTTTAAGATGGTATGGATAATCTACTATCAACTATTTGCATATCTATTAGAGTTAGAGTAATAAAATATTAGCAATTTCATCATCATCACTGGCGCTACAACTTTTAGCCTCCTCAAGAAGTCGCCTCCATTCCCTTCTATCCATGTATGTATGTATGTTTGTTGGATGATTTATTCGGCGCCGTTTAATGGAGCATCCATCTCAAGGGCGCGGGAAACTATGTTGGAAGAGCGATGTCTTCAACTTGCTCCTGAACGTTGTTATCGGCTGGTTTTTCACCTTTCGTCGCTAATTGGTCACGCACAAAGCTCCCAGGTCCTTTTGTACCCCATCTATCCATCTCAACTTTGACCTCCCGACTCTTCTTTTGCCACTGGGCTTTGTAGACTAGGTATATACTCTTTTGATTGTTTAGGTATCGCTCATCCTTTCTACATGCTTCAGCTATCGGAGTCGGCAGATTTTGATGTAGGTACTTGATGATGTGCATATCTTGATACAGCGTATAGAGTTCGTATAGTTGTATCTACTTCACCAAACTCATAGATAAGTAATTTCACATGATCAAATAGGTATGTTTTAGTAACATCTACAACATATAAGGATGACAATCCGTTATTTATATTATATGGAAGTTTATCATATTATCATTTCCATGTAATAAATAATTACGAAGAGTCGAAACAAATAATAATAAGAATCGTAAATTGATAATAATATAATTTCTGTTAGTTACCCAATTATCAGGAGAATTGAATCATAAACATTCATGCCTAATAAATAATAATAATTATTATACCTTCTTGTGATTTTCATCAGAACATTGAAATCGATTAATTTCCTCAATCCTTCCAGTCGTAAACGTGAGAAATCACAAGGAGATGGAAATTATTCAGCAATCTATTTCTCATGTTATTAGATAAACAGGTATTTATCAAATAATGGCGACTAGTCTTAACACTTCAAGGCACTCAGGTTAAGAATTTATTCACCATATTGCTTTATTTAAATAAAAATCTAGGTATTCGTATAATTTTACAAAAACCATGAATATAGGGATATCCTTCAATAAGATAATGTATAAAGCATCAGTTTGAAGTTCTAGATAGAAATATATTTTTTTAGTATTATTTAACGGAAATCGTTTCGGAGTTGCGCTGTACAATAAGATGCATGCCACGCAGTATGTCGACTTTTTATTCATGGTTAATAAATATTTTTTTTTGCGCTGTATCATGACCGGCAAGGCGTGGCATAGATGAGTTGCAGTTATAATTCTTTGACTCAGAATACAAAAAATAAGGAACAGTTTTTTTTCAATGTTGACATTTTAGAGGTTATAAGCACCATCCATCCCATCACGACATTGCATACAAGTGGGGTAGTGAAACTAACTGCCTTACAAGAAACATGTGATTCGTCCTCTCCGTGCCCAAAAAGTTAAGACACTCAGGATGGGTGGCATAACTCATTGCTGAACCGAAGATGTTAAATTCAAATGAAATATGATGTTTTACGAATACATGCCTTTTACAGAACACTCGAAAATTAACAGAAGCTAGTGGAAGGCCTATTCTTTACTGGAGACTCCACGGAAAGTATAGAACAGACGTCTCCAACCTTTTTATCGTTTTGTAAGGAACTTTTCAACAAAAAAAAAGACTTATCTCAGATTCCTCCTGCCGCCCAGTGCTACTTATTCCGTGGATTGGGAGTTGGAGACCACTTCTATGAGAGATAATAAATATGGGTTTCCTATAGATGAACCTTATACATTTAATTTTGAATGAAGGATTCACTGACCTATATCTTTTTGAGAAAATTGATCAAGCGCCTATCATAAGGTGTTAATATATATCTACTTACATTCCTACGTATATACTCGTATAATATTTTGTCAGGTACCTACTCGTACATAAGAGATGCTCAACAAGATATTACATTATCGAAGAACATTTCCAATAGAACTAGGAAACTAGAAATAGAGGAAATGACAGACTTAGGTAAACTTCCTCGACAAGATTAGGTGCTCGGGATTTGCTCTATGTACTTTAAATTTCCTGTCCAAACTCTCATATCTGCAAACATTTACATACAAAACTTACCAAGTAAGTGAACCCATTTCTTAAAACCGCACGGACGTAATAAACGATGGTAAATATTCACACTCGAAGTTCAATAAAAGTATTTTTTTTTTAAATTACGTACATTCATACACGCACAGACAATTCACACAGATCGAGTTAGTCCCAAACTAAATCTTGAATTATGGGTAGGTACTTACACGACGACACACATATACAATCCACTAAACACATAAACATGTAACACCCAAACCCAGGACAATTTGAAAGAGGTCATTCTTCATTTTGCCCTGGCCGGGAATCGAACCCGGGACCTCGTGTCTCAAAGGCAAGAGCGTTACCTCTGCCTCGCCTACCTTTGCTACTTCGCTCGATAATTTATATACCTAATTATAATTATATGAAATTTTGAATATTTAAACATGATTTCACAAATCAACTACAAAAAAATCATATCCACGTATAAAAATCATATGTAATATGTACCTATACTTATGTTATATACTCTAGAAAAAACTTAACTTATACATGTATCATTAACAAACTGTTTTTATATGTACAAAATTATGTATAAGATAATTCATGACTTACAATATATCGTCCCTCTTCTGACTAACTGTCGTATCAAACATTTTTGCGAAATCGAGTTATGATCACTGATCTGTACTTATATGTGCCCTGCGTGTTCTCACTGAAAATCACACCTGTAACTGTTACCGTTATCCTGGAAAATCTTTCTGATTTGTTGTCCTATTTACAAATTATTCTAAATAAAATGTGTTGTATCTACTTATTCCTCAAAATTTCATCACAAAAATGATTCTGAGATATATAAGAATAGGCACAAATAAAATAATGTAATATATTTACACTGTATCATATAACTAGGAGAGACGAAAATATACACGGCAAAACACAAAAAAAACGCTCTCCTGAACAATTTAAATTTAGGCAGTTACGACTGTTAGTCAGAAGAGGGACGATATTACATATATGTTTTCGTACAATGAGAGCGAAAAGGTTTTTTTTTTACAGTAATACTGTTCATCGTTTCTTTTATACAATCAATAAATATATCTACCTAACTTAACTCTAAACATCTTTGTAAAAGGTAAAATATTTTCATTCAAAGTATTACTTATGTAAAACTACCTGGTAGGCTAAATTGAGCAATTCAATACGAACCTTGTTTGTATTTATTTTTACCTATTAGAATTTCTGAGTAAGAGGTTGGATTTTTAGTGACGCTTTTCTTCACTTTATCTTTTGAATATAAGAAAAAAGGTTTTGGTGTACCAGAAGAAACAAATAAATAACAATATAAGAGTGGATTATTTATTTCCTTATAGCAAAATTCTCCAATCACAATTTAATACAAACTTTTACTCAGTTATAAGATATTGTGCGATATTCGCTTTTTCAAATTTGTGATATTTTTAACGTATCTATTACTTAAATGAGTATGAATAATTAATGAATAAATTAACGTGATTTTTACAAAATAATCTCCTTATGTTATTTTCTTGAAGGTTTTGAAGATGTTTGAAATTATAATTTAAGTAGTTTATTAATCTACTGTGATGTTGTGTGAGAGACTTTTTTTACCTAATTCACATCAAATAAAATCTGAAGCTCTTTTGTTATAAAACGCAGTTCTTTAATGTCGCGATTATTTTAATATCCTTGCCATCCTTGGAACCCAACTGTCTGAATGCACACTTTGCCTCTCCTCCTACTACGTTGGATGATACTGCTAAAGCGGCTGCTCTGAGAGATTTAAGTACACACGTAGGGCTAACAGGTCCACATTTTGATTTTCCAGCCATATCGGAAGCTGAGGTTGAGCGTTGCATTGCCTCCATTAAGTCCAAAGCTGCAGGTTGTGATGAAATAAGCATATCTTTTATCTCGCGCTTTCTCCACATTATAATACCACACCTGACTCATATTATTAATTTTTCTTTCAAACACTGTATAGTTCCCCGCAAATGGAAACAGGCTTATGTCATTCCATTACCAAAAAAAAATGATTCCACAGCTCCACAGGATTTCCGCCCAATATCAATACTTCCATTTTTCTCAAAAGTGCTGGAAAAACTTGCATACTGGGTAAGTCCAAATCACCTGGTCCAGCACTGGTTGCTCGACCATCTCAGAAAAAATTGATTTTTTTGTGCTATCACCCCAACATGTTGGTAGTTCAAAATGATAATTATTTTAATTTTATTGGTTTTAGTTTTTGTGTGGCGGCCATATTTGTTTTACAAGGCGGAGACATTTTCGCAGTTTAAAGGGTTTGCGAAAACTTGAATATCTCAGGTTCTATTTATTTTATCAACATAAAAATAAAAGTAATTTGTTAATAAGAATATAAGCTTAAGGGTTGTAATAAAACATTTTCACCTAAATATAATTCTAAGGGATGAAATTTCAGTCTACATTCTTAACTCTTTTTTGCAAAAACTCCCATTTTCACGGAAAGATTTTGGACGAAGGGAAAGAGTCCACTCATCAAAACTTTTTTGACAAACAACTAGGTACTAGTTGTGTTGACAAACAAAATTTCAAGTCTCAGACTTGACCCCCCTTTTGACAAAAAAATTTCAAAATTTGGAAATTCTCAAAATTTTCCATTTTCCAAGCTCAATATCTCTGGTGGGGGACTAGGTATAAATTTGAAATGTCACCCCATAATAGACCTGTACCATAGTATTATGTGGCAAAAATTTGGAGTTTGAGATTTTACTACGAGCAGAGATATGGCAATCACAAAATGTCCAAAAATTAGTACTTCAACGGGCATACCGCATCGGCATATCGTCGTTGCATATTCAAAAAGAGACATGTGCACACATTTTTATTTAGGCATACTCTTTTAAAACTGTTCATTAAGGAATTAAAATTGTAATTTGGACTTTTTATTGACATGTGATATTATTCTTTAAGTATTGAATTTCAATATTTGATACTAAGAATCACTTTATAAAATGGTTATGATGTCATTATAAGCAGTTTAATCTGGTAATGTCAAAATGTTTATGAATTCACATGTTCCTTTTTGAATATGCAACGACGATATATAGAATATAAAATTGTTTACTAATAGTAAATCGATGTATATTAGATAATATTTACAAAATACAATTCCAAATAGTAAAATACCATGTTATATAATTAAATATCTTGATTGTTTGTGGGGGTGGGGGGGTTAAAATTCTGGGAGAACTGGCAGCCTGAATCAAAATAATGCACAATTCAGTGGGTGAATATAACGTATTTAAGTCGATTAATATGTGACATGGTTCTTGGCAAAAAAGACATTTTACACAAAATAACTTGAAGTCTCAAGGCTTACTATTATACACACATTAATTTAAAAGCAAACTTCTTTCTGCTAGCTAATACAATTTTGGTGTACAACAAAGAGCTTAGAGATCGCCTCGCACAATTGAGGGGTGATAGTGTGAAAGCGGCCAGTCACAGTTGTAAATTCCATTGGTGCGAGCTTTCTCAGAATGTTATTCATAGGTACCCAGGTCTTGTCACCTCTTGAAACTTTGAACGAGGTTCGTGGCCTAGCTAGCTCATAAAAGTAAACTTTCAGGTCATTGTTTTCGATGCTTATTTCCTCAATAACTCCAAGGTACCATTGCTCTTCATATATGCATGCAACTATGTCTTCTTTCTGGAGGTATAATGAGGCAGTTTTTGACACAAGTATGTCATCACAGTCGTCAGAGGAATAAAATCACATATGTACTTGCCTCAAGTCATTATTGATGCCATTATCTCTTATTACAAAAAGTCGATTATAGCAGGTAGCACATAAAGATTTTCGAGGAATAAGATTAATTAAGTGATTTTTTTCCTTAGGTAAATGTTAAATTTTGATTTCTCTGAGACCTTTAATTATAGTTTTTTATGGATCTTTAGTGGGTCACAACAAGAATTTTCAAACAGATGGTTGTACTTAACAAAATACTTGACTTCATGGTACTTGCAGATGATAACAATAGCACTGTTTATAACTCAAAAGATTTCTGCCTTCTTCACATTCCATGTTTCAAAACTATGACACAAAGAGTACAAAGACAACCTTCGTCTTTGGCTGCTAACAGAAAACTAACCTAGGCTGGGAGAGTACACAGCGTTCATGCTAATAAATGACTGTGCCTGCTCAAACAAGATCCAACAGGTTAAAATATGATTCAGACTGCTAGTTCTCCCTGAGTTTTAGTACCCCGCCCCCACACAAAATAAAGATATTTAATTATATAACATGGTATTATACTACTTAGATTTCCATATAATGAGTTACAATCCATTGGATTGGTCTGCAACGAGTTTGGATTTTCTTCTCTATTCCTCCCTATTCTCAGCCAGTTTTTTCAGCTCTACGTACGAGCAACAGTTCATGCCCCTCTTCAGTTGGCCTATATACGCGTCTCTCGGTCGGCCTCTGCCATTTGTGCCTTCGGTCCTACCTTCCACGATAGCGATGAGCAGTCCTGGGTGCCTGATGTTGTGGCCAGTTAGCTCGTTGTTGGCTGATTCTTAAGGAGTTGCCTTTTTTCACCTACCCTGGTTAACAAATCTACGTTTTCGACGTGTTCCGACCAATGAATCTTCAGCATGCGTCTGTAGCACTCATTAGATTTCTATTTTGTAAATATTATCTAATATACATTGATTTACTATTAGTAAACAATTTTATATTCTATATATGCCGATGCGGTATGCCCGTTGAAGTACTAATTTTTGGACATTTTGTGATTGCCATATCTCTGCTCGTAGTAAAATCTCAAACTCCAAATTTTTGCCACATAATACTATGGTACAGGTCTATTATGGGGTGACATTTCAAATTTTTACCTAGTCCCCCACCAGAGATATTGAGCTCGGAAAATGGAAAATTTTGAGAATTTCCAAATTTTGAAATGTTTTTGTGAAAAGGGGGGTCAAGTCTGAGACTTGAAATTTAGTTTATCAACACAACTAGTAACTAGTTGTTTGTCAAAAAAGTTTTGATGAGTGGACTCTTTCCCTTCGTCCAAAATCTTTCCGTGAAAATGGGAGTTTTTGCAAAAAAGAGTTAAGAATGTAGACTGAAATTTCATCCCTTAGAATTATATTTAGGTGAAAATGTTTTATTACAACCTTAAAGCTTATATTCTTATAAACAAATTACTTTTATTTTTATGTTGATAAAATAAATAGGACCTGAGATATTCAAGTTTTCGCAAACCCTTTAAACTGCGAAAATGTCTCCGCCTTGTAAAACAAATATGGCCACCACACAAAAACCAAAACCAATAAAATTAAAATAATTATCATTTTGAACTACCAACATGTTGGGGTGATAGCACAAAAAAAATCATTTTTTTCTGAGATGGTCGAGCAACCATTTTATTTATTTCTGGACCGGTAGGTATGGAATTACCCTACTGGCATTTCAATAAGTTTCTTGTGGAAAATGACTACCACAATAATTTTCAGTCAGGATTCAGAGAAGGGCATAGTACGACAACTGCGTTAGTAAAAATCACTGATGACATAAGAGGAGCTATGGATAAAAAACAACTAACCCATTTGACACTATTAGATTTCAGCAGTGCTTATAACACTGTGGATTTTGATCTACTCCTTGCTTCTCTCAGGCGACTCAATGCATCTCAATCCTGTATTTCCTGGTTCGAGTCGTACTTAAAAGGTATAACTCAGTGTGTGCGGTTGTGAAGTGGTGTTGAGTCTGGCTGGTTGGATTTGAAGGCGGGTGTGCCACAGGGCGGAGTGCTTTCTCCTCTACTGTTCTCGATTTTCATCAGCCCCATCGTGCGACATATTCCCTGTAACTACCATCTATATGCCGATGACCTACAGATCTATACTCACTTCAAGTTAGAGGATCTGTCGAGGGCTGTTGATGAAAAGTCAAATTGTTTGCAACAAGTTTCTGACTGGGCCACTAAAAACGGCTTGATTCTTAATCCTACTAAAACACAAACGATGTTTATAGGAAGCACCTATTCTATCTCAAAACTGAATAATCTAACGATTCCTAATACATACATTGACTCCACTGTAATCCCTTATTCCAAAACTGCAAAGAATCTTGGTCTCTTACTGGATAGAGAGCTTTCTTGGCGTCAACACGTTAATAATGTTAGGAGGAGATTCTTTTGCAGCATGCATAATCTGAGGAGATTGCAAAGGTTCTTGCCCATGAAAATTAAAACTCTTTTGGTCCAGTCTCTTCTACTTCCAATCCTTGATTATGCCGATTGTGCCTATGTTGGTTGTAACTTGGAATTACTCACTAAACTGGAAAGGTTACAAAATACTGGCATTCGTTTCATCTTTGATCTGAAAAGATCTGACCGCATAACAATAAACTGAAATGGCTTACCGTGCGCCAAAGACGAGATCTCCATGTCTTATCACTGGTTTATAATTGTTTATACTCTACGTCTTCACCATACTATCTTAAGGAAATGTTTGAGTATCTTTCGAGCCATGGCTTGCCCTTACGATCCAATAGCGAGCGTCTTCTGGCGATACCAGCTCATAGCTCAAACTTTTTTACAAACTCTTTTTCTGTTCATGGTGCTCGCTGTTGGAATAGTTTGCCTTCCAGGATAAGGTTGCTCCCCACTCTTCAAGCTTTCAAGCGGGCGGTCAAGGACCATTTTATCACACAAAATATGGCTTCTGTATCCTAGTCCCTTTTCCTACATATTCTTCTCCTTTTTTACCTCCTCTTTCCTTTCTTTAAAAAATTTTCTTTATGTGAAGGTTTTATGAAATTGGGTTAGTTGGAAGAAATCGCACCTCTGCGATAAACTCGCCCTCTGCATATTGATTGTCTTTGTTTGAAATGTATTTTTGTGTAAATTTGCTTGTTATCAATGTACAGTAAAGAATAAATAAATAAATAAATAAATGATAAAGCGGATATTTTGTTACAGTGTTCACTAAGAAGAATGGTTGGTAAAACATTGCGGGATAGAGTGAAGAATGAGGATATCAGGAGAATGAGCGGATGCGAGAACAGTGTTGTGGATAGAATGCGTGTAAATAAGTTACGATGGTTTGGACATGTTGAGCGAATGCAAGATGAAAGAATGACGAAGAGGATGTATTTGTCTGAAAGAGGAGGTGTGAGGAAGCGCGGACGGCCAAGAACCACGTGGCTTGAGCACGTGGATCAAATCCTAAAGGACGGCCGCGTGTTGAGTAAGAGAAATCGGCGAACATGCATGAGAAACTGGATGAATGTGGAGGAAGCGAAAGAAGTTTGTAAGGATAGATCTATATGGCGTTCCGTTCTCTCTGCCTACCCCTCCTGCGACACGGCGTGAGGGTATAGATAGATAGAGAGAAAAATCCTTCGAGTTACATAATTATTCCAATTAGTCTTAACAGAACGTAACATGCATAGACAATTCACACATATCGAGCTACTCCCAAACTAATATATTAATCTTGTATTATGGGTACTAACACGACAATACACATACATAAAATGCACTAAACACAACATTTATAAATACATGTAATGATGTAACATCCAGATCCAGAACAATTTGAAAAAAGTCATTCTTCATTTTTGCTCTGGCCGATTTGTCAAAAATCATTTTATTCAAGATAGGTAAAACGGATCCAAACACAAGTACCTACCTTCCTAGTTTTTAGTTAATAATAGTATTAAATATGTATATTTGTAGGTAAAACATTGATTATACTGATTCACCTAACATCTGATGTATCTACAGCACCAATAAGTAATATTAAACTACTATCATCACGAAACCGTAATATATGTACACTGAAACTCCAAGTACAATATAAATCTATAAGTAAGGTATGTACATATATTATTATATTCCCGTGTTCCTGCGCGGGAAACACTTAATTGCATTTTCAGGATAAAGTTTGCACTACTACCAATGAGGTATAACATTATAACTCTGGTATAAAGAACGTGTACAGTAGGTATATATTAGTGATGTAACGAATGTGTGATTCTGGATATTCGCGAATGCGAAAGCGAATATTGACTTACTTAAATTTCTGCAATATTGCTCAAACATTAAAATTTCTACCCCCCCCATCGCCTAGTATTCAAAATGGTATAGGAATTTTAAATATTTCAAAACTCCTCGGTTTTCTTAAATAATGATTTCTTGCGGTACCTTTTTCTACATACAATGTACCGGGTAGGTAACCGGTATTTTTGGAAGACATCGCATATTAGCGATAAACTCGCCCTCTGTACATTGAATTGTATAATTGATATTTATATGACTGTTTTATTTTGTAATATTGTAACCAATTTACAGTGAAGAATAAAATAAATAAATAAATATTTTTACCGAATATCCGATACTTAATTACCAATATAATACTCGCAAAACATTCGCATTTTTTTTTGCGAATACGAATGCGAATACTTTGAAATCTACGAATATTCGTTACATCGCTAGTATATACATACACTTGTAGGTTCAAATATTTCTCTACGTATGCAATATGCATGAACTGAAAACATAGTACTAATGGTCTCACAAAGGTTAATGTAATATTCAGGGCACCATGTTGTGCACGTAAATATAGTAATGATATTGAAAAATGTTAAGGGAAAGGATATTTCTGAGCATTTTATCACGTGTCTATTTTTGCTGTGCGTAGATATTTAGTTCACTGTGTCGGTGTTTAGGTAGTAGAATTCTATAGCGAATTAAATCAAACAAAAGTTTTATTCTACTCTTTGTTTATTTGACGAGAGAATAAACAAACAGTAGAATAAAACATTTGTTTTACTTATTTCGATATAATCATAACTTTGATTGCACATATCTCATTATGAAAAAATAACTGATACAAACCTTAATGTTTCAAAAAGTAGTACGCCAGAGATATCACTTTTACACGAAACTGGTCAAGCACTGAAGTGAGAAGCATTTGAAACTTTAATTTGACTTGAGAGTTTATTTGATTGAGAAATATTTAAAGTTTCATAAAAAAAGTCATAGAAAAATGAGATATAAATGTCTATGATTTTATTGGTGCACAACTTGTAAAACTCCATAATTTTAATTTATAAATTACAATTTATTTGTTTTACAAAAAATATTTTAAATAATGTGACATATGTTTCGGCTGCAATGCCATAATGCTGCAATGCCATAGTATGATTATGGCATTGCAGCCGAAACATATGTCACATTATTTAAAATATTTTTTGTAAAACAAATAAATTGTAATTTATAAATTAAAAAGAGATATAAATGAACAAAACTCTTACTAGATATAGTGTTGTATATTTACTTATTCATTCTTTACTGTACATTGATGGATAACAATCACATAGAAGGTATATATTCATATAAGATACAATCAATATACAGAGGGCGAGTTTATCGCAAAGGCGCGATCTCTATTGAAGCCTAATCAATCGTACTTAATTACGTTTTATGATTTACGAAAATTGAGATTTTGGAGAAATGAAACGACAACTAATTTATTAAAAATAAATGAGGTATTGCAGATATCATTGCATAGATTTCAAATTTATATATCAAACTAAAGAATCTAATTATTTTTTCAGTCTTCACGCTCCACTCACACGTAGCATAGAGTAGCAAAGTGAATTGAAGCATTAATCAAGTCATAAAGTAACAAGGTTCCAACATAAATAATAATAATAATAATACTACCTGGAATACTATGAATAGGTGTGTGTGTGTGCATGTGGATGTAGTTGTTATATACTTATCTACTTACTATACTCTCACTTGCTCACTTAATGCTAAACTAGAGTTTTCTCGTTCTATATAATTTGTATGAACGTTAATTGTATATTGCTGAGCCTCACCTCACCTTCAAGCAGGAACTGCAAGGGAGTGTTCGATTACGTCACGATGACCGACGAGAAACTATGCATTATAATTATATTTGCTGTCAGACGAAAAGGCAGATAAGTACAGCACGACTGCATGTTATTTGCTGCTTTGGTCGATAGCCCAAAGTATAGCAGTCGGTCATCTTGACGTAATTAAGCGCTATTTGCTGTTATCGTCCGACATCTGCTGTGAGGGGCCGAATCGTATTTTAATCATTTCCTGCTTAACGTTACTATTTCTATAAGTAATTCGTCTATATTATGACGGGAGCCGAGAATGATTGTTCTTTCTGTAAATATTGTATTAAGTAATAAAACTCAAAATAACATATTATTATTATTTTTCATTAATATGAAGTTCTATCTATCTATCTATACCCTCACGCCGTGGCCCAGGTGGGGTAGGCAGAGAGAACGGAACGCCATGTCGCTCTATCCTTACATACTTCTTTCGCTTCCTCTACATTCATCCAGTTTCTCATACATGCACGCCGATTCCTCTTACTTAACACGCGACCGTCCTTGAGAATTTGATCCACGTGGTTAAGCCACGTAGTTCTTGGACGTCCGCGCTTTCTCACACCCTCTCTTTCAGATAAATACACCCTCTTCGTCAATCTTACACCATCCATTCGCTCCACATGGCCAAACCATCTCAATTTATTCACACGCATTCTATCAATAACACTCTTCTTGCATCCACTCATTCTTCTAATATCCTCATTTCTTACTCTATCACGCAATGTTTTACCTACCATTCTTCTCAGTGATCGCATCTCCACTGCATTTATTCCACTCTCGTCCTTCTTCAGCCATGTCCAAGTCTCGCTTGCATACATCAGTGTCGGTACGAGGATGGCGTTGTGCACCAGCATTTTAGCCATGTTCGAGACATTGCTATTGCTAACAATAGATCGAAGTGCTCCGTTCACTCTCGCACCAGCCACTTTTCTTTTTTCAATATCCCTTTCGTACCTACCATCCCTCACAAACATACTTCCTAAATAAACATATTCGTCCACTTGCTCCAAACATTCATTTCCAACCTTTATTTTACACATTGTCCTTTCAATCTCTCTTTCAAACACAAGCACTTTCGTCTTTGTCACATTCATTTTCATCCCATTCATACTGCAACTTTCATATACAACTGACACAATCTTTTGTAAATCACTTTCACTCTCAGCCATTAATACCAAATCGTCTGCATACATCAACGCATTCAAACGGTTTCCATTCAATTCAATGCCAACATCCATCTCTTTCAAAGGGCGCATACAGTAGTCGAAAAAAAGGTTGAACAGCCATGGAGACATGACACAACCTTGCTTCACTCCTTTGGTGAGGACAAACCACTCGGAGAAGGCGTTATTTACCCTCACGCAGGCGGAGCTCCCAACGTATAGCGAAGAAATTGCGTGGATCAACTGGCTGTTCACCCCATACTCCGACAACACGCGCCACAATCTCTCCCGATCCACACGATCATATGCTTTCTCCAAATCCACGAACGCACAGAAAAGCTTCTGGTGTTTACCCAGAAGCTTCTCTACGACCATTCGTAGGGAGAAAATCTGATCCGTGCACCCTCTACCATTCAAAAAAGCTCCTTGTGCATCCCATATCTTACACTCTGTTGCCTTTCGTACTCTCTCAATCAGAATTCTTCCATACAGTTTTCCTATTGAACTCAGCAAGCTAATAGCCCGATAACTCCCACATTCAAGCCTAGAACCTTTTCCCTTATATAATGGACAGATGATAGCCTTCCGCCAGTCCTCTGGAGTAACGCCTTCTTTCCAACAAGTGTTGAATAGTTCTAGGCACCATGCGAGAGTCCTCTGCCCACCAGCCTTGATGAGCTCAATTGAAACACAATCATATCCTACAGCCTTACCGCACTTAGCTTTCTTCAACGCATTCGTAATTTCCGTCAAACAAATTTCATCATTTACACTCATGTTATCATTTCTGCTATTGCACTCATTTGCATTCAAACCACCACATTCAAATAATTCTTCAAAATACTCTTTCCATCTTCTTAACACGCAATCACCACTCACTACAACATTACCATTATTATCTTTTATCCCTTTCACTGAGTTTACTTCCACACCCGTCCTCTTCCGCTTCACCTCCTTCCAAAATATTTTCAAATTTTCTTTCGCACACGCTGACAACTTCTGGCATTCCTTGTCTTCTAGCAATTTTTTCTTCATTTCCACTACCTCTCGCACTTCTTTCTTGCACGCTCTGTATGTTTCTTTCATTCGTTCCTTATCGCCTTCACTTCCCTGTCTTACACTCATCAAATCTTTCCATGCATTCTTCTTATTTTCCACGGCCTTTTTCACATCATCATCCCACCATGCATCACCTTTTTTGCGTCCAACGGTGGTTTCACCACATACTTCTTTTGCACACTCTATTAGCACACCTTTCATAACATCCCATTGTTCATTCAGTGTACATTCTTTCCTTTCATGCGCGCTAAATCTTTCATTCGTCTTTCTTTCGTACTCTTCCTGTATTTTCGCATCTTTCAGTTTTTCGACTCTCAATCTTTTAAAAGGCACGGTTTTATGTGTTCTCGACCGCCAGCCAGAGAACAGATTTATCCTAGTAACAACAAGGAAATGATCTGTTTCCAACTCAGCGCCACGGTAAACTCTGGTATCTGTAGTCGCCTTTCTAAGACGAGAGTCCACACACACAAGGTCTATCATCGATCTTTCATTCCCTCTCTCCCAAGTATACTGATGGATTTCTTTATGAGCGAAAAACGTATTTGCCACAAAGAGTTCCATCTCCAAACACGCTTCTATTATACGTTTTCCGTTGTCATTCACTCTTCTATCACCATGATTTCCCAACACACTCTCTAAGTCATGCCTTCTGACACCAACCCATCCATTGAGATCACCTGCCAAAATCAATCTTTCATTCTCATTCTTATCGTCTGCGATCTTCCGCACACTGTCCCAGAACTCTTCCTTTTCCGTATCCATTGCATCGTTTCCGGGACCGTACCCAATCATGAGTAGGATCCTCGTCAACCCTACCTTGAAGCGGATCCAAATTAGCCTGGGGCCAACACATTCATATCCTTTCATACAGTTGCTCATTCTCTCTGACAGAAAAGCACCCACACCCTGACACGCATGTTGTGAGTCAGGGACTCCTGACCACAGCTCGATTCTTCCGTCTCTTTCATTCATCCCACTTCCTTTCCTTTTAGTCTCACAAACACACAAAACATCTAGAGACTTTTCATCCATCATCTCAAAGATTTCATTCTTCTTTCTCATCATCCCTCCTCTTACATTCAACACTCCTAACCGACATTCCGGTCTCCTCTGTGTGCCCTTCCCCCCCTTTGACACGCCATGATGGGTGGCAAGCCTCATCGCTGGTATTCGCGTCAAGGGGCGTTGGTTCTTACTTATCTCATTCTTAACATTATGAGTTCCCTACCTATACTACACTTAAATTACTAATGTTACTATTTATACACAACTTAACTTACACATACAGTACTAATAGCTAATTAACCTAAACACATCTTAATAATATTAAGCAATGACACTATTCAATTCAATACACACACATCTACGTATATATTATTATTGTTCGCCGTCGTATACGCGTACACACACCAATATCGAAAGTTCGGGCCTTGTCATATCAGTGGACTTTGTGTCATCTGTGTAATATGAAGTTTTACTAAATAATATATTTATAAAGGAATCAAAATATTACACCATTGATTTGTGCTTACAAAAATTAATTCTACACTGATTCTGCCTAGGTGCCTATTAAGTTGTGAGTTAGCTAGTTGGCACATCATAAATATAATAGTGTATTAAAATTAGAAGCTTGGCACAAATCATCCTCGTAGGATGCTATGTCATAAGTGAAAAAATAAATAAATTAGAAGACTCTGGACTAAATGGTCGGATAATATGAAGAAGATCCCTGAAAAGAGGTAGATGCAGCCCACGATAGAAAAGAGTAGAAAATCATAGGTAAGGCCTATGTCCATAGATAGACACAAAATGTTTGAAAAAGGAGAAAGTCAATGTTAATTGATGCACGCTAATTATATATAATACGTAGGTAGGTATACTGAATTCTGTTTAAGTTGATAGTGATATTTAAAATTGAATTAATCTGATAACAATTCAGAAAAATTCACTTTTTAGACATCTTTTAAATGCGACTATGTTTGTTAGTATTTCAAAAATCAAGTATTATTTGATTTTTTGAAAAAAAATATTTTTTTAGTGCAATATTTTTTGAGGACATAATTTTATGATATTTTGATATCGGCGTTTGGTTGATTGGGAATAAGTTAGTACTTAGAATGATACAAATATTAATAAGTTTGTAGGGTTATATTTTTTGTTCTGAATACAAACGAATATATTCTTTAAATTATTTACTTCATTACATACGATATTATTGTTTGCTACAAAATTATGAATCCATTTGTCACCATCGAATAATAAACAAACTAAAGTATAGAGAGGAAGCAACCATACTAAAAGTTGTTCTATGAAACACAATGCTTGTCACCAAGAAAGCATCGCTGCATTTAAGGAGGAAGTAGATTTGCGATGGATAGCCCATTAGAATATTACTTAGGATAAACTGGAATAATGTGTATAATGTAGATATATATCTTTATACTTTATCTTCTTTATGAAATAAGTCTAAGGGACCGGGAACTGTGGTGTTGGGCTGTGTGCTTTATATATATTATATTATATTACACAATCGGGTAAGACTTCAAAACTTTATCCATTAACATCATATTGTGCTAAGTGGATGACAGAAACTACAAAATACAACACGATGATGATAATAATATGATATGTATACACGTGTATAGGTATAATGGTACATAAATATTTAGTACAAACAAACAACAATACAAATTGTATAATAAGTAGGTCTTGTACATTCAACACTAGCAAATACATACATTAGGTACGTAACATGTCACCGAGTTCTCTTAACATTATACTTTAATATACATGAATTAATATTCATAATCTACTTCTTGTCTTGAAATAGTACACACCTAGTATAGTTAACTTCCGGTTAAGTTCCATTCTTAACGAATAAACCCATCGATACACAACCCTTTTCAGCGTCTCATAGATAATGTGAACTTTAGGTACTTATATTGAAGTCAGTATTTCTGATACGCTTGTGTTCATATGAAACAGTTTCAAATCAGATAATATTTATTCATCACTTGTATCTCTGTATCTGTCAACATGACATCCTCTACAAGTGAATTCTCCATTAGAATATTTATTTATTTTATTCTTCACTGTACATTGTTTACAATAATACAAATTAACATAGAAAATATCATTTATACAATTCAATGTACAGAGGGCGAGCTTATCGCTAAAATGCGATGTCTTCCAACTAACCCGGTTACTACCTCAATTATTACAGTTTGAGGATACACATTGTCATTTACAGAATCTACCACAGGATAGAAAATATAAGACGTTCTCGACAGATATGCGATCTGATTTCTGTATTTTTCAGGTTACTGAAAATCTACAAAAATAGTGCAAGACATGTTTGATATAAATCAATTGATTTTGGATAATATTACACGAAAAAGAAAAATTAATATTATTTTAGTCCATAATCTTGAATTTTAAATACCTACTTATAGATATCAACTTTATAAGCATAACTTCATATTTATTAATGTTATTTATCACTCTACATGTAGAAAAAGCGAGTTTATTATTAGATTGTGATATCTTCCAACTAGTCTGGTTATTAAAACAAAAAAATAAATAAAAAGAAAAATAAATATTATTTTAGTCCATAATCTTGAATTTTAAATACCTACTTATAGATATCAACTTTATAAGCATAACTTCATATTTATTAATGTTATTTATCACTCTACATGTAGAAAAAGCGAGTTTATTATTAGATTGTGATATCTTCCAACTAGTCTAGTTATTAAAACAAAAAAAAAAAAAAAATATTATATGTATTTTTTTATTACATTTTTTCTTTCAAAATATATATATTATGGGGTGGACGTCAGATAGAAGGTTAATTTAACCTTAATATTAATATTTCTAGGTTCTACAGCTCAAATAGGTAGATTTTCTAAACTTATCGATGACGCATTTGAGATCGATTTCATAATATTATAATTATTAAAGAGTAGGTTAAGTACCTACATATTATTTTAGGAAAAACTATTAGGGAAAACATAGTTTTCTTTATAATTGTGTTAAAAAACACCATTAATGTTAGTCGTAGGTATTATTATTGTGTACATATTAGGATATGAGTGATTTGTAGATGCTATTAATGTCTGCAGAATACTTCCAGATAATGTGAAGAGATATTTCACAAGGAATCATGCTACCCTCAGGAGATCATTACAATCTATCAAATAATATATTATGATTATGAGACAGTTAGAATTATTGCACTTCGTAATAATATCTCGACCATGATCTTCTTATAACTACAATCGGGATAATAATGAAATAATCATTTCGATAATATGTTTGTATGTACTTTATAGACATTGTAATTAGTCAAGAAAAAGGTAAAATAATACATTGTGTACGAGGTCTCATCATTTAGGCAGATTTTTTATTATAAATATTAATAATATGGATTTTTTTTTTTGAGACATTTTACATCTCAAATTCGGCGATGAGGTTTGCCACCCATCCTGAATGTCTTAATTTTATATTGGCACGGAGAAGACAGCTTGCATGTTTTATATGCAGCTGGTCTGCTGGCTACCCCACTTGTGGGATATGCCGTGATGGTATAGTAGTAGTAGTAGTAATAATATGGATAACATTTAATTCCACTGTTCTTGGACTTTTATCTACTGTATTTTATTATAAATGGATTTTTCAGTCTTGAATAAGTCTACTTGCGATCCCAAACCGTCCATAGATCAAATAGATCAGACCTAGTAGATTTTCCCATGTTCATGTATTTTTGTGCAGTTTTAAAATTATTATCATTATTTTTTGTTTTTTTTTTTTAATATCTTGACTAGTGACTAAAATTTGTCTTTTAATGAATTTATTGTATTTGTATTTAAATTTTCATTTTTATTTTTTGACTTTAACTGGAGAATGTTTTGTCTATTTTTATATTTTTGTACATGTGTTGAATGATTGTGTGACGTTATAAAGTTTATCTGTATACTTGTAAAGGCAATTGCCGTATATTGTGTTTAAATAAATAAATAAATAAATACCCTATAATTATATTGACTGAGATGTGTGTGGCTTGGTATCAACACTGAAAAAATCCATTTATAATAAAATACAGTAGGTAGATAAAGTCCAAGAACAGTGGAATTAAATTTTTGACTGATTTCCCTAGTGAAATTGATTTTCGCTGCTATTTTTCAACCAAAATTCGTATTTATAAACTTTGGGAAATGCAGTTTAACAAAATTAAACACGATGATAAGTTAAAAAAATTTGAATAAGTCTACTTGCGATCCCAAACTGTCCATATTATGTTATCCATATTATCCAGTATATGTTATGAAACCATGTCATTAAATTTGTTCTGGATGTTTTTTAAAACATTAATATTTAAATTTAAATAAACTGGCGATATAAAAATATGTTATTCATTTGATGTTTTCTATCAAGACCAATCTTTGTATTTGCATGAATATAATACCGTACCAGAGAGCCATTAGGACTTAAGTGCATTTTTGACAAAAATGCAGAAGTTACGAAAAAAGCGAAAATAACACATTAGTCATGAGTCTTAAGTACAGAAATGCTTAGTGTCTATACTATAGGGTCTATGTAATAAGCTGCATGTACTATATACAGCTTATTACTAGTAAAATGTTGAGATTTTTTCGATTAAAAATTGAATTTGAAAATGGCATTTTCGTACTTAAGACTAAATGGCTCTCAGGTACAGATAATAATAGTAATAATTAATTAAAAAAAAATTACAGTACAAAGTATATGTAACATATTCACTATTTATATTCACATTTATGCACTCAATACTACCTCACTGCATTTGCACCCGTATCGAGGAAATTACACATTTATTATAAATGCTCATAACTTGAGTTCAGTGTAAAAAAAATCTCCAATATATTACATACACAATAGAAATATCAGAAATATTGGCACTATGATGTTGCCAGTTTTATAATAAAATTCCTAACTTTTTCGATACTCCTTAGTATCTGTAGGTAAGTGTTAATTTGTTAATTTGATGTATGTTTCCTAAGTATAGCTGGGTTCAAAACTAGACAAATAAATAATAGTAAACCTTATTACGTATATATAAAGATATAAGATATATATATAAGATCTATGGCGAGCTAATGACAATGCCATTTTGGCTGCGAACTACTGGAGGGACAGAGTATAGATGATTATGGACACGGAAAATAAATAATAATTACGTATATATATGTGCATAGAAGGTGCATAATAATAATAATGAGTAGTATTGTTGGTTTGTAATATTGTAATAACTTACTGAATGTGTATATGTGCCTGCTGGGCTGCCTGCCTGCATACTAACTTAATAACATTAGGTATACGTGCTTTACAAAAAGGATTCTACAGAACGGTATATAATTTAAACTGATTAAATACGTACACCAAAACTAAATACCTGACTAAGCCTGATAGAAGTTTGTATAACGTAACATACGAATACTTTGGGTTTTTGTTATAAGCCCAAATACAACCTTATACACCTTTCAAAGGAAGAAAAAAGCTTGTGTCGTGAAAGGGGAGTTTGACGGCACCTGGAATCGAACCGATTATATTATGTCAGATAAATATTAAAATTGAATAAAATTTAAAATCCGTTTCAAACATATAACAATCTGCTTCTTTTTTAGTTTCTATCTTTTACAAACAATAAATAATTAAGGCCAGTTTATCATTTATTAACTTTATTCTTCACTATTGGTTATACCATTTTAGAGTCGAAACAATTCTAACACGCACTTAAATTTAATGTGGCGAGTTTATTTTGAATCATGACAATTAAGTGAACGCAATTATAAGTTTGGAGAACTTAATATAATTGTGATAAACGTTGCATTAGCTATATTTATTATTTATTTGGGTTAATGTTTCTTATTATTTATTTACATAATTATAACAGTTTTGTTATTTTTTTTGCTATGATGTAAAAAAAACAAATTTTATATAAATAGTTTCTGAGTAGAACATTCATCTGAACTTGTATTGTATATTATTTATTATAATTATGATAGAACAATAGAAAGATGGAGGGGTAATTTTAGACTAGAATGCAAAATCTCTCTTCTCGTATCATGAATAATAAACGTTAATAATTGTTTGCATTAACGGAATAGTTCAGGGATGACTGAAAACTGAATAAAGTAGGTTTTATAATAAATCTTAGTTACTTAGTGTTTCCACAACACTGATTGTTTATTGCAAACCGGCAGAAGAAAAAAAACTTATCCCCACTTTGTTCTAAAAAAGCAGTAAAACACGAATGTTAAAAAAATTGGATCACAATAAAGATGAAAATGCAAAAAAAACATCAATGTTCGAATAGTTGGCTCACAGTACCTATACCTATATATAATGAGTTACAATCCATTGGATTGGTCTGCAACGAGTTTGGTTTTTCTTCTCCATTCGTCTCTATTCTCAGCCAGTCTTTTCAGCTCTACGTATGAGCCACAGTTCATATCACTCTTCAGTTGGTCCATATATGCGTCTCTTGGTCGGCCTCTGCCATTTGTCCCCTCGGTCTTACCCTCCGCGATGGCTATGAGTAGTCCTGGGTGCCTGATGTTGTGGCCAATCCAGTTAGCTCGTTGTTGGCTGATTCTCTTAAGGAGTTGCCTTTTTTCGCCTACCCTGGTTAATACTTCTTCGTTTTCGACGTGCTCCGACCAATGGATCTTAAGCATGCGTCTATAGCACCACATTTCAAAGGCCGCCAACCGTCCGCTTTCACTCTTGCTGATGGTCCATGTCCCACAACCATAAAGAAGAATGCTCCATACAAAGGCTTTTGTAAGGTTCTTCCTTACGCTTAAGTCAATATTTGGGGATTCCAATATTTTCGATTTTTTGTATATATTTTGTCCAAAACCTAGATATATATATTTTGTCCAAAAAATGCAGAAGAACACGAATGTACGAATAATTCGAACACAATATGTCTCTAATATACCTATGTCTTATAAGATTTTTGTGTAAAACGATAACCTTTTACCTTCATTACGTAAAACTTGGAAAATATTTTTCGTTTTTCTTTCTCTATGCTAAGTCCATCTTCAGGGAATAAATTATTGAGTATTTTTTCTCAATTTTTATCTGCTATACAATTTAATAAGTATTAAATGAAGGGTCAATGGACGGTTGCACTTGGTTATTGCAATGAAAGGAGATTTTCTTGTAAACTGTTAAACAAATATATGAATGAAAAATAATTTTCCAATAAATCTGCTGTTGGATTATCTGTCCATTTCTTTAAGCTGATATATAATGTATGTATAATATATTGGATTTTTACTAACAGTTATGAGTAAATAGGTTGTTGAAATTGACAATATTTTAATTATATAAAAATATAAAATTTCGCGTATTGGCATATTTCACTATTTATTTAAGGACGAGTACATGAATGCAAATTGTGTCTTTTAAAACTATCTTAATATTTATCTGGGTTAATTGAAATTACATATGTCAAAAAATAAAGTTGACGAAATATTTAGATTTGGTGAATAAACTTCAAAATGTTTATGTATTTCATTTTCACAACCCTATTTGGTTAATAAAGTTTAGGTAGATAAAATACACTTTTCGCCTTTGGTAAACTGTTTGTACATAAATTATTGTAAGGTATATAACGGAGTACCTAATCACGACTATTCATAGTTGCGCTGTATAATCAGCTTTACTTACTCTTCACTGCTTTTTACTTCTTGCGTCTCAGTTCATACCCTCGGCAAACATAATATTTTGCTCTTTATAACACAGCTATCTACTGCACTTGAAATATCTACCACAACACCGAGTATTTATATACCAAAGGTTATTTAAACAACGTATTCTTTTACACAATTACGAGTGGTTTAATTAATTTTATACAAAACAATCGAGATAGTTGGTATCCTGATGACAGCAATACGGAGTTTCATACGATAGATCCCGTGTTCGAATTCACCCACTGGCGCTGTAGGTACTGCCTTCAAGACACAACTATATATAATGAGTTACAATCTATTGGAGTGGTCAGCAACGAGTTTGGAGTTTCTTCTTCATTCCTTCTTATTCTCAGCCAGTCTCTTCAGTTCTACGTATGAGCCACAGTTCATGTCCCTCTTCAGATGGGTCATATACGCGTCTCTTGGTTGGCCTCTGCCATTTGTGCCTTTGGTCCTACCTTCCGCGATTGCTATGAGCAGTCCTGGGTGCCTGATGTTGTGGCCAATCTAGTTAGATCATTGTTGGCTGATTCTTTTAAGGAGTTGCCTTTTTTCGCCTACCCTGGTTAACACTTCTTAGTTTTCGACGTGTTCCGACCAATGAATTTTCAGCATGCGTCTGTAGCACCACATTTCAAAGGCCGCCAGCCGTCCGCTATACACAACCACATATCTTATGATCACATAAAGTTACTGATTTCAAATCCAGATTTATATTTTTATAAATCAAGAGGACATCCCAAATGTACGTATTTAACGTGCAGTGAGATAATTTATAAGGTTCACCATTTGTGAAAGATGTCGTGATGACCGGGATAAATCTAAATTTTTAACATTTATATTTTCTGTGAAGCGCATGAAAAATAATTGGTATCCCACTCTTTTACGCTTGTTTTCGAGTGTTCTGGAAAAGACAGATGTTCGAAAAGGTACGAGACAATTATAATTTTAAATTCAGTGATGAGGTTTGCCAACCATCCTGAATGCCTTAATTTTTAATTGCATTGACATTTTTATAATGTGAACGTAAGTACCCTTGAACGAAAGTAAATAATAATACAAAGACATTATAAATAATCAATCTTCATAATATACAATCACAATACATCCCTCAAATGGGTAACTTGTGGATTAACTTTTTGCCATAAGAATATGTGACAAACAGGTTAGGTGACATGACTTATCGCTAATTGTAGATGTTAAATTCCATTATGTTTTAAGAATACCTGCCCTTTACGGGACACTTTAAAACTTACAGAAAAAAGTAGAAAACCTATTCTCCTATCCACGAATACATAACAATCAATACAGATGCATAATAAACATACTATTTAATTGAACTGTTTTCGAAACATATCTCCGTTTTCGAGTCAATAAGTCTCCTGTAAAGGAGGGAAGACGGGGAGTTGGCAGAAAGCAGGTGTCCTGGCTGCGCAACATTAGGGAGTGGACCGGAATCCGGACAGTGGATGACCTATTCAGAGCAGCACAGGACAGGGAGGTTTTCGCCAGAGTGATCGCCAACGTCGGGGGGACCTGACATGGCACAGAAAGAAGAAGAAGAAGAAAGGAGGGATAGATATCATTAACTCAGTATGTAGACTGGCTACTCCAAGTAGAATAATGTCAGAGATGATGCCGTGGTGATGTAGAAGTATTATTTTATAAATACTTACCCGATAATGGATTACATCAAAGCTGAATGTGTACGTTATGTGTACGGAAAATAATTAAATAAAACCTATTTATTTAGGTTTGTGTTCATGAAAATCTAATTATCCATTACGCTTGAGGCAGCTGTCATTTGCACTACGTATGGAATAATCCAAAAATCAACCAGATATTCGAAAAAGGTAATTTAAAAGGAGGTACACATATACATATTTAAATATATATATATATATATATATATATATATATATATATATATATATATATATATATGAATGACTGTGTGATCAAATTTTCATCGAAAAGCATGTGCAACATGCATTCCATTAATGAAAGATCACTTGATTTTACGCAGTAGATAGTATGAGGTGAAGGTTTTACTCCATTTCACTGCGTACAGTCGGGCAGAGACTTGGCTCTTGCCTTTATATATATATATATATATATATATATATATATATATATGATGTATTTTTCGATAGGTATGAACCAAATCACAATCTATGCATCACTTGCAGGGAGATTGTGATTTGGTTCATACCTATCGAAAAATACATCATATCAACACTTTCGTAGGTGTAAAAATTCCATGTTATACGAATAAAAAATCACTTCGCATATATATATATATATATATATATATATATATATAATTACATAAACATATCTACACACATATTATTACAAAAGCATTTGTAAAGATGATCGTAACTCAATGATAATATTTTAAGCTTTCGAATAAAAGATTTTGATATGAATCTTGTTGAAGATGTAAAAGACATTACAATTGCAAAAATACGCCTGTCGACTCAGTTTCAATTCTAAATATTAATTGAATATAATATGTTTGTTCCATGGAGAAACGATTTTCTACACATTAAACATCCTGCATTCACCGATGAGGTATGTCTCCTACTCTGAATGTTTTTATTTTTTATTACATCATCCTGCATGTTTATTAATACGGTGGGTTTACTGATTTTTCCATTTGATGGAGACACCGTAATGGAATAAATACATAAATCACTCATTTGCTTTCTTATTTTATGAATAAAATTACTGTCAACATGATAATGTATTCAAAACATTCAAAATTAATTATAAAAAATAAAAAAAGATTTTTGTGGTATCTTGTACAGTTATAACTGTATAATTGATTATGTTGACGGTAGTTGGTGGAAGTTCATGTTAAATCAGTAAACATAAGTACTAGTCACGTGGATTTACTAAATAAAAGTGTTTTATTTCTAATAATTTAAATACATTTTAGTTATATTAATATAAATATTTGACATAACTCCTTAACTCTTATCCGTTCCCTAGGATAAAGTCAGTCAGACGATCTCTACGCCCTGCGCGGCCTCCATACAAGTACTATGCAAATGCTCACATTCCGCGTGATTTATTTATCGTCATTTTACCTATTTAATTACATCATAACACAATGATTGTGTTTCAATAATAGAAAGGACACATTCAAAATTTGGAATAATGCTATGTTATTGGTTTTGAACATCACAAAGATCTTAAGATGAATAAAAAAAACAATGCGTTAAATAACACAATACAGTATATATCATTTGACTCAAGTTGAAATAATACGCAGTACAAGATGTGTAAATGACAATAGATATATAAGAATAATATGGAATAGATTGATTCATTGTTTTTGACATTTTTTTATAAAAAAGGTATGTATTTAAGTACTTAGCAGAGTCTCAGTAATAAAAATAGGGTTGTAAAATCTTAAAAACATTAAAATGAATGAAATACCATGCAGACAGAAAACAATGATGACAATAAAAATAAAGAACCAATATAAAATAAAGAAATGAAACAATAATGTGCAATTGTTAAATGCACTAGTGAAGGATGACTTAAGTATTCAGTATGGTTTTCAAAATAATTCTTAGTGGTTACGCAATTTAGAGACTACCCAAAAAATGATTATCCAATAGCATTCAAAAAACCATTGTAAACTATTATTCAAAAATAATGCACACTTCAGTGTTAAAAAAAAGAATAGTCTATTGTTTTTATCGTAGATTATTATTTTTGTATTTAGAAATACATTCTACATAGTATTAGTAAAACTTAAATGGTAGTCTTTGATTTTTTTATTTATTATTATTGAAATAAAAAGTGCGAGTTACTACGTGTTACCCGTATTTCATTATTCTTTTGATTTGACATAAGTATGATACCCATAATGTAGTTTTTACGGCACGGGAAGGACAACCTGTATAATAATTTAATGCAGTTAATTTAGCAAGTAACCGTTAAACAATACACACTATCATCTAAGTATTTTATATTACATGATTCATAAGTTGTTTGTAATTTTGTACTGACACGGAGAGGGCGACTTGTATATTTATCACACATAGTTCATCTGCTGATTACCCTATTTGTGAGATATATTTTGATAGCACCTATAAATATAAATGTTTTCTATGTTCACCTGCAATACCTCTCTATTTATGTATGATCCACCTAAATAAAATGTTTCTTGAGTACATACAAATACTTGCAGTATTTCATTACCTGAATTATAACACATTTATTATTATTTTTTAATCTCCATCATAACTGGCAATATCAATTTTATTACCAAAATTTAGCACTTTTAACCAAATCGTTTTTCTTACTGAAAAGAGCGCTGATTTCTGTACAAATGTTGTATCACGATTTCATAAGAGAAAATCCATTTTCATTGCAAGTATTGCTTCTACTAGCCATTTCATGCAAGGAAACAGATCGAAAAAACAATGTTTCGAAATAAATGTCTGCCATTTGGTCCTCTTTGTCTATTCCATGTGAAATTAGCGTGAGAAGAAAGATTCTAATTCAACAAAATGAGATCTTATTGGACAAAAAATCTTAATAAATAATGATTATATTGAAATCATTGCAGACAAATACCTACGTAATATTATTTGAATAATTTAATTTATTAAATTTATGAATGTGCACATGTAAACATGTATTATGAAGGTAAAAACATATAGTATATTATGTCCACATTTAATAAATTATTTTTTTATTCCCACATTTTTGTCAGTAACACTGAAAATAGGTCTAATAATGACAAGTTTGAGATTTTATAAATTCTGTCGAAGATTTATTATATTACTAATGACTACAAAAACTATTTTTTGCTGTAAAAGTATTACCTATAATAATGTGACTATAGACAATAAAAAAAAACAATTCTTACAAACATAATTTAAACACTTTGTAGAAGTCATCACAGCTGGAATTCATAAAATATAAATGAATACTTTACTCAAAACAGCTGAAATGTGTTGGTGATTTTAGCGGCCCTAGAGAACGGTCTCCGTATGATTTTTGAAAAAGTTAAATAAAATCGATTCTAAGAACTATAATCCAACTTTTTTTTCGTAAATAGTTTACTGACAAATCATTCCAGGAATACTGAAAATTATTTGGCGATAAAGTGATATTTAGTAGTATTTTTATTGATTTTCAATCGATTTTTGCCGCGGAGGCCCCAAAAAACGGATGGCGGTTAAGAGTATTTTTCCATATACAAAATACAATATCTAAGTTAATAACTGTGTTTCCTGTAGGCACTTTGAAATTCTCAGTATAGCAAATGTGTACCTATAATTTGGGAAATAATATTTTTTATTCAAAAGTTTCCCTAGAGTATTGCTTACAAGGAAAAACATAATGTTGTATATTTTATTTTATGTTCAAACATAATTTTATGCCAGTATACAGGCCGTAATGTGAATAGAAATATACTAAAATATTTTAAGAAGCACGAGAAATTTCTCTCATGATATGTAGATAAGTAGCCGATCCAGATAAATTGAAACTTGATAAAACAATTTAAACAAATGTGTTAAATTTTCAAAGTAGAAATAATTTGGATAATAACCTTAGGTCGTAGCCTTAATTAAATTTATATCTTAGAAATGTTAAACTGGAATTTTTGTAAATTGTTTATGGTTTCACAGGCACCAACATTCATAAAAAAGTGTATAATTCCACAATTTGTAAATAGTAAATTTAAAAAGCCATTTAAGTAAAAGAATAATAATCTAACTTAAGACTATACATTATATTGACAGTAGTGTGTAGAACTCTACACAGTGTACACAGACTAGGTGCTCCTTAAAATATGCAATCACTATAGACCGTGAAATGTAAAAAGTAAGACAGATTGTATTATAAAATATCAAGTTTGTAATACACAGTGAAATAATATACGCTGAATGAATAACTGTTTGGGTTATTTATTTATTGTTCATATTTAAAATATGAGTTAGCGTGTCCCAATTTAAGCAATTTTAGTTGCGGTATGGTTTGCTCTGAAAACTTAATCCTATATTTCAATGAAATATCCAAGAAACGTCAAATCTTTTTGAAAGCAGACTGTTATTCTCATTAACTCGTAAGTGACAATTTTATTGATCGATGGCCTTACAAATTTATTAAACCTTTATATTTTGTAAATAAAATTTGGTTAAGTAGGTACTTGTTGATGTTTTCATTTTAAGGGATTTAATTAAGAGTAGCATTCCTGAGCATTTTTATATATGAAAATTAATTTACATAAGTAAAACGGTATACTATACATGCACTAATTAATAACAGAATCTTAATAATGGCAATCTGTTTTCAACAGAATTGATGTTTTGAATACACAACATTAAGAGGGAAGGCGAGGGCGAAGAAGAGGGCTTCAAAAGGAAGCTAAAAACACACCTTTATACTGGGAGCTTCGGGCGATGGACGCACAATACGGCACGCTTGAGGTCACGTTATGAGTAAACGGCGCATTTCAAATTGTCCATATTTATATAATATTTGTCCCGTGGACTTTCCGTAAAAGAATAGTTCCACTTTTTTAGTAAGTTCTCGAGTGTCCTTTAAAAAGATTCGTAAAACAATCACGTATAGAACACATTTAGACTAGCTAAAAGATATCCCACCCATTCTGAATATCTTGAACTTTTCTTTGAACGGAGAGGGAAATCTGTGTTTATACCTTTCACTTTTGTCGTGAAAGGGGATTTTACCGGCACATGGGATTGAACATGCTGTAAGTCCGCTAGCTACTCCACCTGTGGAAAATGTCGTGATGGCTTGAACAAATATTTCAGATTATGATTACTGGATTAGCCTCTGGAATTAAGTAAGGCATTTAGGAAGGTTGGTTATGTTATGTCAAAATATTAAAAATCATTGGTGCAATTACGATATTGTTGAGTCATGAAAACAGACAGTATTGTACATTATGAATATTTTAATATTCCCCATTCCTTCTGCGAATGATATAGTCATAAAAAAGCTATTGCAATTTTTTATTTTAGCAAAAATACATATTTGATATTCCTACCTTCTTCATGTTTTTGTAGAAGAAAATGATAAACAATATGACGAGGAAAATATTAAGATCTCACTTATTTTTATTATAAAAATTAGCTTTAATTTTTATAATCGCTGTACACTCGCGGGCTGAGATAAGCTTAAAATACCATTTATTTGTTCATAATTTTTACAAAAATATGAGTTGCTAAGTACCTGGCATAAGAAGGGAATCTTTTCAAATAAATTTTCTTATTCTTTTTTGTTTATTAATAAAGTTTTTATTAATAATTTAGAGTATCATTTCGAATACTCGGAGTCTAAAACTTTACCACTTCTACTATCTCATCATGACATATCCCACAAGAAGGGTAGCCAGCAGACTAGCTGCATGCGATAAACATGCAAGCTGTCCTTTTCATGCAAAAGAAAAAAAAGACATTCAAATTAGTTAAATGTCTTTATTTTTTGAACATCTGCTTTATAGGATACTCGAAAACTTACGGAAAATTAATACTTACCATACCATACCATACCATACCATACCATACCATACCATACCATACCATACCATACCATACCATACCATACCATACCATACCATACCATACCATACCATACCATACCATACCATACCATACCATACCATACCATACCATACCATACCATACCATACCATACCATACCATACCATACCATACCATACCATACCATACCATACCATACCATACCATACCATACCATACCATACCATACCATACCATACCATACCATACCATACCATACCATACCATACCATACCATACCATACCATACCATATCATACCATACCATACCATACCATACCATACCATACCATACCATACCATACCATACCATACCATACCATACCATACCATACCATACCATACCATCAGGTGATCTCTTACAAATGAGGTAGCAAGTAAATTGAACATATAGGTCCTCTTTTCCTAGCCACAAAAGACAAGAAGTTTAGGATGGGTGGCTGTCACTACTTATCTTTGAATTAAATACTACTACTATACTACTATACCATCACGGCATATCCCACAAGTGGGGTAGCCAGCAGATCAGCTGTATGTAAGAAACATACAAACTGTCCTCTTTGTGCCAGTATAAAATCAAGACATTCAGGATGGGCGGCAAACCTCAACGCTGAATTTAAGATGTAAAATGTCTTATTTTTTTCGAACACCTGCCTTTTACAGGACACTCGAAAACTTACGCAGAAGAGAGAATATTTAATATTAATGTTTTACGTGAAACCTGAGTTTTTAAGTCATTTAAAAAAATTACACCTATCATTTGCTGAGGATTCTACGGAAGGTATGTTTTCTGTACCAATAAATAATAAGACGTAGAGAAATAGAATAAATAGAATGTAAAAAAATAATACTGTTATGATTGTAACATAATAATATTCTTCGTTATATTTTTTATGTTATAAAGTTAAAAATTACAAGGCACGATTTAAGTCTCTCATGGTGATCCTGATTCATAAGCTCTGTAAAGCACAATAATCTAACAATACAGTCTTTGACTTATCTTTCATCTACAGCTTTCTTTCAAATGGTTTTTCTTTAATCTTTAGTGTTTTTTTATTCGTTAAGTCGACGTTTCCCATCAAATTAAATTTATTTTTAAGAACATTAATCATAACGAGTTTGAATAACAAGGAGCAAAAACAGTACAATTAATTATATAACTACTTTTCTTGCGGATTTTATTTTAGCCCAAGGTGATTTCGTAGATATAAAAATTTATAATTCCATATTTTCGTAATAATTTGTAAACAGCAGATACACTACGTGTTATATGTTATTATAAATTTAAGTTATCTCATGTTTTACTTATTTTATTATAATTAATTTGCCTGTTAGATCATAAAGTTAATTTGTTAATATCTTACTTAATTAATTGGAATATTTTAATATTGTTTTTATTAGGCGAGTAGAATTAATATTTTATGAGCGCAGCTAAATGCACCCCAGTAACAATGTACTTATTATATTACATTCTATTCTTCTAAAGGCTAACTGGGAGTCTCCAGACTTCTGCGCTATCCGGGTGGTCGGTGGGTCCTTCAATGTATTTACTAGTTTGTAATTCTGGCCAATATGGAACAATATATACATATTCTCATTATTGTAGGATATTGATAGATATCTTTTATTTACTATAATTTATGTATTATTGTTAAAATTTTAAAATTAAATAAAATTGCATATTTTTTGTATTGCAACAAAACAATAATTTTGTATAACCAAGAGATTAATCATCTCATAAATAAATAAATATATAATAATATAAAGAAAATGAAATAGACACTATGTACTTTGTCGTCACAGAGTTGTTTTCAAAGCAGTGAGCCTTTCTGTTCAAATATTGGTAATGTTCTTTTCTCTAGAGTTTTCTCTTTTCACAAATTAATTACGCTAATAAATGTTTTTGATAAGCCCAACACAATACAAATATCTTCATACTATGCAATAATATAGTTGTGTCTGGAGGATTAAATGATTTTGCCGAAGAATTCGAATTCTATTAATATTTTTCTAAAAAAAAATCATTCAACTGTTCAGATACCTTTATAGAAAATGATCTCGACTATGAAGTAGTAATATACATAAGTGAATTGACTATTGTGGTATTGTCGCACACTTGTAGACCAGAAATATTTGAAGTTATACATGATACCTACATACATAAAAAAAGTTATGTGATTCATACTAACTTACATTTTTTTTTTAGATTGATATATCTAGGTTTTTTTTGTTATAAACCCAAATACAACCTTATACACCTTTCACAGTAGGCTACTAGAAGCTTGTGTCGTGAAAGGGGAGTTTGCCGACACCTGGTATCGAACCACGGACCCCTTGTTCACGAGGCCGAGACTCTACCTCCAGGCTACCGACGAACTCATAAAATATCGTGAACTCATAAAAACACGAGCCTACCTACTGAGTGAGTTTAAATATAAGCAAAAATATTCGAATAACGTAGGTGTCTCCTATCTGTAAAATATGTAACCGTGTTACATAAGTTCAAGTAATAAATTGTGACGAAATGTTTTGACAAAAAATACCAAATATACCACTTGATTTACGTTTTATATCAAAACCTGTTTCCCGACATATTGGTAATTTATACAATTTCATCAAACATGATGTATCTGATTTCAACAAAGGGGAGATTTCCATACTCACAATTACAATTAAACTATTTTATGTTTTTTTTTAATAAGTTCAAGTTTGTCAATTGTGAATATGGTAAACGATAGCCAGAAAAGGGTTCTTTTAAGATTTTGAAAAACTTGATTAAAAAGTTGATGGGTCACTGAAGACGAAGTCATTAATTATAGGTTTTAAATTTATTTTCTCATTTACTCTATCCAACTACATTAAGGGTTTTCCCACCACTTTCCCCTGGATGTTTTAAGAGCTGAGCTCCTATATCATCCAGACTCAACGAAACAAAAGAAAAATTCAAAGGGAGGGCTCAGGATTTGCCTTATGGGCTCCCCCCGACAAAATCCTCCCCTAAACTACAACCCTTAATGTCCCTTGGAGGAGATACTCACTACAAGGCACTACTCACTACTACAATATTCTTACAAACTATGTTCTTACAGTTACGTATTGCTACGTACTAAAATTCTTAACACTAAAGACAACACTTTACAGCTTACATATTACGAGTATCTAAGTAGTAGAGTATTCAAGATAATAATAATAAATGCTTACCAATCATACCCACCACTGCCAAACACGAAATTTCTTCCTTACTGAATTTGAAAGAAGCAAAAAAACAAAGAAAGGGAAAGAAACTCTATCCAACTACATTGAAGGACCCACCGACCACCCGGATAGCGCAGAAGTCTGAGGACTTCCATTTATCCGAAATTCTACACTTAACAAATCTTGCGGAGGCGCCATAGTGGGCAGCCTGAAGGGCTGGCCGGTCAAAACCTCCGTGTGAAATCTTTTGACTAAACTCCTTCGATGTACCTCTATACGAGAGAAGCAAACAACATATACGAAAATCCACTCTATCCAACTGTGGATGGACACACTTCTGAAGAAGAGAGAGAAAAAAAATCAAGTAAAAGATGAGACAACTTAGTGTCCCTACTCTTTATGATCAGCCAAAGATCCGACCGGAACATAATATTGATCTAAAATCGGATTCGAAGCAATTGTATAAGATTGGGTCACCATATCAAAAACTTTTTTTGAGTCACTTTAGAGTATATATGGTAGAGATAAGCAGACAAGGCCCAGAAGCTAAAATCATTTTCATTAGTCTATAGAGCATTTCAAAAAATATTTAGAGTTCAATAAAAATCTTCTATTCTACAGATTTTCTCTATGAAACCATCCGTTTGTGGCTTGAGGCTAAAACATTTCAGCATCACTACGTACAACATGTAGATATTAGTATAATACAATATTGTAACTCGGTTAGATAAGTATAGTACCTATACTATGTGTAGCCAGTGGCATAATAACATTGTACAACTGTACAAGGCCCTAGAATCACATTATATGCTACACAGAAACCATATTGCATGTATGGTACGTCTGTTTGTAAGCACTTTGATACTATGAGTAGTGTTTGATACTATGAGATACTAGGTACCTATTTGAATCTAGATTGTAAGACAAAGACTTGATTAGTGGCTAATAAAATTACAGTCATAATTATTAATAATCAAGGTGATCACGATTTTCGTTTGTAATACTTTTTAAATGAAGATCATTGAATATAATATTATTATTAAAGTTTATTATTTTTTTGTTATTATTTGTATATTTTCAGCGCTACGCCAATCACATTGTGCGGTCATGCTCATAATAATAATGGTGCGTGCAATGTGTATCGTTGTGGTATCTGCACAATATTCCATGTCCGTTCCCATGTCTGGTCACATGTTCTCAGCTCCCCTGGGACATGTCACTATAACAATATTATGGCCTCAGTTTGGTTCATTCAATGCGTGTTATTTTTATATTGCACCATAAAAAACATCGTACACGAACAAAAGTTTGACCGAATTGTATGTATATTTATATAATACAACGACAGGTGTGATGATAAAAACACAAAATATATTGTCACAAAATAATACAACATAAATTGGGATTATCTCTTGAACTGTGGAAACGAGTTGACGTGAGGATTTAAAATGGATTTTATTAGACATTTTTTTAGATTGACGCGTTAAGCGAATGATTTCATTCTCGTTGAATATATTTTGTATTATCCGTTTCGCATTCGAGTTTTGTTATTATTAC
This sequence comes from Athripsodes cinereus, assembly GCA_947579605.1. Lineage (NCBI taxonomy): Eukaryota > Metazoa > Arthropoda > Insecta > Trichoptera > Leptoceridae > Athripsodes > Athripsodes cinereus. Next base: position 12,028,378 of record OX388322.1, read on the forward strand.
GAATAGTATCCGAATATATGTATATTTTTTTCAAGTCGAAGCGATATTTTTGACAGAAACATATTTTTTACCAAGCATAACTGTAAAATTTATTTCAATTCTTTAAAATACACGTATTTGTCATAAATGAGATTTTTAAAAATGTTGCATGTGCACATGTTTTGCACATTTTTAAAAATGTGCAAAACACACGATTTTTTTTTATTTTATCTTGTTTAACAGTCAGATATTGTTTCTTAGAAGATTAATATTGAATAAAACATCTCGTTACTGAACTAACCAATCTCAATATGCATAAAGAATACTTATATACCTATCTATATACATTAAGTAATAACTAGTTAGAAGTTTTCTAATAATCCGTGGTTGTTATGATCTTCTTCTTCGCCCTCGCCTTTATCCCATTTATTTGGGGTCGACTCTCCTAGTCTCATCTTCCAAGTTTTCCGGTCTCCTACATCCTCTGAACGCAGCTCTGCCTCTCTTAGGTTCCTGGCAATTGTGGACATCCAGGTGGTCGTTGGTCTGCCTGGTCTTTTGAGTCCTACTTCTATATCCGTTGACCTATTCATCATATTATCCTGAGGTAGTCTAATAATGATATTTGAAAATATACATACTAATGCCAAAATTTCGATATTATTGACCGAAGGTACTTGTTGGAAGTCCATTTCAAGATAAATTGAAAAAACACAGTAGGTATGTAGTGCCACTTCTAAATGTCATTTGGAAGTAAACTACATACTGTGTTTTTTCAATTTATCTTGAAATTAATGGCAGTTTGAAATTGACTAGCCTCAAAATTAACATTAGATGTATATTTTAATATTTTTAAATTATCTGGATATTGAAAATGTTTTAAATTCTACTTTAAATTTTCAATAAATTCATGTGAGATTTAGGGTGTAGGTGTATATTATATTTGTGTGGTCGTAATGGAATTTAATATTCCCGTGCATTCTAATTTATCCATTCACCACCTGATCCCTCTGCATTATAAATGCAACCACTTTGATTTACATATTAATTTATCTGGAATTTAATGCAATAATAAACAAATACAGAATATGTACTTAAATCTATTTTCCATGTTTTATTTCCTAATTCATTTGTATATCGTAGCTAAATGCTGTATAATTTTGTATATCGTTTGAATGTAGGTACAATAAACGCTAAATAATATTGTCATATGTTTTGATATCAATCTCAAAGGCACAAGGCCTTAACTAGCATTTAAAACCTTATTTGGCGTACCTTTCTTTCTTTTGTTTTATGGCAAAGTACCCAAATTTGAGTAAATTATACCTATATTTTACAAAAGGTTTATGCTGTAGATTCGTATGACAAAACAACACAAAAAAAGTTTTTTTTTAAAAATTAATAAAATTGTAGAAATAGCCCTCGTCCGTAAGCCAGAGTGAGATACGAATGTAGAAGCAAGTGCAAAACAAGGACAGCGCGGTCAATGCCCTCACAGAATAAAAACAACTTTAGTAGTAAACAACACACAGGGCCGCTGTCGTGAATAAATATGTTTATTGTAATATAATTGATTTGAAGTTAAGCAGTAAACTATAGTACCTAACTGCTTATTTGTGCTTAAATAATTTCTTACAAAATACTTAAAGAAAGTCATATAAATATTTATATATATGTTTCCATATTTTCTCATCTTGTTAATATGGTTAAAAAATGTAAATATAGAATAACCTATGTTGTTTCTAGGATTTTAAGTTTATTTCTTTTTTCCTAACGTCTGAGTTTTCAGCGAAAAAAAATTCGTTGAATCCTTCAATTAATGATAAAGAATATTTTGAACTATTTAATATATAGGCCATTCGCTTATGTACATTAAGTACAAAGTAACCGATACTAGAATTTACCTTCTTTCACTCCATTCACTTTTTGTCTATTGTTTGATCTACTTGTAATTAGTAATTCAATAGCACCAAGTTGTTATCTACGTTAAGGGCAGACAAAACATCAATCGTAATAATATAATACCTTTAAAATAATAATATTATTTTTAGCATTAATTACGTATTATAGGAATATTAAATTATTGTTAATTTCCGTAATGAGGATGGCAAAGTATTAGGTATATAATATAATTATAATTAAATGAACTCATCGTCAGTTTTGATATCAAAGTTATCAGGATAATAATTACAAAAGACCCCTGCGGAGGTTTATGCGTGTGATGAGATTACAATCTGAATTATGTTGCGTGGGTGCCAACCATCCAGGAGACCCTTTATTTAAAATTATATAAAATTTTCAGTTATATCGACTGTCCTGTTCCATAGCTCAACAAGCAGAAATCCGTCTTATATTCGAGAAATCAAAATTTTTGTAATTTTGATATTTATAATTATTTTTCTTTGAAAACACAACAGAAAGTGAAATATACTATAATAATGATAATTGTACTGTTAAAGACATACGTTGACTATGTTCTATTCACCAATTCCAATTATTTATTTCTTGAAGAGGTACCTACATATTTTTTACATAACTGAATAATTAATATACACGGAGAACCATGTATTTTATATAGCTTTTTAATTTTGCGGAATAGATTGTGTGTATAAACCAATTAAATCAAAACTTTGAAAAATTTCGATTTATTTATTTATGGAATTGAACAGTCGATGTTATCAATCAACATTACACCACTGTAACTTACAAGATTTTTATCAATGGAGTGTAACTTACGAAATTGTGGCAAAATAAAACACAAGTAAAAATGAAGGGGTTATTATTTATTTATTTATTTATTTATTTATTTTTTATTCAGATATTCACGGCCGAAGCCTTTTACATGTAAAAAACTAGTATACATACAATACATGCATACAAAAAATATTTTTCTATTAAAAAAGACACAAAACAAGAGTACAATAAATTAGATAGTAGAACAACGTTGACTCAATTTAAAAAAAAATAAAATTTGGTCAAGAAATAAAATTCAAAAAAATAATTTTAAAATTGAAATGATATAAATATTAAATGTCAAGCAGAAAAACAAATGGTCAGTTAGTTAAAAAAATCACAAATTAAGGTCAAATAATTTTGTATATATACAGCAAATTATAAATACTATTTTATAAATAAGATTTAAAATTATACACATGGACTCATCCCATCAAAAATGATAAATATTACAGAAAAAAAACAAGTAAACTCTGAACCTCGACTACCCGTTGTCAGTTTATGCACATAAAAATTTGATGATGTCCAGCAGTGCTACTCTTGACACTCGATTCGATCCTAATCCAATGCCAACACGATTCCAATCTCAATCTCAATTTCAACTTCAAAACCGTACTCTTGAACCCAATCCCGCGTGATCGAAATCGTATTGAGATTGGCGTTCCAAAGCGCGGGATCGTGTTCGTATCGAGTTTGTTATTGCAATTTCAAAAATATTTTCGCTGCAAATAAGGAATAAATAATTGTTTATATGTCGCGTTTGTATGTAGACTACAAGAAACTGTAAGGAAGTAAACTTGAGATCCGAGAGTGGTATATATATTTATTTTTGAAACATAAAAAAGTCAAATACATTTACTAATATTTGTCCTACTTAACAAATATAATAATTTGACGTAGCGATAATATTTTAGGATTATTTTTTTTCTGTAAATGGAACACTCGTTTCAAATATCAATTCTGACGTTTATGCATTTCAGTGTTGCGTTGTTTGTTTGAATATATTTGGTTATAATTATCAAAAACGTAAGTATTATTTTAGTTGCTGATTAATTTTAATATAAAAATGAATCTATATGTATATTTTTTTAATTTGTTAACTTATAAACAAAGTTATACGTGAACTCCACGAGGGTGATTTGTAAATAAAGGTAGAACTAGTGTTGAAATTAAAAAACAAGTCAACTGCATGTTACACTAATATTTTAACTAATCTTAATTGTAGCAATTAATCTCCTAGCGTCCTTTTTTAAATTCAAAATGTTGTTTTTGATAAAAAAACTAGTGTTATATTTATTTTTTCTTTCCATCAGCGCCTGGACGGAGTTCACGCATTCAAAGCAGGCAGAGCCCACATCTACAAGCCGGTAGGAGCCCACTTGTAGGTACAAGCTGTTAGAAGTCTCCGCATCCAAACAAGACATTCTCATCTCGCCAGAACACAGGGGTTGGAACAACGAGAGCAACTCGTATTAATCGAAGAAAAACGGGTGAAAGCAGAGTGCTTAGCGGTGATTGCGTTTAAAATAGCTGCTGAAAAATTGGGGCAGTGTGCCGAATCTTTAAATGAAAGGAGTGCTGCCATTCGTACAGAGTCTGTTCAAGTATCATCAGCCTTGAGGAAGATTGCAAAAACAGTATGCAGTAGAAAATAGTTTTAGAATAGAAAAATACTTGTTTATTAAGCATGATGTCTTAATGGTTTTTATTTTGTACATAGTATTTTTTTTAAATAATTTCATTATCAAGTATAATAGTCAATAAAATTATTATGTATTACACAATTACAATTTTGTTATTTTTACAAACCTTGAGAGTTTACATATTCTATAATATATACATATAATATATAGATACTATGTTTTGTAAACTAATGTCTTAGGAGGATTTTGGGTGTAAAATGGTATGAACATGTCACAAATGATGAATACATGAAACGTGTACTTTCAATTCGTCTATTATGTGAATTCCACAGCTAATGCATGTCTGGCTTGTATACCTATGTAAGTCATGAGCTGCATAAACAACTTACAAAGAATTCTAAATAATTTACTCTTGAAACATATTTTTTGATATTCTGAAACACAACTCCTGAAACATTTCTTTTGATATTTTATGATTTACTACAAATTCCCCACCACTCATGCTAGACACATTTTGCGAATATCTTGCTATTCTACGCAAATTCTTTCGCTGACGAATATTAACTTGATGCCGGTTTTCCAAATTTATAAAAAAATAATGCCAAACGAGCCATTTTTTAAAGTAATTTAATAAATTACTTCTTCTCGATTCCAAAAAAGTTACTTTCTTGCGATCGTGTATGTAATGACAGTTAGTCGATTTCAACACAATCCCACGAAATCGAGTTACTGTCAAAACGACGTCAAGAGTACCAATTTTCAAATTTTACACGATTTCACATCTTCTTCAAATCAACACTCGATTCCAATACGATCCGGCGCTAGCGTCGAATTTCAAGAGTACCATTTTGAAATTTTACGATTTTGTGATTGGGATGGAGTATCCAGAGTAACACTGTGATCTGTATTTGAGGAAACTGTCGGCAAAAATATCTGTGTTCTCACCAACCAGATTACCAAGTCTATGAAGTCTGTTTATTGGAGTATGGTACGTATAGTTGTTTCTAGTATAAGACTCGTGAAAAGTCACAGATTGTCTGGTATTTCTAAAAGGGACATTAAATTGGATCAGTTCAATCAGTTCAAGAGAATCGATTGCACCATTTAGAATCTTGTGTAGGAAACAAAGGTCAAACATCTTCCTACGGTTCTCGAGACTGAGGAGACCAAGCTCACTCATTAAGACTGGATATTCAATATTCTCAATAGGTATTCCCATTCTTAAAAATAATCATAATGAGTCTATGAATCTAAGTACCTATTTAAAAATAAACATTAAAAAAATCTGTAGCACCATGCTTGTCAAAAATTGCATTTACTGTTGATGAAACCTACAACAAATATTTTTCGTTCTCCATTGAGATTTTGTCAAAAAGTATTTTGGATATTTTATAAGTATATTGCGAAATTAAATAAACAAAACAGGCTATTTAAAAAAAAAAATTTTCACCACTCAAAGATGAATTAAAATGAAAAGTGTATTATTATTAGTCATTCAATCCATTTTCAAACGATGTTCATAATTTTTGAATTTTAGTTTTCTTGTCTTCTGATGAACAAGTATTTCTAACATGTTATTAAATCTTACTAGATCACTTTAAATTTTGTAAAATTGTTAATTATAATCAAGAATCCTGCAGCAGAAAAGGCGTAGTGAATATAATAATATTGATTGCGTTTTCATGCTTCATTACAGCGATTAGTTAACTAATTAAATTAATGATTTACTAATGAACCTGTACAGTTCACATACTCAAATATGGTTCAAATTGCAAATTGATTAACTCAATTTAAGAATATTTTACACATCACTAACATAATTGAGTTTTCGTAATATAATATAATGGCTTCATTCTCTATCATTTCAATATTTTTGTAAGATTTTTTCAATCAGTTTATTTTCAGCTTTTTAGCACACATGTTTCTAGATGTTTCAAGATTTTTTTTTTCAATTTTTTTTGAGGTTTATAAAATTGAAAACATGATTTTTTGTATAGAAATTAGTATAAAATATTTCAAAAAATGGATTGTGGCTGACCAGTTCCATAGGATGCTCATCAAGACCCGCTCTTAAGAACAAACCTCATTTTTGGGTAAATCGCAATTTGTCAACTTATGATATATTTGGGAGTGAGTTAAGAATTTTTAGTAATAGTACTTTGAGGCGAAATTGAAAAAATCAAATCAAATCCTCCGCACAAATTATTGTATTGGGTATATCCAAATTTTATTTATAAAGTTTTATAAAACATCATATTTCTTTCAGTCATTCTCCTCATAATTGAACAATATTATTAATTTTAGTCAAATTATTGAAGTTTTCAATGTATATGTCGAAATCATTTTGAAGAATCCTTCCGTTTACTGACGGCCGGCATATTATAGAATGACTAAAGCCTATTCAGGTATATTACAATATGACTAGTCAAATTGCAAAAAAATAGTTCTCATGGCGCTGCCTATCAAAACAAAATCTCAAGCGCATTCGTGTATTGGATTGCGTGGGAGATAGTCGTAAAATAATGGCTCTATTTTCAATCATCTCTTTTCTCTGTGCCACAAAATTACATCAAGAGGACCACACCTTATTGCCGTACCGAAATATTTGGATCAAAATCGGTCAACAATCGGTCAATGAGTGAAGTGTCAAACTACATAAATTCATAGAATATTCTCTTCATGGTAGAATTGTCAAAAATATTCAAATGAATGTGTCGATCGAAATACCCATTTTATCATCAGCAGTGCTACTCTTGACACTCGATTCGATCCTAATCCAATGCCAACACGATTCCAATCTCAATCTCAATTTCAACTTCAAAACCGTACTCTTGAACCCAATCCCGCGCGATCGAAATCGTATTGAGATTGGCGTTCCAAAGCGCGGGATCGTGTTCGTATCGAGTTTGTTATTGCAATTTCAAAAATATTTTCGCTGCAAATAAGGAATAAATAATTGTTTATATGTCGCGTTTGTATGTAGACTACAAGAAACTGTAAGGAAGTGAACTTGAGATCCGAGAGTGGTATATATATTTATTTTTGAAACATAAAAAAGTCAAATACATTTACTAATAATTGTCCTACTTAACAAATATAATAATTTGACGTAGCGATAATATTTTAGGATTATTTTTTTTCTGTAAATGGAACACTCATTTCAAATATCAATTCTGACGTTTATGCATTTCAGTGTTGCGTTTGGTTATAATTGGTTATATATTTGGTTATAATTATCAAAAACGTAAGTATTATTTTAGTTGCTGATTAATTTTAATATAAAAATGAATCTATATGTATATTTTTTTAATTTGTTAACTTATAAACAAAGTTATATGTGAACTCCACGAGGGTGATTTGTAAATAAAGGTAGAACTAGTGTTGAAATTAAAAACCAAGTCAACTGCATGTTACACTAATATTTTAACTAATCTTAATTGTAGCAATTAATCTCCTAGCGTCCTTTTTTAAATTCAAAATGTTGTTTTTGATAAAAAAAAAACTAGTGTTATATTTATTTTTTCTTTCCATCAGCGCCTGGACGGAGTTCACGCATTCAAAGCAGGCAGAGCCCACATCTACAAGCCGGTAGGAGCCCACTTGTAGGTACAAGCTGTTAGAAGTCTCCGCATCCAAACAAGACATTCTCATCTCGCCAGAACACAGGGGTTGGAACAACGAGAGCAACTCGTATTAATCGAAGAAAAACGGGTGAAAGCAGAGTGCTTAGCGGTGATTGCGTTTAAAATAGCTGCTGAAAAATTGGGGCAGTGTGCCGAATCTTTAAATGAAAGGAGTGCTGCCATTCGTACAGAGTCTGTTCAAGTATCATCAGCCTTGAGGAAGATTGCAAAAACAATATGCAGTAGAAAATAGTTTTAGAATAGAAAAATACTTGTTTATTAAGCATGATGTCTTAATGGTTTTTATTTTGTACATAGTATTTTTTTTTAAATAATTTCATTATCAAGTATAATAGTCAATAAAATTATTATGTATTACACAATTACAATTTTGTTATTTTTACAAACCTTGAGAGTTTACATATTCTATAATATATACATATAATATATAGATACTATGTTTTGTAAACTAATGTCTTAGGAGGATTTTGGGTGTAAAATGGTATGAACATGTCACAAATGATGAATACATGAAACGTGTACTTTCAATTCGTCTATTATGTGAATTCCACAGCTAATGCATGTCTGGCTTGTATACCTATGTAAGACATTTTCATCTAAGCATTTGGAACATAAGCGATACACAACCCATTTTAGAGTGTCTTATAATAATTGAACTGTCACTTATTCATAAAATCATCACTTCATGGTAGACCTCTCAAAAATAAGCGTTTTGATCAAAATCTACTAAAATATCCCAAAAATCGACAGATCATGATTAAAATGTCAAACATATTCATAAAATCATCACTTCGTGGTAAACCTGTCAAAAATACTAATTTTATCTTTTTGATCGAAATCAGTCATAAAACCAAAATCATGATTGAACTGTCAACATATTCATAAAATATTCAATTCATGGTAGACCTGTAAAAATCATTCCATAATAAATGTGCTCATATCAACCAAATACCCAAAAAGTCGTGAGATTATGATCGATCTGTCAAAATTATTCATAAAATTATAAATATTAGTTTTGATCGAAATATACGTAAATTCCCCAAAAATCATCAGTTCATGATTAAACTGTCAAAATTATTCATAAAATAATAACTTTCTGGTAGAACTGTCAGAAATATTACCATAATAAATTTATTAAAATCTACCAACTACCCAAATAGTCGTGAGGGTATGATCGAGCTGTCAAAATTATTCATAAAATCATCACTTAGTTGTAGACCTGTCAAAAATATTCTTATAAAAGTTTTGATCAAAATCTACTAAAATACTTTAGTCAAACATACTCACAAAATCATCCCTTCATGGTGAACCGGTCAAAAATATAAATTTCAGCATTTTGATCGAAATCGGTCATAAAACCGAATCATGATTGAACTGTCAATTACTAAATTATTCACTTCATGGTAGACCTGTCAAAAATATTTCCATAATAAATTTGCTAAAATCTACCAAATACCCAAGTAGTCATGAGATTATGATCGAGCTGTCAAACATTATAATAAAATCATCAGTTCATGGTAGACCTGTCAGAAATATTCTTATAAACGTTTTGATCAAAATCTACTGAAATACCCTAAAAATAGTCAGATCATGATTAAAAGTCAAACATAATCAAAAAAATATCCCTTCATGGTAAACCTGTCAAAAATATAAATTTAGGCTTTTTGATCGAAATCGGTCATAAAACCAAAATCATGATTGAACTGTCAAATATATTCATAAAATATTCACTTCATGGTAGACCTGTCAAAAATATTCATATAAAAGTTTTAATCAAAATCTATCAAACAACCCTTGAAATCGTCAGATTATGATCGACCTGTCAAAATTATTCATAATATCATCACATCCTGGTAAACCTCTCAAAAATATTCTCATAAACGTTTTGGTCAAAATATACGTAAATTCCCCAAAAATCGTCAGATCACGATTAAATTGTCATAATTATTCATTAAATAATCACTTCCTGGTAGACCTGTCAAAAATATTCCCATTATAAAATTGCTAAAATAGATGTGGTAGACCAAATACACAGATAGTCGTGAGATTTAGATCGAGCTGTCAAAATGATTAATAAAATCATCACTTCCAGGTAGACCTGTCAAAGTATTCATATAAAAGTTTTAATCAAAATCTATCAAACAACATTTAAAATCGTCAGATTATGATCGATCTGTCAAAATTATTCCTTAATTATTCATAAAACTTCCTGGTAGACCTGTCAAAAATATTCTGATAAAAGTTTTGATCAAGATCTACTAAAATACCCCAATAATTGACAGATAATGATTCAAATGTCAAACATACTCATAAATCACCCCTTCAAGTTAAACTGTCAAAATTATTCATAAATATTCACTTCATGGTAGAACTGTCAAAAGTATTCCTTTAATAAATTTGCTTAAATCTACCAAATATCCAAATAGTCGTGAGATTATGATCGAGCTATCAAATTTATTCATAAAATCATCACTTCCTGGTAGACCTGTCAAAAATATTCTCTTAAACGTTTTGATTAAAATATACCTAGGTAAACTCCCCAAAAATCGTCAGATCATGTTATCATGACTTTTATGAGTTTTGATGTTTTATAACTGTCATAATTATTCATAAAATAATCAATTCCTGGTATAACTGTCAAAAATATTCTCATAATAAATTTATTAAAATCTACTTAAACCTTAATAGTCATGAGATTATGATCGAGCTGTCAAACTTATTCATAAAATCATCATCCTGGTAGACCTGTCAAACATATTTATATAAAAGTTATGATCAAAATCTACTAAAATACCCAAATTGTCGTCAGATTATAATTGATCTGCCAAACTTACTCATAAAATTATCATCATGGTAGACCTGTCAGAAATATTCTTATAAACGTTTTGATCGAAATCTACTGAAATACCCTAAAAATCGTCAGATCATAATTAAAAGTGAAACATACTAAAAAATCATCCCTTCATGGTAAAACTGTCAAAAATATAAATTTCAGATTTTTGATCGATATGAGTCATAAAACCAGAATCATGATTGAACTGTCAAACATATTCATAAAATATTCACTTCATGGTAGACCTGTCAAAAATATTCATACAAAAGTTTTAATCAAAATCTATCAAACAACCCTTATAATCGTCAGATTATGATCGATCTGTCAAAATTATTCATTAAATCATCACTTCCTGGTAGACCTGTCAAAAATATTCTCTTTAAAGTTTTGATCAAAATCTACTAAAATACACTAAAAATGGTCAAATCATGATTAAAATGTCTAACGTATTCATAAAATACTAACTTCATAGTAGACCTGTCAAAAATATTTTCTTAAACGTTTTGATCAAAATCTACTAAAATACCCAAATGTCGTCAAATTATAATTGATCTGCCAAACTTACTCATAAAATTATCATCATGGTAGACCTGTCAGAAATATTCTTATAAACGTTTTGATCAAAATCTACTGAAATACAACTGAAACATCGGGTTAACCTGTCAAAAATATAGATTTCAGCTTTTTGATCGAAATCAGTCATAAAACCAAAATCATGATTGAACTGTCAAACATATTCATAAAATATTCACTTCATGGTAGACCTGTCAAAAATATTCATATAAAAGTTTTAATCAATATCTATCAAACAACCCTTATAATCGTCAGATTATGATCGATCTGTCAAAATTATTCATTAAATCATCACTTCCTGGTAGACCTGTCAAAAATATTCTATTGAAAGTTTTGATCAAAATCTACTAAAATACACTAAAAATCGTCAGATCATGATTAAAATGTCAAACATATTCATAAAATATTCACTTCATGGTAGAGCTGTCAAAAATATTTTCATAAACGTTTTGGTCGAAAAATACGTAAATTCCCCATAAATCGTCAGATCATGATTATTTATAAAATAATCACTTCCTGGTAGAACTGTCAAAAATATTCACATAATAAACTTATTAAAATCTACTAAAACCCAAATAGTCGTGAGAGTATGATCGAGCTGTCAAAATTATTCATAAAATCATCACTTCTTGGTAGACCTGTCAAAATTTTTCTCATTAACGTTTTGATCAAAATATACGTAATTTCCCTAAAAATCGTAGGATAATGATTAAACTGTCAAAATTATTCATAAAATATTCACTTCATGGTAGACCTGTCAAAAATATTCCCATTATAAAATTGCTAAAATAGATGTGGTAGACCAAATACACAGATAGTCGTGAGATTTAGATCGAGCTGTCAAAATGATTAATAAAATCATCACTTCTAGGTAGACCTGTCAAAGTATTCATATAAAAGTTTTAATCAAAATCTATCAAACAACATTTAAAATCGTCAGATTATGATCGATCTGTCAAAATTATTCCTTAATTATTCATAAAACTTCCTGGTAGACCTGTCAAAAATATTCTGATAAAAGTTTTGATCAAGATCTACTAAAATACCCCAATAATTGACAGATAATGATTCAAATGTCAAACATACTCATAAATCATCCCTTCAAGTTAAACTGTCAAAATTATTCATAAATATTCACTTCATGGTAGAACTGTCAAAAATATTCCTATAATAAATTTGCTTAAATCTACCAAATACCCAAATAGTCGTGAGAGTATGATCGAGCTGTCAAAATTATTCATAAAATCATCACTTCTTGGTAGACTGGTCAAAAATTTTCTCATTAACGTTTTGATCAAAATATACGTAAATTCCCTAAAAATCGTAGGATCATGATTAAACTGTCAAAATTATTCATAAAATATTCACTTCATGGTAGACCTGTCAAAAATATTCATATAAAAGTTTTAATCAAAATCTATCAAACAACCCTTAAAATCGTCAGATTATGATCGAGCTGTCAAAATTATTCATAAAATCATCACTTCTTGGTAGACTGGTCAAAAATATTCTCATAAACGTTTTGATCAAAATATACGTAAATTCCCCAAAAATCGTCAGATCACAATTAAATTGTCATAATTATTCATAAAATAATCACTTCCTGGTAGAACTGTCAAAAATATTCCCATAATAAATTTGCTAAAATCTACCAAATAGTCGTGAGAGTATGATCGAGCTGTCAAAATTATTCATAAAATCATCACTTCTTGGACCTGTCAAAATTTTTCTCATTAACGTTTTGATCAAAATATACGTAATTTCCCTAAAAATCGTAGGATAATTTATTTATTTTTTTATTTTATTTTATTTTATTTGAATAAAATATACCACTGCCAGCTTGACAGTTGTGAAACCTAATTGCTGGACAGTGGACAACATATAACAATCATAAACAAATATGAATCTAAAATAACAACCATACGAATATAACCTATTAATAAAAAAAATAACTTACAATACTCTGTAAAAACACTACACAATATTTCACACTCACTTCGGTTCTAGTAGACCGTGTACCCGATCCGACATAATTAACAGCAAGAAAAAAACATATTAAAGCGTTTACATGCTTATATAAAAATCAAACAAAAAAAAAACAAAAAACTTCACGAAGATTATGGAAGATTAAACTGTCAAAATTATTCATAAAATATTCACTTCATGGTAGACCTGTCAAAAATATTCCCATTATAAAATTGCTAAAATAGATGTGGTAGACCAAATACACAGATAGTCGTGAGATTTAGATTGAGCTGTCAAAATGATTAATAAAATCATCACTTCCAGGTAGACCTGTCAAAGTATTCATATAAAAGTTTTAATCAAAATCTATCAAACAACATTTAAAATCGTCAGATTATGATCGATCTGTCAAAATTATTCCTTAATTATTCATAAAACTTCCTGGTAGACCTGTCAAAAATATTCTGATAAAAGTTTTGATCAAGATCTACTAAAATACCCCAATAATTGACAGATAATGATTCAAATGTCAAACATACTCATAAATCATTCCTTCAAGTTAAACTGTCAAAATTATTCATAAATATTCACTTCATGGTAGAACTGTCAAAAATATTCCTATAATAAATTTGCTTAAATCTACCAAATATCCAAATAGTCGTGAGATTATGATCGAGCTATCAAATTTATTCATAAATTCATCACTTCCTGGTAGACCTGTCAAAAATTTTCTCATTAACGTTTTGATTAAAATATACCTAGGTAAACTCCCCAAAAATCGTCAGATCATGTTATCATGACTTTTATGAGTTTTGTCATAATTATTCATAAAATAATCAATTCCTGGTATAACTGTCAAAAATATTCTCATAATAAATTTATTAAAATCTACTTAAACCTTAATAGTCATGAGATTATGATCGAGCTGTCAAACTTATTCATAAAATCATCATCCTGGTAGACCTGTCAAACATATTTATATAAAAGTTTTGATCAAAATCTACTAAAATACCCAAATTGTCGTCAGATTATAATTGATCTGCCAAACTTACTCATAAAATTATCATCATGGTAGACCTGTCAGAAATATTCTTATAAACGTTTTGATCAAAATCTACTGAAATACCCTAAAAATCGTCAGATCATGGTTTAAAGTGAAACATACTAAAAAATCATCCCTTCATGGTAAAACTGTCAAAAATATAAATTTCAGATTTTTGATCGATATGAGTCATAAAACCAGAATCATGATTGAACTGTCAAACATATTCATAAAATATTCACTTCATGGTAGACCTGTCAAAAATATTCATACAAAAGTTTTAATCAAAATCTATCAAACAACCCTTATAATCGTCAGATTATGATCGATCTGTCAAAATTATTCATTAAATCATCACTTCCTGGTAGACCTGTCAAAAATATTCTCTTTAAAGTTTTGATCAAAATCTACTAAAATACACTAAAAATGGTCAAATCATGATTAAAATGTCTAACGTATTCATAAAATACTAACTTCATAGTAGACCTGTCAAAAATATTTTCTTAAACGTTTTGATCAAAATCTACTAAAATACCCAAATGTCGTCAAATTATAATTGATCTGCCAAACTTACTCATAAAATTATCATCATGGTAGACCTGTCAGAAATATTCTTATAAACGTTTTGATCAAAATCTACTGAAATACAACTGAAACATCAGGTTAACCTGTCAAAAATATAGATTTCAGCTTTTTGATCGAAATCAGTCATAAAACCAAAATCATGATTGAACTGTCAAACATATTCATAAAATATTCACTTCATGGTAGACCTGTCAAAAATATTCATATAAAAGTTTTAATCAATATCTATCAAACAACCCTTATAATCGTCAGATTATGATCGATCTGTCAAAATTATTCATTAAATCATCACTTCCTGGTAGACCTGTCAAAAATATTCTATTGAAAGTTTTGATCAAAATCTACTAAAATACACTAAAAATCGTCAGATCATGATTAAAATGTCAAACATATTCATAAAATATTCACTTCATGGTAGAGCTGTCAAAAATATTTTCATAAACGTTTTGGTCAAAAAATACGTAAATTCCCCATAAATCGTCAGATCATGATTATTTATAAAATAATCACTTCCTGGTAGAACTGTCAAAAATATTCACATAATAAACTTATTAAAATCTACTAAAACCCAAATAGTCGTGAGAGTATGATCGAGCTGTCAAAATTATTCATAAAATCATCACTTCTTGGTAGACCTGTCAAAATTTTTCTCATTAACGTTTTGATCAAAATATACGTAATTTCCCTAAAAATCGTAGGATAATGATTAAACTGTCAAAATTATTCATAAAATATTCACTTCATGGTAGACCTGTCAAAAATATTCCCATTATAAAATTGCTAAAATAGATGTGGTAGACCAAATACACAGATAGTCGTGAGATTTAGATCGAGCTGTCAAAATGATTAATAAAATCATCACTTCTAGGTAGACCTGTCAAAGTATTCATATAAAAGTTTTAATCAAAATCTATCAAACAACATTTAAAATCGTCAGATTATGATCGATCTGTCAAAATTATTCCTTAATTATTCATAAAACTTCCTGGTAGACCTGTCAAAAATATTCTGATAAAAGTTTTGATCAAGATCTACTAAAATACCCCAATAATTGACAGATAATGATTCAAATGTCAAACATACTCATAAATCATCCCTTCAAGTTAAACTGTCAAAATTATTCATAAATATTCACTTCATGGTAGAACTGTCAAAAATATTCCTATAATAAATTTGCTTAAATCTACCAAATACCCAAATAGTCGTGAGAGTATGATCGAGCTGTCAAAATTATTCATAAAATCATCACTTCTTGGTAGACTGGTCAAAAATTTTCTCATTAACGTTTTGATCAAAATATACGTAAATTCCCTAAAAATCGTAGGATCATGATTAAACTGTCAAAATTATTCATAAAATATTCACTTCATGGTAGACCTGTCAAAAATATTCATATAAAAGTTTTAATCAAAATCTATCAAACAACCCTTAAAATCGTCAGATTATGATCGATCTGTCTAAATTATTCATAAAATCATCACATCCTGGTAAATCTCTCAAAAATATTCTCATAAACGTTTTGATCAAAATATACGTAAATTCCCCAAAAATCGTCAGATCACAATTAAATTGTCATAATTATTCATAAAATAATCACTTCCTGGTAGAACTGTCAAAAATATTCCCATAATAAATTTGCTAAAATCTACCAAATAGTCGTGAGAGTATGATCGAGCTGTCAAAATTATTCATAAAATCATCACTTCTTGGACCTGTCAAAATTTTTCTCATTAACGTTTTGATCAAAATATACGTAATTTCCCTAAAAATCGTAGGATAATTTATTTATTTTTTTATTTTATTTTATTTTATTTGAATAAAATATACCACTGCCAGCTTGACAGTTGTGAAACCTAATTGCTGGACAGTGGACAACATATAACAATCATAAACAAATATGAATCTAAAATAACAACCATACGAATATAACCTATTAATAAAAAAAATAACTTACAATACTCTGTAAAAACACTACACAATATTTCACACTCACTTCGGTTCTAGTAGACCGTGTACCCGATCCGACATAATTAACAGCAAGAAAAAAACATATTAAAGCGTTTACATGCTTATATAAAAATCAAACAAAAAAAAAACAAAAAACTTCACGAAGATTATGGAAGATTAAACTGTCAAAATTATTCATAAAATATTCACTTCATGGTAGACCTGTCAAAAATATTCCCATTATAAAATTGCTAAAATAGATGTGGTAGACCAAATACACAGATAGTCGTGAGATTTAGATCGAGCTGTCAAAATGATTAATAAAATCATCACTTCCAGGTAGACCTGTCAAAGTATTCATATAAAAGTTTTAATCAAAATCTATCAAACAACATTTAAAATCGTCAGATTATGATCGATCTGTCAAAATTATTCCTTAATTATTCATAAAACTTCCTGGTAGACCTGTCAAAAATATTCTGATAAAAGTTTTGATCAAGATCTACTAAAATACCCCAATAATTGACAGATAATGATTCAAATGTCAAACATACTCATAAATCATTCCTTCAAGTTAAACTGTCAAAATTATTCATAAATATTCACTTCATGGTAGAACTGTCAAAAATATTCCTATAATAAATTTGCTTAAATCTACCAAATATCCAAATAGTCGTGAGATTATGATCGAGCTATCAAATTTATTCATAAATTCATCACTTCCTGGTAGACCTGTCAAAAATTTTCTCATTAACGTTTTGATTAAAATATACCTAGGTAAACTCCCCAAAAATCGTCAGATCATGTTATCATGACTTTTATGAGTTTTGATGTTTTATAACTGTCATAATTATTCATAAAATAATCAATTCCTGGTATAACTGTCAAAAATATTCTCATAATAAATTTATTAAAATCTATTTAAACCTTAATAGTCATGAGATTATGATCGAGCTGTCAAACTTATTCATAAAATCATCATCCTGGTAGACCTGTCAAACATATTTATATAAAAGTTTTGATCAAAATCTACTAAAATACACTAAAAATCGTCAGATCATGATTAAAATGTCAAACATATTCATAAAATCACCACTTCGTGGTAAACCTGTCAAAAATACTAATTTATGCTTTTTGATTAAGATCGGCCATAAAACAAAAATCATGATTGAACTGTCAAACATATTCTTAAAATATTCACTTCATGGTAGACCTGTCAAAAATATTCCCATTATAAAATTGCTAAAATAGATGTGGTAGACCAAATACACAGATAGTCGTGAGATTTAGATCGAGCTGTCAAAATGATTAATAAAATCATCACTTCTAGGTAGACCTGTCAAAGTATTCATATAAAAGTTTTAATCAAAATCTATCAAACAACATTTAAAATCGTCAGATTATGATCGATCTGTCAAAATTATTCCTTAATTATTCATAAAACTTCCTGGTAGACCTGTCAAAAATATTCTGATAAAAGTTGTGATCAAGATCTACTAAAATACCCCAATAATTGACAGATAATGATTCAAATGTCAAACATACTCATAAATCATCCCTTCAAGTTAAACTGTCAAAATTATTCATAAATATTCACTTCATGGTAGAACTGTCAAAAATATTCCTATAATAAATTTGCTTAAATCTACCAAATATCCAAATAGTCGTGAGATTATGATCGAGCTATCAAATTTATTCATAAAATCATCACTTCCTGGTAGACCTGTCAAAAATATTCTCTTAAACGTTTTGATTAAAATATACTTAGGTAAACTCCCCAAAAATCGTCATATCATGTTATCATGACTTTTATGAGTTTTGATGTTTTATAACTGTCATAATTATTCATAAAATAATCAATTCCTGGTATAACTGTCAAAAATATTCTCATAATAAATTTATTAAAATCTACTTTAACCTTGAGATTGTGATCATGATTGTAGTCATGAGATTATGATCGAGCTGTCAAACTTATTCATATAATCATCATCCTGGTAGACCTGTCAAACATATTTATATAAAAGTTTTGATCAAAATCTACTAAAATACCCAAATTGTCGTCAGATTATAATTGATCTGCCAAACTTACTCATAAAATTATCATCGTGGTAGACCTGTCAGAAATATTCTTATAAACGTTTTGATCAAAATCTACTGAAATACCCTAAAAATCGTCAGATCATGGTTTAAAGTCAAACATACTCAAAAAATCATCCCTTCGTGGTAAACCTGTCAAAAATATAAATTACAGCTTTTTGATCGAAATCCGTCATAAAACCAGAATCATGATTGAACTGTCAAACATATTCATAAAATATTCACTTCATGGTAGACCTGTCAAAAATATTCTCTTATGAGTTTTGATCAAAATCTACTAAAATACCCTTAAAATCGTCAGATCATGATTAAAATGTCAAACGTATTCATAAAATACTAACTTCATGGTTGACCTGTCAAAAATCATTCCATAATAAATTTGCTTATATCTACCAAAAACCCAAAAACTCGTGATGTTATGATCGATCTGTCAAAATTATTCATAAAATCATCACTTCCTGGTTTACCTGTCAAAAATATTCTCATAAACGTTTTGATCAAAATATACGTTAATTCCCCAAAATATGTCAGATCATGATAAAACTGTCAAACTTATTCATATAATCATCACTTCATGGTAGATCTGTCAAAAATATTCATATAAAAAATATGATTTTAATCTAACAAATACCCGTGTCGTCTTATCAATATCTTATATTACAATCGTAAAACAAATAGTCGTGAGATTATGATCGATCTGTCAAAATTATTCATAAAATCATCACTTCCTGGTATACCTGTCAAAAATATTCATATAAAAGTTTTAATCAAAATCTATCAAACACCCCTTAAAATCGTCAGATTATGATTGAACTGTCAAACATTATCATAAAATCATGACTTCATGGTAGACCGCTCAAAAATATTCTCATAGAATATTTTAATTCTATTTTCATAGAAGTTTTGATCAAATTCTACTAAAATACCCTAAAAATCATCAGATCATGATTAAAAGTCAAACATACTCAAAAAATCATCCCTTTATGGTAAACCTGTCAAAAATATAAATTCCAGCTTATTTATCGAAATCGGTCATATAATATGTCAATTCATAAAATATTCACTTCATGGTAGACCTGTCAAAAATATTCCCATAATAAATTTGCTTAAATCTACCAAATACCCAAATAGTCGTGAGATTATGATCGAGCTGTCAAACATTATCATAAAATCATCATTTCATGGTAGACCTGTCAAAAATATTCTCATAATCGCTTTGATCAAAACATACCAAAACACCCCAAAAATCGTCAGATCATGATTAAACTGTTAAAATTCATAAAATCACCACTTCATGGTAGACCTGTCAAAATTATTCAAATAAAAGTTTTAATCAAAATCTATTAAACAACCCTTAAAATAATCAGATCATGATTGAACTGTCAAACATTATCATAAAATTAACAATTCATTATAGACCTGTCAAAATTGATCTCATAAACATTCTGATCAAAATATAAATCTGATTATAAATAAAATATATATCTGATTAAGCTGTCATGATCTGATGATTATAATATATGGACATTTGGAAAAGTTTCTATCAAAATTTTCATATGAACATTTTTGGCAGGTCTTTCATGATGTGATGATTTTCGCCGTTTTATAATATGCTGGTCGTTTGTTAACACGGAGCCGTTTGAAAACGGACGGATTCTTCAAAAAGACTGCGGCATGTATAATGCTATCCATCAATGGTCAATCAATCAATCAATCCATACGGTCAAAGACAATATTATATAGATATACCTATTGTAGGTAGAAGTAAAAGAGTAATAACTTTGTGCACAATGTAAAATGAATATAATGTTAGCGCATACAAATCTGATTAATACCAAAGGCTTACTAATTATTTCCGTATGTTATTAGTTGTACAAGTAGTACATAGACCTCTCTATACATTATACTTAGTAGGTACCTAATCGTAATTATCGGAAAATGGAAACCTATTAGAAAATAATATTTACTAATAATACCCATATAAATATTACAGTACGTTCCTTATTATGTGTACTTGTTTACATTTTAGTACGTTTTGTGTGTGCTCGTCTGGGATCATTATTGGGAGCCCGTGATGTGTTTGATATTAAGAAAAATTGATAAGACCATATATGTGATGTCCATGATGATTTATATATTGTGATAATTGTCAAATGTCAATGTGTTGTAAAAAACTTTTCATTTCATTTCATATGCCCATTTTATCCGTGTTTTCAGGTAATTAGCCCATATTTTAACAAAATTTGCAATCTTTGAGCGTTTTTACTAGATGACAAAATTAAATGTATAATTTTTATTGTTAAATATATCACTGACAATGTGAATTCACTTGCACATCTTTTGTAGGAGCTTGCATCTCTGAAGACAATTTTTTTTACATTTTTGATAATCTTTATACAAAGGTGATATCGAAGAATAAATATATCAAAGAAAGACATCTGGATAATGTTGCAGGGAGAGTTTTTTTAAAGATAAGTTTGGATTTAAAATAAACCTAAATACAATAAAGGCATCCACAGTGAGTTATATAAATTATATACTTGTATTATGAAAGTAGAGTAGGTTGTCAGCGGGTGGAATTGAACCTAGGATCTATCCATTGAATGTCCGATATTCTGCCACTAGGCTGCCGAGCAATACGGTTGTTTATGATACCTTTTTTCATATTGATGTTTATTTTCTGAGCAAAACCGTGTTTAAAACTCCTATTTGAATATACCAAAGCTTTGTATGTACATGTATCCTAAAACACGGGACTCGCATGGGTGGTGCCGTCTGTGTCATTAATATTATATATATCCTTTATTACTATTATTATAATAATTATTGATGCTTAACACTAAACACTATAGAAGATAACATGCCTCCTGCTTTTACGATAATATAATTATTATGTGTTTGAATGTTGAATTCGAACCCCGAAAATATTTGTAATAATATTTCTGTATAGGATAATGTCCGAAACAGTAGGTATATAAGTATTTTTCGCCTTAATACAAAGATAAATATATATTTTCATATAGAATACATTTAAATGTTTGTGTAGTCAATTTCAGTAAATAAATAAATTTAACAGAATGTAGTACAATTTCATAGTTCCATAAATTGAAACTAGCGTTTGGTTCTACTGTGCGTTGAACAAACACGACAAAGTCTATAATAGAACAAAACGCCTGTTTCAATTTACCCTGCTAAACACTGTATCATTCAATGTTTGATCAAAAGCTTTGTCACTAAGAAAACAAAAAAAGTGAGTAACTTTTTTCCATTTGCCTGAGGCTGAGAGCAAATGAATAAATTCACCAGTGGAGTTACTATAGGTACATTATGTTTCATTTAAACTTCTTATTTTATTAAAGGATTCAGGATTGGTGGCAAACCTCATCGCTGACTTTAAGATGTAACATAGCTTTATTTTATCGAACACCTGCCTTTTACAGGACACTCGAAAACATTCGGAAAAGTTTGGTAGACTAGTTCTTTGCCAAATGCTCCATAGAACAAAATGACTTCGTACTTTGCGAAATTTATCAATCGACTGGTTAAAGTGCGATTCGACGACATCATCCTCATAATATTATGTTAGTCGAATATAGGTATAATACGTTAACACGATCTTTTATGGGTATTATATGATAATAAATACTTAATTATGTATGAAATTACTTCATTATTGACACATCCTAGTTGGGTGACCAGTAACACGTATAATAATATAGAACAAAGTATACGGTTACCTACCCACACAAAGGTAACAATATTCAGAATTTCTCTTCGTGACGGAGGTATGTCAAAAGATGGCGAATAATGTGATGATACACCGATATTTTAAGTATGAACAAATTTCATGTATTCATACTTCTAGTTAAAAAAAGGTCTTTTACTCGATGTTTCAATTTTTTATATTCACTGTAACAAAAATCAATATTCACTGTAATTCATTAAATTTTTTCTCCTATCAATAAATTCTTGGTATCATTAAACAAAGAATAATTGGCTTTGACTGAGCTGAAACTTTTAATTTCATGAAAAAAAGTTTGATGAGAGTTCGTTTACTGTTTTTGTCTCTGTGTTAATGAAATTTTTATTTAATTATTCGACAATAAAGTTGTTAATGAAACCTTTGTCTTGTTAGTCACCTGTCCGTAGTTCGTCCAGGCGTTGAATATTGGATAACTACCTGTAATGATATTCTCGTTTTAATTATTTCGCCGTTTTTAATAAACCTTCATTAAGATTCATTATTTCACCAGTTTGTAGAATGTGTTTAATTGTGGTCTCATTATATAAAATTCCATGCTAGGTTTAATATGCTTTGACATTACAGTTTTCCATGGTTTGATGATAATGTCAATATTCCTGGAAACCAGTAAAATATATGGGTAAAATATACAGTAGGTTAAATTAATTAAAGTTATATTTTAACTTAATTTAGGCTGGACTGGTCATTAATAGATGTTAGTCCTGTTTTCCTAGTGTTAATAATACTGATTAAAAAAAAGTAATTAAAAATCTCCTCATCGATTTTGTACATTGATTCTCTTTGTGTTTGTATCCAGTAAGTAAATATTCATTATGTACCCAATAAGATCAACTAATCTGTTAATATCTTTAGATTATGCGTACTAAAATAACAGTTTTTTTTTATTTCCACTAACAAACAGGATGGTAGGTACGAAATCATATTACATATATGAAAAGGGTTGCTCACATACTTGCTGCTAAACATAAGTTTCCTTCATATTTCTTCAAGATTCTCTGTCCAGAGCTATCTGTAACCAATCACCAGCGATTCTTCTTCATGAAGAAGGTCTTTGCCACATCTTTTATCGTTACTAGCATGTAAACATTTGATTCCCTTTTTATCCATCTCTGATCTTTTAAGAGTTAGATGGAAGATATTCCTATACAATAAATAATTTTCCTTATGAATATTGAATTATTGTATAAATTTATTTTTTATTTTTTGATATTGTGTGACGACTCATTTTGTTACCAATGAACAGTGAAGGATGATTAAAGAAAACAAATATTTATCGATTTAATATCAATTTTATTACAATTTACGAATACGAAGAAAATGCTACAAATTCATATTCAAAAACGTTGGTATGAAAATTCAAAGTCATCTTTTTCTTGCTACTTTCATAGTATTTTGATGTTTTATTTACCTGTGAAAAGGGTCACGTATTTAAAGGCTGGTTGAATGGTTATGGTAATGGTCTTTGTTCCATTAAATAAAACCTTTCCGACTTTACATATAATGTAGGTAGGTAGGTAGGTAGTAAATCCTCTGCTCACTCTATTCAAATCATATTTGATTGATCACGATGAGAATGTTACAACAACACTCCGCTATGTGTACCTACTATTTATAATATTATTATCCATGTCTCAGAGAGATACTACACTTTGTCGAATGTTTGCCAAATTACACTTTGTTGAATGTTTGCCAAAGTGACTGATGAACATTGTGTTTTAGTGAAAAAAGAGACTGGTCTCTCATCCGCAAGGGTTTTGAATGCCCGGACGTCCCTTTTTCACAAGACAACATTCCTATTATAAAGGTACTTTAGTACATATAAATCTATGTTATAAAGACATTAGAGCGCTGGTAACGTCGTGGGAAGAGGTGGCTCAATTGAATGCTTTGAATGGATGAGGCTAGTTTCTGCCATGTGCTCTCTAAAGGACCGTAAAAAAAAACAAAATTAAGTGAATTGAAGTTGTAGTCCTTATTATGCTCTATTTAATTGCATGTTCACCCATCTTGAAAACGTATTTTGTTTTGTATTCTTTGGATCGATCTGTCGATACATATAGATGTACAACGTCACTTTGATATATCGTGTTTTTTTAAAGTGAAGAGAATAGTTAGTATCAATATTCCATAGTACTATACTGTAACAGTAACAGTACTGTACTACTTAGTAATCACCTATTTTATGTGGGACATGTGGGAAATAAATGTAAGCTTGTTGGAACACTTTGAACAAGCACACTGAAAAATGACGTCTCATGATATAGCACTTTTTCGCTTCGACGTATAAATATGTAAGTCTGTACTATACTCTGTACTGTACTAAAGACAGGTGTTAGGTTATATTCGTATGGAATCATTCATCTTTATTAGTTTCAATCTTATTATACTTGCCAGCTACCAAGTGAAAGTATTATGATTCACTCAAAATGGGGGGTTTTGCCTTCAATCAAATAAGAAAAAAGTACCAGCATTTTTTAAGGTCATCTCATCTTCCACATCGTGGTACAAAAATTTTAACACATAAATTTACTTATACATTACTTCACACATTCGATATAATACAAAAATTAATATTACTTTAAGAATATTACCTACCCAACAGATACCTCATCTGCACAAAAACTAGTATTTCAGGTTGACAATCAAAGATTCTTTGTCAACAGCCTTGAAGACAATTAAAAACATGGTTGCTGTTAGTTGACATGCATGCTCAACATTATGTGCTGGGCTTGATGAACTTACCACGCATGAAGTGCACTTAAACCAGCCCAAGTCGATTCTCAGGCATTGAAACACTTTCCGATTTCCAACCAAAATAGTAAAATGTTAAAAACCAGGTTAAGCATTCATAGTTCTTACTTAATACAAGTATGTATTAAAAAAGTACCAATAATACTTGAAAACGAAAAATTTGAAGGTTTACAAAATCAGTTCAGAGTTTTTTTTCTAAGATCAATAAAATTTCAAAACAACGCTGTATCATTTTTTTTGAATAATCAAGTTTTTATTGGAAGAGAATGGAAAATGTGAATATGTATGATTTAACAAATTATACTTGTAAATCAAATATTCACAGGATAAAATGTGTGAACAATATTTACGATGGATTTAGCAAAGTACGAGAAAAATTCAAATGATAAGACTATTATTTCTAATATTCTTCTGCTGAAATGTGACTTATAACATGTGCCATCTATAAAAGAGTATTCTAGTTATAAATATACATAGGTAATTTATACTTCAATTTGTAAAAAGATGTTTTTATAAAAATATAGATATAAATAAAGAAACAAATCAAGGAATTTTTACAAATTATGTAGTTTATTGCTACACTATTAAAAGTTATTGTTACCAGCAGGCATTGATTCTGGCAAAGATTTACACGCACACGGTCTTTTGTGTCACTGGTATATCAATTTATGTTTAATTATCAACTTTTTTGAGTGTTCAAGCAAACGAAGCTACAATGCTACGCCATTCATACTAGCAGGCATAATTTTAATAGCAAATGGAACAATAGAAAAATGTTTTGGTAGGGATACAATTTAATTGCTTAACTCGATTCTTTGAATTTCGAACACAGCGCCATCATAATAAATAATGTGTCATTTCATTTGAATTGTAATAAAGAAAGGGATGTCAAATACTTCATCGACTTTAAAGTGGACGAAATATGAAAAATTCAGTATTGAATTTAATTAAGTTTTCATTTTGAAACGAACATTTATTCATTTGTTCATCCCATTGTTGCAAAATGTTGGGATAACATTTATAAGCTATTCTCGTATTTCTAAGAAAGCACTCTCTCTTAGAGATACATTTCATAGAGATACAACAAATTTATCTCTATTTAGAGATAAATTTGTCTTCTTATCTGGATAAATATCCACATTATCATAAAATTTTCTGCAAGTGGGTTAGCTAGTAGTAGCTAGTATGTAATAAACATAAATGTCGTCGTTCTCTACGCAAAAAATAGGCATTCAGAATGTGTGTCACATTCCTGATATTAAATGTATTAAACGTGATGTTGTACGAATATCTGCGCCTTTCAGTACACCCGAAAAATTACAGAAAAGAGGAGACTTTACAGAGGAGTCCTCTATACTAAAATAAGTCATCCACAATAATATTATTCTTATCAAAAATACATAATGCCAAAAACTTTATGACACATGCTAACTGTGAGGTTTGGCTGAGATGTATTTGAATTCATTTCAAATCCAGATTCATCAAAAAACTTTCAAAAAGTCAATGTTGTCGATTGATTTAAAGTTCTTAGAGAAAGTTTCTATTATTATTTTATAAAAATATATATACTTATGTAAATATATATGTATATACATATTAGAATATGTCTTTATTATGGTCAGCTCGAAATAGCTCCTAGACGCCCCTTATTCCTGTTCACTCATGTGTATTATGGAGCCAGGAGATTCACTTTCTTCCAACACCTATCTTGGGCAAATAATAAGGTGGAAACAATTTGTATTTTTGTATATGTTTTTATTTATATTAAATGAGTATATAGAATGGTATTGTAACAATACTCCTGCCAGTTTGTCTAGTACCTATATCTGATAAATAGTTCTAAGGACGTTGTCTCTATCCTGTCATATACAGTATTTGAGTAATTTAGTCATCACAATATAATGACTGTACACGATAAAATATAGTGTGTGTCTTCCCTTTAGGATGAATGATACGGAGTGTAATGTTTATTTATGAGGGAGGTTCACCAGTGAACGCATCCGTATAAATGTAACACGATGAGTGATGGATACAGGGTAACAGGGTAACACGGTAACACGGGGCGATTAATAATAAAGAATATCTCGCTGAGGCGGGGTGACTAATGCGTTATGTATGACCTTACTAATATTAATATTACTTACCTTTTTAAATACTCGGTCCTTTTTGTTTCAATTGTTTCTATTCTCTTCTCAGAACTCATGTCGGTATGTTGTATTTCATTCACATTTAAGGTTGGTAAGTACCTACGAAATTAATAATATTACAGTATCTAGGAAAATTTGGATAGACGAACTTACTTACTGCTAGCCTTTTTCTCTCCACTGCTGAAAAAAACTTCCTTTCAAAACTTTTGGATCTCGAGCAACACGATATCACTGTTTTCCAATCACCTGGACAATATCGTCAACCCATCTTTTTTTGGAGTCTCCTACTCTTCTTTTGTCCTCACACGGCCTCCATTCAAGAATTCTGGAAGTCCACCTGCCATCCTCTCGTCTTACCACATGACCAGCCCATTGGAGACTTTATCAACAATGTCGACGAATTTTGTCTTTTGTTGGATGGTTTAATTTCTTATTTTGTCTCTCAAGCATTAGCCTCTGGGAACGCTGTACACCCGTCAGATTCCGTTTGTTTGCAAGTGTTCGTCATAATCTCTAGCTCATATGTAAACACGGAAAGACCATGATTTATCGGCTATTCTAGTGTTTAGAGGTAGATGAATTTATATATTCGACCAATATAATCAGCTACAATGCGACTTTGAGATGGTCCAAATGAACTTACTTGCTTTTTGGTCAAATGACTTCTAAAAAATACAAAAATATTCCATCAGTATTACGGCATTTCTCGATTGTAAAGTAGCCAGAATGTTTTCTCTGTACTGTTAAGAGGATAAACATATTTAAGACGAAGAAATTCCAAATGATAGACACCTAGTAAGAATCGTGTTCGGTTGTTTTCGGGATCTCCGTGTGGTAATTTTTAACTGTAGCATCGGAGAATTTTTAACTCTAGTTGTGTCTTCACACTACTGAAGATGGCGGCAGCACGTTCGATGAAAGCTAGATTTAAAAATTACTACACGGAAATCCCGAAAACCACCTAACACGATGTTAAAGACCGTGAAAACCTAAAGACCTAGTTAGAAGTTGAAAGTTTTTATAAAAGTTTCCTTAAAATTGAGAAGCAAGGCAAGCAAGCATATCTCAATTATTAGAAAAAGGAAATAAAAAAAATCATAAATGAATTGAACTGAGTATATAGTTAGATATTTTGAGTCGTGAAATATCAAAAAGTATCGTTTCAATTTATTCCGCTTTACGCCAAATGGGTTCTTTGAACGAATATAAATCGTGAACCGTTTCATCCTAAATAAATATAAAGTTGAAAAAGATGTTGCTTCTGTAAGTAGGTAATATCGTGATTCATGGTATGTAAATATTTAGCCATAGTCAGTTTGCTTAACATGCAATTAAGCGCGAAAGTGAAACCATATCTGATTTGTGTATTTTGTCCATTGCAATTAGGATTTTATTTTATATTTTATAGAAAAAAGGACAAAAAACAAAGGGAATAAATCCATCTGAAAGAAGAGGGGTGAGGAAGCGCGGGCGTCCGAAAACCACGTGGCTTGATCATGTGGGTCAAACTCTCATGGACGGCCGTGTGTGAAAGAAAAGTCGACGTGCGTGTATGAGAAATTGTATGAATGTGGAAGAAACGAAGAAAATATGATTGTAAAAAAAGGTCTATATGGCTTTCCATTCTTTCTGCCTACCCCGATTGGGACACGGCCTGAGGGTATAGATTTCAGATTATTATTTATTAATTTATCAAATAAACGGCTTATTTCTTTTACATAAAAAATATTCCAATCCAAAACAAAAAATATACATTTCACATCGAATTAAAGTAGGCACTTATAAACCAGATATATTAACAATAAGTTAATGAAATAAGATTTTTCAGATTGGCATCTTAAAAAGTAGGTATATACTTAACAATACCAATACAAATCAGTAAAAAATATTATCTACATTTATAGAAAAGAGTTGATGTAAATATACTACATACATACACTTAAATTATTGCAAGCGTTACCAAAATACATTATTATCAAAAGAATAATACATAATACCCTACCGCCCACCTATCAGGTGACAACAATAATGAAACAACCGATTTCAGTGCGAGTACAATTAATACATTTTAAGGTTGGTTTCTATTGAAAAACAATAAACAAATTAAAGGAATAATATTTTATATTTCATGGGGTAGAAATATTTTGTCTTAGTAATTACCATCGGGGGACCATACGTGGTATCACAAAAAGAAAAAAATGGTTCAATATACTTTTGTGACTAATTTGTACTAAGCAGCGCAGCGTGATAGAACTTTCCTTATCGTTAGTTTTTTTAGAGTGACAATGTATCTTATTGTTTGTGGTGAAGTATGTGATTGATAATTGGTCTTGGTGCTATTTTATTGTCACTTGAACGTTTGAAGAGATCTGGTGGAGGCTAGAAATTTTAATTGAGTTAGTTAGTTGATGTCAAATTTCCGATTTCACACAATTCAAAGCTGGGTAAATCATAATAATAAAGTCAGAATTAGTGAATATTGATGAACTAACAAAGTTTTGGACTGGTAGCTTGGGCATTATGGGGAAAAAATGTCGACAGGTAACCAATGATGATGTGCATCGGTGATGACAAACTTTAATGAAAATAGTAATATTTTGGTTTTTAGAACTACTAATAGCTTACAAACTGATAATATATAAGATCAAAAATGTATCTTAAAATATATCAAATTATGCATAGGTCAATTAAAAATAAATAAAAGTTTTTCAAACTTCGTAATATCAATTTAAATGAAATTCAATTGAAGCTTGCGAAGCTTTTTATTTTCAAAGAGTATTTTTCTAGTTATGCGAATTTAGAAGGGTATTTTACAATGAAGTTTATTCAAAGACTTTAAAATTGCAAATTTCATCTGAAAACGTTTTACTTTCCAAATTACTTATTATTACCTTCGCCCATATAAGTACTTTACTTACAATAGATGAACAAGAGTAACAGGAACTCGTATTTTGTATCTCATGAAATTTTAGATTCATAAAACAATATGATGTAATGTTGTTTGTTTGGGCTGTCTAGGGAAATGGTTCGGAAAGTCTAAAAGCTAAGGGATTTTTAAAGTGTTAAGAATTTCTTGAAATTATATGAAAAACAAAATGAATAAAAAATGGAAAAGCTTTGGAATTATGTAAAAAATAATAAACAACAGTTTTTGATACATGAAAAAAATGATCTCTTTGGTGCGAGTCGGATCAGTCATCAACAGTTTCTCAAATTATTTTGCGCATTATTGAACTACGTGCTCAAAGGTAAGAGAGTTACTCTACATTACTTATAAAGTTTTTATAAAGAACATAAGCCTCCTCTATACTTCTCCAGACATCTCTGTACTGGGTTCTATACTTGGTTAGGGGTATGATACTGGCTACATTTGTTTTGAGGCTGGGCAACCCGTTTTCACGAGCGCCAAGGTGACGCTATAAGGTACGATATATATTTTAGACTGAGATGTAAGCTGAAGGGAGTGTCTCTCAGTGACCTATTTAGTGAGATTTTTTTACCTTTGTGAAACCCATGTAAATATAGTTAATAGTTCTGACTAATCAGTGACAGATTATTCTTATCGAAGATTGTTCTCCTTCCTTGGTTCAACAAGCACGACGTTGTTAGCTCCCAGTAACTTCGACTCACGTTTTACTTTAAACCTGGCAGAAGAATGGGAATAATTTATATTGCGGGCATCAACAAAAGGATAATAATAATACCATTATTTTAGACTTGCCGGGTTTAGGGTTTTATTGTGAAAACAAAGAAATAAACAGTCATAAATAACAGTGAATTTATTATGATATGGCTGTTTGGAGGTATTTCAATAGACGCCTCTGACACTTGGCTCATGTTCACCCATCTCCTTGATGATTAATTTAATTATTTAAGGTTGAATTAAGATCAAATTACATCTTTAAATTAATTCGAATTTAAATATAAATACTTTTAATATTTCGAGCGATGAGGTATGTCACTCATCTTTTATGGCTTATTTTTTCATAAGCAGGTAAAGAGCGACTTGCATGTTTATTACAAGCAGTCTAGTGCCTACCCCACTTGCGAGAGATGCCAAGAAAGATATATACAATATTATTCTTTACTATTGTTAGATATAGGCAGAAGCCTTGGAGAGGGAGAACCCTTGATCGTCTTCTTATCATTTTCTTGGGTATTGTTTACATTCAAACATTACATTTAGGTTATTTTTCTATTTCCAGTACATCCAATACATTTTTTAAGCTAATATCCTTTTCACGTTTTGTAATATAAGTTAAATATGTCAAAATGCAGGAATAAAACAGAAAACAAAATTTAAACTTAAGTGGTGGTGGTGCAATGGGACTAGGTGATATTAATAATTTGTGAACATATTTTGTTCAAAAGGGTGAAAAAGAAGTTAAATAATATATTAGATTAATACATTGCCCACTCGGCTCACCTTATGTACAGTAAGTAATACAGTCATTGTCCAAAGAGATTTATGTTTGTGTTTTTATCTTGAATAGTATTTTTGCATTTGGAGAAAAATAAATATACATTTGAACCTTTTTAACTTGGTAGAGCTGTGACTTCCTATCTTTTATGCTTTTCTTTTGACCTATAATGCTCTCTCAAGTACAGCGTATAGGCCAACATGTTTCCTTAAAGGAACATTTGGGTAGAAACTCTGCGCTCTGATTTGAAGCTGAAATAGTGATTAGTTTAATATTAATTTGTACAGACAATTCACCCAGATCGAGTTAGTCCCAAACTCAGAAAATTAACATATATTATAGGTATCATATGGTTTTAAATATATTAAATAATTTAATATTCATGGTCTTTTTAATATAAACTTCATAACAGTAGGTATTTAATATTCTAAGATATGTTTCGTACACTTTTAAGTTAACTGGTTTACTTCCTTCCTTCTTTTGCTTTATGGCCAAGCACCCGAATTCGAGTGAATTATGCCTATATTTCACAGTAAGTATACGTTATAGATTTATATGACAAATCATCACAAAAAATAGATTTATAACTGAATTGAATCAATAAAATAGTCGAAACAGTGCTCATCCGTGCCAGAATGAGATGCGAATGTAGAAACAAGTGCTAAACAAGGACAGTGCGGTCAATGCCCTCACAGAATAAAAACAACACACAGGGCCGCTGCGGGAATAACTGTTTTATTTGGTTAGTAAGTAAAATCCCCACTTATATAATATGCTTCATATCAGTTGTTAAAAACTTCATTTGGTAATCAAACGTATTTTTAAAAAAGGTCCTTTGCTATTGACATAGAACCAAGTGTCAACGTTTTTTACAATAATGTGTAGTTGCTAACTGAGGTTTGTTTACAAATAAATAGCGAACGGCAGTTTACAACAAAAAGAGTAAGAACTCAAATATACATAAATGTGAACACTTTTTTATAACATTTTTTTTTCGTCAAATAATCCAATATCATCACCCTGTATTTCAATTGCAATCATTGTATTTCTCTTGTTTTTTTATATATATATTAGATTTACTTACGCTGTGTAGGTTGATCTGTAGTATTTTAATCATTGTAACAATTATTGAATATCTAGTGTAAAATCAACATTATTATTCCATACAAACATTGTTTGATATAAGGTCGTTTTTATACTCACGTGTTCAACTCTATTCCGTATCAATAACAATTAATACATAGTTTCGATATTTTTCACAAGTCTCAAAGCCTAGTGTAGAAAAATATGTATTGAATTAAGGGTTAAATATAAAACCAAATTAACGCTTTTTTAAAACTTGGGTTTTTGTTATAAACCCAAATACAATTTTATATAATATACACCTTTTACAATAGGCAAGTTAAAAGCTTGCGTCGCGAAAGGGGAGTTTGTTCGCACCTGGGATCGAACCGCGCACCTTATGTACCTACATTTAATGGATACAAATAATACAAAGCTTTCAAAGATTAAGATTAAAAACTAAACAAAATTATGAACAAAACGGATTCCAAAAGATATTACGACAAAGTGACAAAGCTTATACTCATACACAGACTTAACTGAGGAATTTTAAGAAAACAATTGACATGAAATTGAAATTTAAATTCTCCTCAAAGTTCCATTAAAATGTAAGTAGGTTTTATAGAATTATTTTTCTTTTTTCATATTCTGCTTAAGCTGATTATTCTTAGAAGTCTTTATGGGTATTTTCAGTGGAGAAAGTATTTTGTTTTCAAAAGGTAGACATGGTCCGTAATTAATTCAAATGAAATTAAAAAGCACTTAAATTTTATATTACATTCATTTATATAAGAAATACATCCTGCTTTCTTAAAAATTGGTAGGAAATTTTTTATTCTTTCTAAATCCATTTTACTTTTCTTAGTAAAAGTTTTGGAAGTAGGTTTATGGTTTTATAAAAAAATTATCTAATTTTCGTTCCTTTTTTTAGATACTTACATAAGAACCTGTACAACCTCAATAAATTGAAGATAATATCTGATTCCTTAAGAATTATGTTGTTAAAAGGTAACCCGGAATCAAAAAATAAAAATATACATAAACATTTATAGTTTAAATTTTCAATAAAGTTTCAGAATAAGACAAACCTTCAAAATTCAAAATAAAGTTAATAAGAACCTTAACTTACTTTTTATCGATTTGCGGATATTTTTTCTATGAAGTAGACAGTTTTGCAAGTATCCAAAACCTCTATAGTCCGAGACTATGCAATTAGGCTGTCAAAAATTTCATGACATTCTAGAAAGTAGAAGAAAGGTTTGTAAGATAAAAGATTTTTACGTGTACTCTACGTAATAAAAAATCCTAATCGAAGTTTGCCTGTACATAGGTAGGTTTAAACTCTACTGCAGTGTTATGCATCGTATTTTTTATCGTTGCAAAATTATAGTTACAATATGTTTTCGGCCATCTTGCATGACTGCCGTTTCCGGCTGCGAACATGGTATTTCCGATTTACGCTTTAAGCATAATCCAAAATTGTAACAGAAAACTACAACATGATGCAATAAACTACCAGTTCCATATGTGTCCACACACAAAATTTTGCAAATAATGTAAAGACAAATACAAAAATAGGTGCCATATTTATGAATTATGATTTAATTGTTTCACAACTCAAATGGAAATGAGATTGCATAATTTATTTTCACTATTCAAAGCCGAATATCTACTTGACTTTGCATACCGAAGCTGTCAGATGATTACACATTGTATACATAATCAATCGATGTTAGGAATCTGTAAAATTTGTGATGTATTGACAAATCATTCATCTGATTCATCGACAGCCTCCAGAGTCTAGACCGTCTCAAATGTGCTGGTGAATAAAAATAATGAATAGGTATATGTAATAATTTCTGTATTAGCTTCTGGTTGGATATTTCTCAATGGGCGATACCAAAGACCAATTACTCTATGGGCGATACCATAATGCTTAATAGACTTATTTTGGTTTTATTTAACAGATGTGAGTCATTTAAGACAAACAATAAGCCACCAGGTAAGAAAATTGATGAAACTTGAATAGTGTACGATCGTTCACCTAGTTAGATCCATGTTTATCAATAAGATGGATATCTTGATGATCATTCTTCTGTTTTTACCGAATTATCATAGGAATGAAAGTTA
The DNA here is from genome assembly GCA_947579605.1 of Athripsodes cinereus. Classification (NCBI taxonomy): domain Eukaryota; kingdom Metazoa; phylum Arthropoda; class Insecta; order Trichoptera; family Leptoceridae; genus Athripsodes; species Athripsodes cinereus. The sequence continues at coordinate 12,063,693 of OX388322.1, forward strand.
GATACTTTAAAACATTATCTAACAATATGTGTTTCAGTGTTTGATGCTGAATTTCAAAATTGAATACCTAGTATCAACCAATTGATATACACAATAATACTATTATAGTTATTAGGTACAAAATTTGTAACAAACTGCAGTTATGTTCTGTACTAGGCCTCAAGTTTAGCACGTTTTTCGTTCGCAGTGATCTCATAGATTTTTTTAGGTGACATTTCAATTAGTTTAGCTCTTTTGATCAATCAAGTGCATGTGTTCCTAAATGGATGAAACTGTATTATATTTTGGAGAATTGATTTTCAGCCCCATCTGAACATTGACCGTTTCTAAATATGGTATATCTTGATTGAAATTATTTACGGATTCTTCTATCACTCGATAACACTATCACCCAAGTTCCAAAATATTTACTATAAACTTTTCGGATGGATCATTCAACTTATCATAAACTCCTGTGAATGGCTTGTAAAACCCCTCCTACTTTAGATCGTTATTGACACTCAATCGATATCTGGGGCCGTAGACACACCGTACTTAGCGATCGACAACTGGCGAACTTTTCGACAATCTGCCGTCATGTACCGTATAATTATGCGTTTTTGTTGCGGTTATTGTCGTAAATTCGTTTATAGTCAATCGCCAAGTGCATGTCTCGGGGGTCTGATGTTATTAAACTGTCACAATTAGAATTTTGACGTTTGTAATACATAAATTGAATGTTTCACGGTTTAAAACAAAATTCATATTTTGTCATTTAGAATACGTAGAGAAAGATCATTATGTAGTTATTGTCTGTTTTGTGCTTTTAACATTTATAAAATAAAATAAAACATCTTTCAATGTGCATAATATTATGAGTTTTTATTCATTTAGATTAAACGCGATTTTATGTATTTTAACATGTCTAATTTGTATGGAGCATAGAAAGTTTCAGATGCTTTTTGTTTGTAGCTTTTAATCATTCAATATGAATGTTTTGTTTAATCTGTAAACTAAGTAAAGAAACGTAAAAAAGCTATGCTTGGACATTTTAACTAGTCGAACATCGTACCGCCAACCTACATGACAGTTAAGTATTGCAGCAATACTACACCATAGAGTCTGGTTAGGTAACTAAGATAATAAATCAAATGTTTTTGTGTTAACACTTTGGAAATTCATTATAATTAGGTAAAATGATTTTAAAACACTGTATAATTTCCAAATTAAATTCCAAATTTAATTTGGAAATTATACAGTGTTTTAAAATCATTTTAATTAACTAAGATAATAATAAAAAACTTCAATTTGTAACAATAAGATTATCAATCATATCAAAATACTGTTTACGTAATATTTAATTTGGAAATTATACAGTGTTTATTTTAAAATTATACAGTGTGAAATTATACAGTGTTTAATTTAATTTGGAAATTGTACAGTGTTTTAAAATCATTTTAATTAACTAAGATAATAATAAAAAACTTCAATATGTAATAATAAGCTTATCAATCATATAAAAATACTATTGACGTAAAGTTTTTTTTTAATTTATAAAGAAAAAAGTATAAAAAATACCCAACAGGTATTTCTACCACAAAGTGCCTACGTAAGATGTGTAATATGTGATCCGGAATTGTTGAAAAATGATTTCAAAATAATATGTTTCATGTCCTAGTATCCATAATATCTTCAAGTAGTTACAAGAGAACATGCGAGTCTTGCTTTATCTACCATTTCGTAGAACAACAAAACTCCGCGTGCATATTTTGAAGTTATACTGTGCTGAAACATGAAAGTTTCCGGAGGAAGTTGGAAGGTGTAACCCGTCGCAGGGGGTCGGGATACAGTTTTGATGATGTAGCAGCTTTTTTCGGATGAAATGGGAAAAGTGAATAAGAATGTTCTACGTTGTAATAAAAAAGGAACAGTAACAAATTTTACAACTTTGTCTTACATAAAGGCATTTTTAGTAATTTGTACAACAATATAAAGAAACTCACAAAAAATGGCATTCGTCTGCCAATCCTCTTTTCCTATCAGCTCTTTTCTTTTAAAATACTAATTTCTTTCTATAACTTGTTATATGTATATTTTATGTTTCACAATATTTACAATATCAAATTATCAGTTACAGAATACGTTAATAAAATATACCGCCATTGAAAAGGATACTCTACTAAACGGCGCCGAATAAATCATAAAAATACGAAAAATAAACATAATCAAAAGGTTAAGTTGGAAGAAATCGCAATGCTGCGATAAACATGCGCGCCCACTGAGCGTTGTACGTAACACACTTTCAATATTGAATAAAAAATAAATTGATCTCAGAAATTGATTGATTTATCAAAGAAGCGATTGCGCCCAATTGATTCAACCTGAACTTACTCATAGTTTTTGAAACAGTTGTAATATTCTAAAAACTGTGATCATGCTGTGAGAACATTTACATGAAGAAATGATATTGAAAAATTATATTTATAATTTAGATTATTTTTAAATTTATATTACAATTTCGAAAATAAGCGATTTAATACGCAAGCATCAAATTTAATCCTAAACTTATGTTTGTCATTGTATGTGATAATATACAGTTCAATAATTTTATTTATTTCTGATTTATTTTTCAAACCTACCTTTAACCTATGGATTAAAGCTAGTATTTTATATTATTGTTACCTGTTTCAGGATATCTCAGAGAAAATAATAATATTTATCTTAATTACACATTTCCAAAGCGCATGCAATTTTAAGATTTCAACAGCAAAGTCCTTTGTGACACTTATTATGAGAATCCAGATGGTGACGGCATTCTCAAGAATTTATTAATAACAAGAAGATATTGTTCTTTCACTGAGAAAATTACCTTCATGGAAAGGAGTTTGTTTTGTAATAATACTAAATAATCTTAGAATCTTCATAACAATATTAGTTTTAAAACTTGATGTTGTTATCTAATAATTTCTACGAAAAATAAATTGGTTTCAAATAATAAATATAGATATATATAATTATATTGTATTTGATCGCATTAGCCTTCGTTACACATAAGGCGTTAGTTCGTAAAAAAAACCTTCTGGTTGTCAATCGACCAGCGTACTGCATCGCACCGCAAAAAATCCTGCGAATTATCAATGCAAAAAATCTATTTTATTTTTTATTTTTTTATTTTATTTTTATTTTTAACATCTTTCAAGGGACAAACAGTCAGCACAGTAAACATTACAAAAATCAATATTACACACGATATAGACCACAAGAGTCCCCCTGTATTACCACAGTATAAAATTCGATGACACCAAAACAAGGAAATACTTTACAACAGTAGGTACAACCTAATAGAATAATCAAAAAACAATAAAATAAAAAACAACCAACAAATCAAACAACAAAGTAAGAAAACAATATAATACAATAACAGATGATAAAGTTAAAAATCAATTCAAATAATTAAAAAAAGTAAAATACAATAATAAATAATAAATTCAACAAATCAATTAAGAAGACTTAAAAGTTATCATTATTTTAATTAAAAAATTAATTATAGCAATTAGTTATAAAATCAACAAATCAATCAAGAAGATTAAAAATAATGTAATACAACAATGAATTAAAACAAAATCAAGAAATTAAATAACGAATCTAAACAATAATATTTAAAATAAAGAAAAACTAGCTAAACAAATAATAAAATCAAAGTACAATAAAAATTTACGATAAGTTATAAAATTAACATGTCAAATAATAAATTCAAAATAATATAATATAATAATAAATAACTAAATCAACAAATCAATAATATAATCAAAAATAATACAATAAAACAATGAAGCTGTGTGGCAGACAATTCAGCAAAACAAAATATACATAGTTAGAAATAAGTGGAATCGAAACAGAAGAAAAGTGATTAATAGAAGTAAGTAGGCAGTAGGCAGAGTCGGCATAAAGCACATAAGGCAAAATTTCACCCATCAAGGATGCTGTGATGTTCTCAGTAGTTGCACTACACCTGTCCTGAATTGGTTTTTATTCATATGGAAAATGTCTAAACCTCTGAAGAACGAATTATACAAGGTACAACTGCGTTGAAGAAAAGTACCTTGCATGTAATTAGTGACACACGGGGGCAACCTAAAGAGATAACTAGTTCGAGTACTACGCGATGGACAATTGAAACAGAGTCCCTCCAACAAAGACGCGGAGTCAACCTCACCTATTGGAGCATATTTTAATAAATATTTTTGCATTTAAGTAGAATAAAAGCAAAATACATAGTAATGGAATAATCTAAAAAGTACACAAAAAAAATTGGGATCTTAACTTTCATAAGTTTAACGGAATTTTTACAGAACAAACAATAAATTATTAAATTTAGCTAATATTCAAACCTTTAAAAAACAGAAGTGATAATTTTCGTGAGATTATTGTGATTCTGAAATCTATTGATAATTTTTTTTTGATATAATCAAGTGGCTTAGTTTATTCTCTTTTTCAATTTGTTTTTATTACCTACCTGTCAAATTATTTATTCCAGCATAGCTGTTACAACTCGTAATATCTTCTAGTACTTGCTCCTTATGGGTATTTTATTTTTTTATCAGAACGATGTTATATGATTCCTATACAGTACCAGTGAATGTTATTTTATTTCGTGATTATTTTGAATGGTCCAAGTTTGTGTATATTTTTATGATTTACTGAAATTGTGTTTAGTTTTGCAATTCAATATTAGGTCGTCGGATTTCGGACATAAAAATAATATTATGGGTACATTCCAATGGAAATGTTCACTACACTACGTAAATACTAATGTGTCTTTTGATGTTTGAAATGGTTATACACATAACAGGATTTTCAAAGTGCTGTGCAAATAAAGTTACACACTCAAAACTAATTTCAATATTTACTCATTGGAAATTTCCATCGCAGGAGGGAAGACTTTTTTAAAAGTTAAATTATGTTATTTCCAATTTTTATTCCAATTCACACAATATTTATTTATTCCGAACAACAACACCAAGAAAACTCTTTTCGAAAATGAAATAGTTTTTTACTAATTTTCATGACAAATTCATTCTATTTTTAGTAACAACGTGACAAGTGGAAACAAGTCTCCTCCTCCATTCAGATGATTGGCTCCATCGAATAAATTAGTAGGTATATGCAACTATAGACAGTAAATAACTTAAGTTAATAATGTTCTTTCTGATTAAATTCTGACGCATAAAGATAATCTATCATATAGAAGCTCTTTTCCATAAGAAAGTATCTTTCTAAATCCATGTATATGGATTACAGCAAGGCTTTTTACTAGATAAATCAATCTTTACTATTACGAAAGATGGGAAATCTTAACATTTGCGGAGATCTATTTATGTATCTCAAATAGAAGACAAGTACTCATTTTTGGAGGTCATAGATCGTTTTGGACGAACGGTCGATCTGGACAACCACAGGGTTTTTTTTGGGTCCACTTGTTTAATATATACACAAGCGGTATTGGTTCATATTTCAGTCTTTGCGAATCGGTTCTGTCTGCAGATGGCATGAAAATTTAACTTAAGATTTGTTCGATTGATGATTCTGTTCCATTTCAACACTACCTAGAATATTGCAAAGCAAACTGTTCATATTTGAATGTCGCTAAATGCATGTTCATCCGAATTGCCAAACGGAAAAATCCTGTTAAATATAATTAAACACACTTAATCAATTTGAACTGAGAGCGGTATTCAAGATAAAAGATTTAGGTGTAATGATTGATGATAAGATGAAGTCCCGTATTTCGTTTTTTTTATGCTTAGGTAGGTACATATTTTATTTCTTTTGTAACAACTCCTTTATACTCGTTTAACATACCAACATAATGTGAGTTGACATTATTCTGTTTTTTTTTCTTTACTTGTGTATTTTATTTTTCTTTTTTTGATGTGTACTTACTGATTTTAAATAAAAAAAAAGAAGTAACTTGAGAGATTTGTATATTCTATTTGAATTAAGTTAAAATTTGATGACCCGTTCTATGTTCGATAAAACTTTATACATAATTTAATAGCTGGTGAAGTTGTCTCTTTGAAGATTGAACTCATACCGTTGCATGAAAAGATACACGGATATTTCAGTAGAATTGTTCTATGAAAAATAATAATACCTTATAACAAAATTTTAAAACAAGCAATAACAACAAATTATATGGGAGTTTGAAAGCTCACCGTAGTAATAACGCGGTAATAAGCTGTTGAAAGTCATCCCTTTGCAGCAGCAAACAAGATGTTGTTAGATATTATAGAAGAATAGTAGAAGTATAATACACAGTACCTATCTAATTCCCTATTGCCGAATAAATGAAAGATTCAACAATTTTATTTTATCTCTCATATAAAAATCGTAATGTTAAAGCTGATAAACCGGAGCGGAAACGTTAACGGAATTTATTAACAAAAGATGCGACGCGCTGATGTCCAAATTTTAACAAGAAAGGAGGCAGAGAATTTTAACGCGAAAGAGGTGATTTGAATTTAATATCTTAAATTACGTTTTTATGCGACCTTCAGTTATTAAGTCTGGCAATGATTTTGTGATTAGAATATCTTATATTATTATTCCATAATATTGATGTTAGGAACTGAATACTAAAATAAATATATAAGATAATCTTGATGCTTGGATTAAGATTAAAAGTTGTATAAGTACTTAAGCTAATAAATATTTGATTTTGAGAATAAAACTTTAATGAAAAACTGGATTGACGAAAGAATAGAGACGTATAATAAACAAGAGAAAATACGTGAGGAATTGCATGTTAATGATGGAAGGAGAAAGCAAGTTAAGACATGAAGTTGTGGCGCTTAATTTTTTCTGCTTACCACGCGAGGGAAGCGACCGGAATGATGTTGATGGCATATATGTATTTAAGATTTATGAAAATCTTTGTTCATCAATTTACATTTAGCAAGTCTATGTGTTCAGCATTCTCTTTTAACTCTCAATACATAAATATTCAGACATTTGAAGCCATTTCTTCTACAACATGAAAATAACCATAATTATATAATTTTTATAAAATGGAAAACAAGTGACCGTTTTTTTTTGTATTTGTACATGTGTAAATATCCTTATTGAATTAATTAAAAGACGATTTGTACTAAAATAATAATTTTCCGGATTAAATGCCAACAATGTTCATGCAAAAATAATTATACAACAATAATATTTTGATATTATCATAACAACGAATTGATGTTAAAATAATAACATAAGTTAAAATTTCTAGATAACATTAAAAAAATTAAAAACCTTACTATAAAAATTGCAAATCAGCACTACAAAGCGAGTTTTCAATTCCTTCCAAGAACTAATAACTTAATTTTGTTCTTGTGGCTGTTCAGTTTTAAATTTCCATTTTCAATCTGCGTTAAGTTCTTTGCAGTGCATTTTTAAATGGCAAAAAAATGCTTGAAATGGCTAGAATAAAACCTTTGCATTTGCCTGAAATAAGTGACTTAAGAGGATGAAAGACGTAGTCAAAGATGGCCGCGTGTTGAGGTCAGAGGAATCGGAGTGCGTCGAATCAAAATGTCAGGATTCATAATAAATACCGTTCCGTTTTCTACCTACGGCTCAAAGGATGCGGTGTGATAGGGGTATTTCCAATTGTTTAATTTTAATAAAACAGAAATGGTAGCACCTACTTTCTGCTTGATACGTCACCTGTGCTGATAATGGAGTATCACGGTTTCAAATTAGCGGCATTGAATAACCGGACATGTATTTCTGTACTTCTAAATGGGAGCATTCTAATTTTAATTAAATTATTGAGGAGAGTGTACTCAATATTAAGGGAATCTGAACAATACCGAATATTAAATAATAAATTATGCGACTGCGAAATGACTAATGCGAAAACAATGACTATTGTAGACTGTGTATTTTTCCCTAGAATGGAAATGGTCTCCCACTTTTTTCTGAAAGTTTATGAATTTCCTATTTTGAAATTGTAAAAAATCGCGAATAAGATATTTATAAATTCCAATTGAACGAAGAGGTCGCTCTATTACCCATCCTATGTGTCATATATTTATTTTACGAAAAAGACGACATATACATATGTTAATTATATACAATTTGCTCTTTGGCTACCCCATTTGTGTCATTAGCGGTCCCCGTGGACTGATCTTGGTGTGCTTGAATGCATGGCTCTCTCGATCATAGCATCCTTGGGACGTTGGATATTGACTGTGTGTTTAGCTGGGCTTTGTAATTCATACTGGATTGGTGATTTTATTTTGATTTCTAGTATTTTGTGATTTTTTATTTTTAACTTTACTTTGACTAAACATTATTACCGCCCAGAGGGGACATTGAAGAGAGAAGTAGGTAGTATAAAAGATTCCCACGACGGTGGTTTTGGCCGGTCGGCCCTTCAGGCCTCCCCAATGGCCCGCCCGTGAGGACAATTTTGGTTTGAATGTGCGGATAAGTAGGGGTTAACGACTCCTGAGGTATCCGGGTGTGTGGTGGATCTTTCTTCAATTTACTTTGGCTTTTTTTTTAATTTTTAACTTTTGCTTTTTTTCTCAAGACTAAGACATTTCTGGTAAAAGTGGGATCTTTGCTGGTCCACATGTTGAGTGTATTAATTGTTAACATGTTATGTTATGACTGTTTGATTCTTTAATATTGTAAAAATTAAAATAAAATAAATAAAAATATACGGTGATGGCTTTGATAGATAATTAGTTTGAAGACATCGCATTTTAGCGATAAACTCGCCCTCTATACATTGAATTGTATAACTGTTATTTTTATGACACTATTTTATTATGTAGATAATATTGTAACCAATGTACAGTGAAGAAAAAAATAAATAAATAAAATAAATAATTATTGTTTCGCAATATAATATTTTTTTTTCGTCTTCGTGTGACGTGTCGGGTCCCCCCGACGTTGACTATCACTTGCGAGAAGGCGTTCCTATCTTGGACAGTCCGAAACAGCTCCTCGACCCGACGATTATGTTTATTTAAAGTTTTATTAAACTGGGAGAAGTCAAAGTTTTGACGTGTCATGTCTTCGTCAAATTCTTTTTCTCTATGGTTTGACAAAACTATCACAATGTGAAACTCAATTCGACCAATCCCAATAAAATTTAGTAGGCACTTAAAAATGTTTTTTTTTTATTCACAGAATATATGGAGTATTATGAAATAAATAACAGTAAAATACAACTACTGTGATGCAAGTTTTTTTGAGAACTATATGGTGAGTTACAAACCATTGGATTGGTCTGCAACGAGTTTGGATTTTCTTCTCCATTCCTCCCTATTTTCTGCTAATCTCTTTGATTCTACGTATGTGCCACAGATCACACAGCTAATCCGAGTTAAATGTGAAATTAGTATCTGTTAGTGTTTTATGGCCGGTTTCAATAATCTATCTATCCGCTACTGTCGATTGAAATCTATTGTGTTCTATATTTTAAATCATACATTTCAATCGACAGTCACGGATAAATAGGTTATTGAAACCGGCCATTATTAGCGTTGTACGGTAGCTTAGTAATGTAATATCGAAATAATAATTTACGAACATCACATTCTAATAGATATGAAATAGTCAGTAAATATACCTAATACCTAGTTAATAAGTTTTCCATACGAGTACTAAATAACCCTAATAATATGTAGTTAGTTGCAAAGCTACATGCAGCATCTTGAATGCGCAATCGTAAATTCTTCTATATGTGACCAGAACACAACACTGTATATAATATATTATGTATCTATAATCCTACAAACATATACCTACTACTTATGTATACTGTCTTGTCCATTATTATTACCTATTATATTATTAAACTGTATGTAATTAACTAGATTCCTAGTATATGGGATACTGTGGGAAGCTTGATTGTACAGCAAGAAATGTACAGTATAAATTTGTACATTTCTTGAAAGCTTCCTAGAATTTTAATTATTTTACAGGTTCACTAAATGTAGTTACTACAGCCAGGTCTACTTCATAAAGATGAACATTCGTGTGTTAAGATCTAAATCTAGAATGTGATATAAATAAATCACAATAATAAGAAAAAAAATGGAAAAAAATATACCTATCTAGTGAACCAGCTTTTAAAACCTTCCAATTTAATTGTCGAAAGCCAGCTCACAAATTAGGAAAGTCAACTTTTTTGTTTCATTTGAATTTTTTTTATAATTGATTTCCACCAAGAGCCATTAGTCGATAAACTTACTTTAATCAAAATGATGTTTTGAATGAGATTGTGATAAATAGCACTCATTCTGTAATATAAAGTCGTATTATGTAAAAAAAGGCGTAAAAATAGTTTGTTGTATAATATCATACTGCCTCAGAACAGACTCAAGTCTAGCGAGGCAGTAAATTCCATTTGCTATAATTGTTATAGGTATTAAATGTATTAAGATATTAAGATATAAGTAATGTTTAGTTACTAGATTTTTGTAGAAGCAAAGTTTTTTTGTTATATTTCTGGAATAAATAAATTAAAAACCTCGATTCACTTTTCATATTTACTCCATTTTATTTCATGTCAAGGTTTACATCTGAAAAAAAAACTCATGTGATTGTGACAATAATAATATTGTATTCGAAAACACTTTACTATGGTGAAATAATAGCAAATGTGATGCCAAAAGCAACCGCCCATTAGATATAATGAAATATAATAATGTTATGATGACAGCGTTATAATATTATTTTTATAAAAATCAGCGTCTTTTCATTTTCAATTAAGTCGTGCTTTTGTAAATAAAATCCTATCTGTCGGTATATTCTTTATACGGAGGGTAGATATCTTCTTGGACTTATTCCAGGAGTGAACGCTGGCTTAAAACTTACGAAGGACTCTATAAAATGCACCCAACAAATTAAAGCTTTCATACCAAGTAAGAATAATTACACTTAGGAATGAACTTTTACTAAGTTGATTCAATATTTTTTAGTTGTCGATTTATCTTTAAAAAAAAAAAGATTTTTTTATTTGTCAATAGCGGCGTCCACGCAGCTGGATGCGAACGTAATTAATCAAGCAAATATTCAAGCTCCGAAGAAATTCAAATACGTCTCATGGACGGGTAACGAAGGCATTCATTCAAATATTTCTTCAGAGACTGCTCCGAATTGTCGCCGAAAGATTTAAGATTTTTGCTTAATGATTGACGTTCGCATCCAGCTGTGTGGATGAGGTTCCAACTCCGCGAGTAAATTTATCAGTAATAATAATTATGATAATATGCCAATTTATATCGTGCTGTATTTGTGATAATATCAATTCAAGGATGCTTTACAACATCTAGGATCAAGATACTATCTTACATTACAAACAAACCAATTACAAAAATCAAGACAATCAGGCGTCGAATTCTCGAAAGGTATCTGACTACCTAGACAAACCACATTTAGCGATCGACTACTGATGACCTTTTCGACAATCTACCTACAATGTACCGTGTAATTATGCGTTATTGTTGCGGTTATTGTCGAAAAGTTCGTTTTTAGTTGATCGCTAAGTGCGGTTTGTCTAGGGGGTCTGATTTAATCTAATGTGAATAAATTATGCATAGACACACTATTAATTAAAATGTTTACTATCGAATCCTTAGAGAATTGAATGATATGAAAAAATTATAATGTAAACCAAACAACGAAGATTTTACAAATTTTAGATTTTTTTTTGTTTTGTGAAGAATTAATTTAATTTGTTGAATTTTTAGAAAATTCTTGTCATATTATCGAATATGTAATAGAAGGACAGATTAAAGTTTAAAGGTATTTATTTATTTATTTATACATTGAGCAGCTATAAAAGTCTGTAACATGAAATAACATAACATGCCTTGGATAAAATCTGTGTAAGAGAATTTAATTTTTACAAAGTGTTATTAATGCAGTCATTAACTTCATCATCCATCACCATGATTAGATTGCATCTCCAGAATCCATACTTTACGGTTGGACTTGGAGACTTTTATAGTCCATCGGTATTTATGGACAATAAAACTTGGAACTGAACTAGGCGACTAAACCAGTATCAGAATCTTTATGACCAGCGCACATCAGCCAATGCTAGAACACCTCGTTCGAGTATCTTCGACATTATAATATTTGACTTTCCAGTATTTCTCGATTTCTCGTTTTTGATAGTCAAAGATGATACACATGTCATTTTTTTTAATCCAAATTGTTAAGTTTATATTAATTTTTCAACCTTTCTAAATTAATTAATATTCATTAGTAATCCAACTTTTTTCACTTGTTAGTTGGTAGATTTGATTGAAAATTTCTTTTTGAATTAATAAAATAGCTATATTAACAAATAATACATACGTGGTCCATTGAGATCAGTAGGTACTTGAAAAGTTCTTGAAGTAGTTTCAGATGCCGTCGCAAATCTCAGTCTCATGGGATTGTAGTATATAATTGATATCATTGAATTGACAAATTTTGAAGCACTTTATGTACATATATACCTTGCTATGAATAAGACATAATATGAACGTAAAATAGCACGTCTGCTAGAATCAAATAAATATTTTGATTAAAAATTTAATGACTTTGAGAGCAACGCCAAAACCATTTCTTTTCTTTAAAATTTATTTTAAGATAATCAAATGAACGAAACCAAGAAAAAATAATCAACAAAAATCATTATTCACAAAATCGATATATAATTGAAACGAGATCTTCACTAATTTTATGCAACGCCGTTTTAACCTGTTTGTAAAGATAATTCTATGTATTAGTTACATCATTTGTAGGAGATGACGTAATAGTATGGATAGATAAATAATTCAAATATTAATAATTTCTCGAGATACTTTCAACCGTTTCTCATTTTATCGAGACATGAGATAAAATCTTTATCTCACATCTATGAGATTGAAATGTATGACCTAGTGTGGAAATCTATGAATACGGATTTAAAGGGATTTCTCTACAAGGCGTTAGTTTTATGCTTGAACCAGCTTGTGTTGTCTTATATACAATATAATTACTTTTCTTAAAGCCTTCATATTATTGTTAGTTTGAAAGAGTAGTAGATAGTATAGATACAGTTTTATATTTGCAGTAAACAATGCAGTTCTTTAGGTTTGAAATGGAATTATTGAGAAAAACGACTGCAATAATAAATTTCATACCATAATATTTGTAATATGCGGAAATTTTAGTGTTTATTGAAAAATATCAGATATGAATTATGCAATATAAAATATCTTAGAAATATTTTAATACGATTTTTTCCTTCTTTTGCTTTATGGCAAAACACTCGAATTCGACTGAATTATGCCTATATTTTTACAGTAGATTTTTATGGCAAATCATTGCAATAAAGCCTTACAATAATTAAAAAAAGACGAAACAGCCAACAGCTCCCGTCCGTAAGCCAGAATGAAATTTGAATGTAGAAGCAAGTGCAAAACAAGGTCAGCGTGGTCAATGCCCTCACAGAATAAAAAAAACTTTAGAAGTAAACAACAGACAGGGCCGCTGTCGGGAACAAATATATATATTTATTGTTTACTGAATAATATAATTTGAATAATGTAAAAATTTACTAAATAATTTTATTTTAATATTTCATTATTAATTCCTCGGAGGCGCTATTTTCACCCATTTTTTTTTTGTATACAAACAAAAATATTCCGCGAAAAAGTGGTTATTTCTACCCAAAGTACATACCAACCACAGATAACAGATACCAACTATTTGTTTGACGTTTATACTGTCATTAGACTTGTGTGACGTTTTGTTAGTAATTTCTAATTCGTGTTTTAACTTTATTTTGTTTATATTAATGGATATTTTTATTACATTTAATTTTCTCTTAAATATTTTCTACAAATTGAGTGTTTTTAAGTCGTTTATGGGTTAAATTTCTGGATTATAAAATGAATTATATCAACATGGGCGGCAAAAAGAAAACCTGACAAAAGCCGGAAAGAAGTGTTTTATGCCATAGATTAATCATAGAGTAGTGCTTTCATAGTTTTTGTTTCATTTAGGAAAAGGACAGAAATATAGAAATATATTTATTTACCTCGGGTTGTTTATGGTAAAAAAGAAAAAAAAAAAATGGGTAGAAATAACCTCAGCCTTAATTCCTTAACAATATCCCATATCATATTTTTTTATAATTTTTTTAAGTGATTGACTATGATGGAATTTATTTCTACATTATTCAATGACAAAAGAGATTGAATTGTAATAGGAAACGTGTTGAAAAATTCTTTGATATTTTGATAAAATTATTATATGGCAATTGGAACAATACATGCCAAATAATATTTGTGGTCTATTTTTTCCTCATTCGCAAATGGAGTCACTAATTACGCCAATTCTGGCTAAATGGAAATATAATATAAAATCAAACTGTTTAAATGTTTTATATTAAAGGCGTGTATGGAAAGTTTTTAAAACAACCAATTTTTTTTTTTTTGAAAAACCTTCAATATAGAATCTGTCGTTAAATCAAATTAATTTATTATTCGGAGATCGAATACACCGCAAGAAAAATTTAAGATAAAACATACGTGTCGTATTATAAATCAGGTGATATTACCAAAATACATTATTTTTCGGTAACACAGTAACAATGTTTTTAGAGAACAAAGTACTTTAATAAAAAAATTGTAGAGTCGAACTTGATCATGTAGTGAAAAAAATTGCACCTTTTTCAAGTACATGCTAATTATTATTTTACAGTTCATTCAAGCCTATATTTGTTAGCAAAAGGTACACACATAACATAACCATTTTCTGCGGTCCACATCCTTTATTCTATTGGTGAGTGGCAAATTAGTAATGACGGTCTTGATGGGTTATTGAGAGGACTACTATATACGCCCCTTGGCCTGCTCCCTAAAGGGTTAATGATATTCTCAATCTAAATAGTACATAATACTATCATACACTCACTGCTGAATGTTGATATCTACCGTTTTTATGGTAATATTATTATGTACTTTCAAGGGTTAAAATCACCTACTATTAGTTTTTATTATAATTTATTATTTTGCTTAACTTTCGTTATTGAAAATTTTACGCCAAAAGTTTTGGTAGTAATTTTTATAGTTATCAGTTTATATTTTAATATATTACTTCCAACTAGGCGCTATTTAATCGTTTTCGATACTGAAATATATGTCATGAATGTAGAAACGTAATGATATATGTATATTATTTCAGCTGAAGGTAAAGTGATATAAACGTTTGAGTTTAATGTAGTTTGAATTTTGAATTCATATCAAGATTCACGTTTCGATTTGAATGACGCAGTAGAGATACATAATTTGTAGTTTTATACGAGAAAGTTTATTTTAGTTTTGAGCGATAACAATTTGATCGGCTGGGAGGTGTATACACCTCTGTATACAGATAAAATAAAAAAAGGTTGTTACGAATAGTTCTAGGTTAGTTAGGTTGGATAAAATTCCTATCCCATTGTTGAAAATGTAGTTAACACAATTTTCTACCAAATTTGCATAATTAGTTATTCCCCAATTTAATTATGATGTTTACAATGCTTTTAAACTAACTTTCATTTTTTCTGCAAAAGATAGCAAATCGCAATATTCTTATTCTTTTTTACTGCATGGAATTTTTCAAAGTTGTGCTATAATATATAAAAAATATAAGAAATGTATATCGTGCTAAAGCAAATTTATTTTGTCATAAATGACAAAATATAATTTGTAATACATAGTTATTTTATTGATTAATTCACTTGGTTTTGGATGCTTTGCTTCAAAAATAAGATGTCGATCGGTCCTTTATTAGAATGTGCATGATAGTGTAGAGAAATAATCATTAAGAATGACACAATGGAACGCATGTGCATAGCCCTAAAATGCTGATTTGTACATTTTTAGCACAGTGTAAATAATGGTATACGAAACCTTATGATTGACTGATAAAATATTCGCCACACTGATTTTTTTTTACTTTTTATAAAGAAAAAGTTTTTTTTAATATTCGAACACTTTTTATATTTTGGATCTCCGCAGGGTATTTTGTATTTGTAAAGTCGAAACCAACCCACGTCCAGACTTTGTAAAGACAATATTGACAATGTGATCCTTTGGATTTTATCGAGAATCTTCTTTAAAAACTTCTCCAGTCCCTTGAGTGTTTCTATGAAGTGTAGAATGTTTAATTTTAGCAAAGTAGGTAAATAGTAACGTCATAAAATAGTATTCAAACACTCTCATAACCGAAGCTTATTGATTTGTTTAGCTAACCTTTTCATGTGTATATTATTATAATAATAATAATGTATTTTAGCAAACATCGTAGGATATTATTTAAAACAACCATGTATTTACACTAAAACATTTTTTAATATTTATGGATTTGAACTTTAACCTTAAGAAACTAACCTTTCACTATGTACCTACCTGTATGGTAAGCCGCATAAAAATATTTTATGAAATTTATTTTTCTTTGCAAACTTCAATTCAAAGCAAGCCATCAGGAATAAGTCACGAATTATGATTGAGAAGTCAATAAGATTAAATAAGTAATTCAATATTTTGACCAAACATACAGAATAATATGTTATTTACACTTTGTATAAATTTGACGAAAACGCCATCTTTGTTAAAATTTCGATGTTATTGACTGAAGGTACTTGTTGGATGTCAAGATAAATAAAAAAAAAACACAGTATGTAGTTAACTTCCAAATGACTTTTATAAACTTCGCGTACTATTCGGAGTCTCTGGACTCCATCATCAGGCGATTAGTGAAAAGTGAAATAGGATGCAAGCAGTATTTATCAAAAAACATACTTTTATTTTGATTTTTGAGTGATTTGTAAAAGTGTTTGAAAAACATCACGAATGAGACTTCTACATTTTTGATAAAGCGATGAGATAAATAGATTCAACTTCTTTTGGTACGGGAGGATAATTTTTAAATCTACTAGCTTCTCCACTTTTCTGAAACACTATGAAGGTATAAATATAGAGAAATATGTATACATTAATGTGAATGGACTTACTAAAATATTTATGAGGGATTTTCAATAAATTTTAGTAAATTATTATTAGTGATAGAAAAAGCTTTATTAGATTTTGTGAGACACCTTTGTGGGTGTGTATATATTGGTTCTATTGTTCTCATTGCTTAGAATATTATTATTATACAACGCTTCATCTCCACGTAACGATCTTCTATGTTCCTCAACGGAATTTCAATATAGTCATGTAGATGTCATTAGGTGAATTGATTCCTCCCACTCGTTTAACCCACCAACTTTCATGGAATTTATTCAGATAATGGGATATGTTTTGCAGATTATTCAGATAAATTAAAGACTGTTTTTCTCACCACACGTATCTATACTATTTCTTAAAAAATCATCCTGCCCGAGAATTTAGAAGTAATTCAAGATTCGTCAAATATCTGAAAAATCCATCTATATATA
The DNA here is from genome assembly GCA_947579605.1 of Athripsodes cinereus. Classification (NCBI taxonomy): domain Eukaryota; kingdom Metazoa; phylum Arthropoda; class Insecta; order Trichoptera; family Leptoceridae; genus Athripsodes; species Athripsodes cinereus. The sequence goes on from OX388322.1 coordinate 12,081,139, forward strand.
CCATAACCACATCTCTCATAACCGGAGTAGCTAGTGGAATATGTAACTGCATATACCTACTGAACATTTAACTTTCGTATTATATAAATGGATAATTTGTAAAGCGCCGTTTACTCATAACATGACCTCAAGTCCGCCGTATACCGCGTCTATCACCCGAAACTCCCAGCAAAAAAGTGCGTCTTCAGCCCTCTTTTAAAGCCCTCTCCATTCACCTCTTCTCGCAGACACAGAGACAGCTTGTTCCAGTATTTGGGACTCAGACCCATATTTATGGCAATAAGCTACTAAGGAAAAAACGTCAAAAGTTTTTAAGTGTTTGAGTTCCTATTTGACAGTTAAATATGTTGTACTTTTTATTGAATGTCATTCGAATTTTGATGATTTCGCAATAAAAATTATTAATTATGGTTCTCTAATAGTTTCAGAAAATAAATTATGATAAGTCGGTAAAACAAACAACTGTATGTACGACTAAAGTAAAATCTTAGAGAATTATAACCTACATAGTTCTCCGATAAATTGCCGATATATATTGTGACGTGTGGCAAGTAGGCACTATACTCAGCCTCAGTCTATATAGATATATCTACTATGTTCTCAGTATGACGGCTTTGTTTGGGAGGTTAGTGCTTCAGTCAAGATAATGTCATTCAAGTGATTTTTGATTAACTTTCAGTTTATACAGCAACCCAAGTGGATACTCGTTCAGGTGACTTTATTATTGTAGGTAGATTGTATGTCCATTATTTAAGAAGCGAAAATTTATCGTTGACTTTATAAAAGGTTTTACCGAGGGATTTTCATTGTCAGGTAACAAATTGAATTTTGAGATGTTACATAATAATAATAATAGTCTTTATTACACAAAATTATTATACAAAGAAAAATAAACACGACAACATTAATACCGACTACATAATTTTGTGCAATGTGCGAGTTTATTGCTATCTTCCAAACTAACCCATAATCGTTTTAGTGTTGCTTGATTGTAGCAATAAAACATAATTATAAGGCTAACAATGACGGTAACTTATTGTTGGGTTTTCTCAAAACTAGACCTATTTTTGATTATGGCCTCATCCGTATCAATTGGACTACAGGTTAACTAATTGTTTCCGGGGGGGGGGGGAGGCTTACTTTTAATAAAACATAAACATTGTATGCATATAAAAAAAAGCTTCTGGGTACTCTACATACAGTAGTATTGAAAAAGACTTTTTAGTTGGTGTTGAGAAAGATTTTTGCTGGACGTTTCGAGAAGGGTTCAACCTGGCATCAATTGTAGCGATTCGGGTGTCGTGGAGGTAGCAAGCGTCGATGAGAGAGGGAAATTGGAGATATTTTGTCGTTCGTCTTCTCTGATTCACGGTTGCAGAATGAATCGGTTGGTGTAGTGAGAGAGCGTGGAGCAAGGCGTGAGCTCTGACGCGTAGGCTGAGATGTGATTGTGTTAACATTACGAGAGCTGGTGATGTGGTGTTTACACGAAATGACATAAAGGCCGGACGATTGCATAAAAAACAAAATCCTTCGAACGTCCACAAACATGAAAAGTGTTCAGACACTCCACCAAAATATATTAAATCTGTTAGGTGAACTCTGATTTTGGCGTAGTTTAAAAAAATGGCGAACGTTGAGATAGTGATTGCGCGTTGGGAAACTAACATAGTTGAGCAAACAAAAGTTAAAAGGTGTTTAACTTGAGACAATATCATCTTTACTGATTTTTATTGTTGAAAAATCATTGAAAATCTGTTCAAAATCTGTGTGAACACACTGGCGGAGATGTGTGGGACGTATCGTTCGATATGTTTATTTTCAAAGATGAATTTAAAATAACTATTGTTATTTTGAATCAAAATCAATCATTATTTGCATATTGATATTATTGAAACTTAAGATTTGGTTAAAAATTGAGACCCAAAGCGTAATATTTAAGTCTCAATTAAAAGTGGCCAAATGTATTAAATTACATTAATTTATTATCTTCTCTGGTTTTTCTTTGTCAAAAGCAGTCTTGTTTATACTTCATTGCTTTGTTGGCTTGATTGTACCTTTGATTGCTGTCGTTAGATCTTTAGTGTTATGTTGTATAAACAACACTGACAATGATGATGCTATTTCTAACAGTAATCAAGCTGTAAGTATCTTGTGTTAAGTTAAGGTCTCTTGTTTGTAGTATACTATTACTATTTAAGCTTGTATAGTCTTGCAAATAATGGATTTCAGAGAGATTAGTGAAAGGACCTATCTAGTTCTCAAAGTAATACACAAAGAGTAATTTCTAACACATTTGATTAGAGATGTTATACTAAACCTCGATGCTGACAACACATACATAATTATATTCATGTTGATATAAGGTCTGACTCTAATTACTCAAGGATCCAGTTGTTTGCAGTTAATACATTATTGGATTATTTTCATCAAATTTCAAGTAATTTGTTTGTATTTATTATATTATTCAAACATTTCTGAAAATAAGTAGGTACTATAGAACGTTATTTATAACAGAAAGAGATATCTATTAATGTTTATACAAGGTAAAAATTACATTATTAATAAGTAAATTATTGTTTATTAAAAAGTTTGCTATTGGTAAAAATCTTTTTTTAATAAACTTGTATTGAGGGTACAGAACATAATGCCCATTATGTTCAGATAGCTTAGAGATGTTTGTTTGCGTCTTGGACTTGTAATTGTGATCCGAAGGTAAATCTCGCTGCTAATTAAGAGCTTAAAGGAAATGAGTGTTTTCCTAATGAAAAGTTTTGAGTAGATTTGAAGATTAAAACTTGATGTTTATTTCTGAAGTAGAGTTTGGAGTATCTACATTTACAAATTTAGATTCACATTGAGTTTTGACTCAATTACTACAACTAGACCATCACGGCAAATCCCCCAAGTAGAGTAGCCAGCAGAGCAGCTGCATGTAATAAACATTTTACTCAACTATATGTTTTAATTTTGTTTTGAGATTTATATTTCGAAAACGATCCTATAATATTGATGAACAGCGAGTCGTTTCTTCTCCTAATTAAATAAGATGGTGAATGATATTACTAGTATTCCTAATGACATAAGTTCGATAAAGTTACACACGCTTACTAAGTTGAGAGTAAGCTGCCATGGTACTAATTACTACAGTTGATTCCATAAATCAATCACTATTAGAAACCATGTAACTCGATATTTGTATTAAGTTGGTTCTTCATTAAAAGTGAGTTAAGTTGAGAGTCATTTATAAAATAATAATAATTATTATCTTAGTTATATTAAATTTACAGACATACATTTATTTATTTATTAAATAATCGGCTAATGCCTTTTAAAAACATAAAATATAATAAAAAAGAACAAAGAAATACACATTTCACATTAAATTAAAATAGGCTAATAAAAAACAAACTACATTTAAAAAATTATGTACTTAATATGTAATAAAAGTAATAGTCTATATAAGTATCTAATAATAAAAAAGTAAAATATCCTGAAATATCCAGATATACAGGATATCAAAGGATTAGGCTCAGAACGCGGGATCAAAATACCAGCATTGTGCCTGAAATATCTGTTCAAAAACTTTTTTACAATGTTACAAGTGTTTATTATAATAGATTTTTGAATTTTAATGTATAATTTCATGATTAACAAAAAATAAACAAAAGATATATACATGTAGATATCACTATGTATGTATAGTAAATTAATACATGTGCTCTTATCACGTCGCTTCTCTGTCGGAGCATCTATAGCTATAAAGAATTGAATAAAAATGTATCAGCAACATCCTGCACCCTCCATTCCACCGGACCGTCCGTCTGGACGTTGTTAAAAAGAAATTAAAATATATTTTTTATTTAATTTAAAATTATACACGGCGTGAGCCTTTTACATGTTAACAAAAAAAAGTATGACAGACAACAACAAAAAAACAATCATACATATGGAGACTTAGAGCTAATGGATGCTAAATCACCCATATGTTGGGTGGAATGCCGATAAATAATAAAAAAAAGCTAATGGATGGTCACGAATCCGAAAGCTCAAATGTGTCTTTGAAACGAATTATTTCAACTCCTACTTCTTTGTGTAACCCCACTGAGACTCCCATGCAGCTGAATGCACAGCTTTAAAGGAGGCACTGCTGAAACGAAGACATCAGACACCTAACAAAGGTCACATATTATATTATGGATCGTGTTGCAAAGCTTAAGTGACAATGGTCGCGTCATGTTGCGAGACGAAACGACGATATATGTACTCCTAGAATCCTCAAATGGCGACCACGGAGTAGCAAAAGAAGCTTCGGCAGACCACAAAAGAGATGGACTGACGACTTATCTCCAATTGCGGGAAGTAAATGGATACAGAGGGCGCAGGACCGCGACGTTTGGAAGAGGCCTATATACAGCAGTGGAGAGATGGCTAACTAGTAGAAAGACATTAATATTTAACATCTACAATTTAGCGATGAGTTATGATACTCATCTTTAAAATTTTATTTTGTTCAACCATAGTGTGGATAATTCATATTTCATTATATTATGTTATTTATCGTCTGGCTACCCCATTATGGGAGATGCTTTAATGGTATGATAAGATGAACAAAATTATTGACTTTATCAAGGTATTCGTATTTTTATACACGAATTAATAAATAAATCTTAAAATTTAAACTCCCATAATTTTTCTTTTGCACGGACGGACATAATAAATTTTAACAAATGTTAGTAAATAGGTTCATACGAGCATCTAGTCTGGATGTTTTTATTCTCTAGTAGAATCCATGTAGGTATATAGGTGTATTTATCTACGATCAGCAACTACAATATGAAAACTACGATAGAAAATGCACTGTCAGTTAGAATATTCTACATCTACTTATTCTAACTGTGAAGGAGAAAACTACATAATCCATAGGTAATACGTATATGTCTAAACAATACATAAAACTCGTAGGTAGATACCATATTACATGAGCAAGTAGGTACAATGAATTGGTAAGGTAAACAGTCCATTAACTCTCGTAACTGGCTAAGAGATCACACTCTATAGAGCTCTTGTAAATCAATCACGAAAAAAGTTATTTGTATTCTCATCAATTTAATTCACTACACATTGCATTTTTCTATCTATTTATATCAGCTAGCATGCCATAGGTTTCATATAGTTTTCTCACAGCTAGTCACTTATCTAAAAAGAAAATGTTTATGATTTATATTTTCTGTCATTAACCACACTGAGAAAAATACCAACGAAATTTCACAACCAATCATTGGTACGTACCATAGATAGTACAAATCAGATTAGGACCATAGATAGTACAAACGATTCATTAGTACGAATCTATAATATCAACTTTTCGCAAACAAATTGTTAATAAATTTACCAACGACTCGTTGTGAGTATTTTTCTCAGTGCAGTAAAATTTCGACTAGATAGAAAAGTCAAATGATAGAATTGCATTTTGATTAGTGAACTTAAGGAAACGTAGAGGTTTTGAGCGTAACTTGGGTTCAATACTAGAACTAGACATCTCAAATTTGATCATTTTGAATTATATATTTCCGATGTTTGCCTTTAATGTTTTGAGTAATTTCTAGTAATAATTATGATTTAAGAGGCTTCTTTATACTGTAATCAAAGTTTTTAAATAATATATATTAATTACTATCCCTCTGAGTGTAATATCATGATTTATACATTACCTCAAAACTATTAATAATTTTTAAAATGAAACACAATATGTAGTTATTCCACTATTGACTTTATTTATTTTTGCGAGCCGGCTTTCAAGAGCTTCCGCTCTCATCGTCAGGCAAAAGTAAAGTACTTGAAAGAAGCTCTTGAAAGCCGGCTCGCAAAAATAAATAAAGTCAATAGTGGAATAACTACATATTGTGTTTCATTTTAAAAAGTGTTAATATGAACTTCCATCAAGAACCGTCGGTCGATAAATTAAACTTTCTCAAAACTATTGATTTTGAGTTGTCTAGTTCTAGTATTGAATTCACGAAAACATAAAACGCTATTGTATTTCTCAAAATGGCAAGTTTTTTAGGGAGGCGCAAAAAACATTAGGTACGTAAAATCACTTATTTCAAAAAGATATCTACATTTATAAAAATATGTTTTAATGTTACTCATCTATTATAATAGGACGATTCTCTAACAGTAGTTATCTAAGTAGTAGAATGAAAAGCAACGTATACCAATAGTAACTATGTATACACATGACTGTAAGTAGGTAGTCACATATTATAAGGTTCTTGTATTTATTAGTACTATTAGTGCCATTTCAGACTTGGATTATCTCCAAATACACCCATTCCTCATACTGTCTTTCATTCTAATAATATATGGTACAAGGATTACTCACAAATAATATTCACTGGTATATTTGTATATCTTAGTACTCAAACGATTAAAATCGCTGTTAATTTTCAACTCTACGTAGTAATATAACTATTTACAGTGCGAGAATTCAGAATCACCATACATTTAGAGTCAAAGTACTGTTTATCATATACCTCCCAAGTTCTTAAAAATTGTCCATAGGTATATGTATATAGTTCAAACTTATCGTAAACAAAATTATTATATTTTTTGATATATCGATTTAGCATTTTATGCATTCACCATACAGCCCCCATACGTCGATGCGGAATGCATCATCTGTCGTAGTTTATTTGAAGCAACATAAGAAGACTCCATCTTTATTTTTGACTCTAACAATTTCAATCTTAAGATAATAATTTTTTTTTTTAAATATTATTCTATTATATTAACGTACATGGTACTGTACGCACATCCTGGCTACGTATTCACCAATTGTTGTTCAAAATTTGTACTTGTTCACTCGAATAATTTGAATATTTGACATAATGGGATGTCGTAAACTGGATTCACTTTAAATTTATCTCACAAAACCAGCACATGGATTTAGTTTGGACGTTCAGACGTTCATCGTTTTCTGATTTGAGTCTTTCTAGATGAATTATTCACATCGATTGAGTTCAGTAAATACAATTCGGAATTTTATTGATGAGTAAAATTTATCCTACATTGATACATCCCAAGGTTTAAATTCAAAGAATATTAAAATATGTACCTACATGTATTTTATTCTACACACCTCAGGCCGAATAAAGAAGATAAGAGCTATAATAGTACCTCTGTCACTGGTACGAGGTGGACGAGAATAGCCCAAGAGTGAGACGAATTGAGAAATACAAAAGTAGCCTACATTATGCAATGGAATGATATCTGAGAAAGGAGAAGAATATTTCAGGTTTTAATATAATTCTTTATTAACCATTTAGTTCATCAAGAGCACAATTCGACAGTTTATTTTCTGAAGATCCAAACATCTCTATTTCCCATGACGAGTTTGGATTGTCAGCTTTTTAACACATCCAAATGAAAGATTGGAACATGGACTTGGCCATGTGTGAATTACAAGTGTAAAGTTGATATCAATATAACACGAGAGAAATACTATGTGTTTACTGGGAAGGCTTTTCAGTGATTTTAATAATGAAGAACTTTGATTTGTATCTACAGCTCAACAATTTTAAAATATTACAACTTTGATGTTTAATTTTTTTCAGAACCATTCCAGAATATACTGATTAAATCTTTCACTCTATAACGTTTCTTATGAGAACATAGAATAGGTCTCGTTAATTGTGGCAATTTTGTGTAATTTTTTTGTAACTTCCTGTTTGCACTGATATATGTATGTAGGTAGTTTGTGTAATTTTTTTTACTTCCTTTTTGTATTGATATAGGTGGTATAAATGGTAATCTTACAGTTAACTCTTTTGTCGCAAAGCTAAAAATCTTGAAGTTCTCATATAATCCGGAATCACTAAAAATATTATACAATAGAAAAGATGTGGAGGTAAAAATAGAAGACTATGTACAACGATTCTCAATAAAAGGCTAATATGGAGATCAAAGGAGTGGCCAACATTCAATACCAAATGCGGAGAGGCTGATGATGATGATATTCAGAAATCAAAATGTGTTTGGATAAGCTCATACAAGTAGAAAATTTACAGAATAAAAGCTTTTACTCATTTAAGATAAAACAAAAACAAGAAATCATGTTTACGAATGTAATAATGTAAATAAAAGATAAATAATGTTTCTTCATTTCGCAAGTAGGCGCAGGTGTTATAATGTACAAGCAAAGACAATTAATTGTGTACAAAGCCATGATATAATATAACATTTAATTAAACTTATACCTAAGTATTTATCAAAACTTAATTATTTGCTGACATCGCTAAGCCTTTGTAGACAAGTCGGTTATGTTTCCCTTTCCACACAAGCAATCTCCTCATCAAATTAGTGTCAGGAAGCTGATAGCTGAAAATATAACAAATTATCAATGATGAAAATTTACCGGATTTTGGATAACAGATATCCGGTTAGATTCTACACCAAATAACCGGATTCGGATTTCAGTCACCGCTATGAATTGTTTATTTTAGAGCAAGTTTAACTTAACACTAAGAAGAATGGTTGGTAAAACATTGCGGGATAGGGTGAAGAATGAGGATATCAGGAGAATGAGCGGATGCGAGAAGAGTGTTGTGAATAGAATGCGTGTAAATAAGTTACGATGGTTTGGACATGTTGAGCGAATGCAAGATGAAAGAATGACGAAGAGGATGTATTTGTCTGAAAGAGGAGGTGTGAGGAAGCGCGGACGGTCAAGAACCACGAGGCTTGAGCACGTGGATCAAATCCTAAAGGACGGCCGCGTGTTGAGTAAGAGAAATCGGCGAACATGTATGAGAAACTGGATGAATGTGGAGGAAGCGATAGAAGTTTGTAAGGACAGATCTATATGGCGTTCCGTTCTCTCTGCCTACCCCTCCTGGGACACGGCGTGAGGGTATAGATAGATAAAGATAGATTAACTTAACGCTGTTTAACGATCCTATGTCCATCTCAAGTGCGCATATGAAAATGGCACAAATACAAAGGTACAAAGGGTAGAAATACAAAAATATAGGACAAAAGGGGTTAGAAACCAACTCTTTGCCGAGGGCTCTACAGAAAAATCAAATTGAACCAATATTAACAATAAATTTATTTTAACGACAGTTAGTTAAGTTTAATAGTTTTTCACCGTTATTAGGTAGGTCTAAATTTGATCGGTGATAGCACGATGGTAAAATCTAAAAATATTTTTGATTTTGTATTTTATGGTCAATAATGATTTATTTATTAATATCTGGGTTTATTTCAAAGTCAGATTCATCATAAAAATAATATTCAATAAATTATTTTCATTTCGTTAAATTCAGTATCATTTTACGAAACTTTTTGAATTCACAAACTATTCTGTATCGGACGCACATTTTTCTGCTTTTCAGTATTGAGCCGAATAATAAAACTTGGCCAAATAGTCCAATTACCGGATGATTGGCGGATATTCGTTCTATCTCTCTACACATTACCTACCTTTCCAAGCACCCCCCAGGCACATTCATATATAACAATGTTCTTATTCATATTATATCAAATTTATTGCGGACCTACTTTTATTTCATACCTTCTTTATATAAAGCTAAATTTACTTACATCAGCATGATGATTGTCATGATTATTATGACACGTGCTGAATATCTTCGTACTCATTTGTATCAAATTCTGTTCAAATGTATTTTTTTTTTATTTTTTAATTTATTGTACAAAAGAAACAATGAACAGTATAACAGTAAAACAACTTTTTCGCTGTCATTGTACGTAAACAGTAAACAATCAAGACAGTAATAAAATATAACACAAAAATACAGACACATAGAAATTCTATGACACAAATATACCTACAAGAAAAAGGAACATTGAACACGTCGGATCGATTGTAATGTATGTTTATCAAACCGCTTTAGATACATTAAAAAGATAAGTACCTAATTTGGAAATCAATATGAGAATGATTGACAATGTCCTTATAAGATGTAAGACGTCGTTTTCAATAAAAAACATAATATAGTAGAAAAACATTTGTTTTTCAAATTCAACATTTGAGAACATGCATCCACTGAGCGTTTTTTCATACGATAAAAAAAATCGTGTTTTTTTTCATTTCATCGCGAGTCTTCAGAAAAGAACAGGTTTCCTACATCTTAAATTTTCGAGACTCTTGTAAAAAATTGTGTGAGTGTTTGAAGCACATTAAGAATAAGTCATTTAAAATCTACAATTAGTCATGTGGTTTATCCTGAATTACTTTTTTTTTTATTGGCATGGAGACGGAAATTTGTATGCTTATTACATTCAGTTAGTCTGCTGTCTACCCCACTTGCAAGATTTGCTGTAAAGTCGTCGGCCCAGGCGTCCCTGTTTCACAATACACCGTTCCTATGACAAGAGCCATCAAGGTGCAGAGAATTTCGTAGGAAGAGGTGACGCGATTGGCACAGAAACGCTCTGAATGGAGGAGGCTGGTTTCTGCCCTGTGCTCCCGAGAGGAGCGTTAAGAGCGATGATGATGATGAATGTTATAGATATAAAGAATTCACGACACAAGCTTTTAGTAGCTTACTGTGAAAGGTGTATGAGGTTATATTTGGGTTTACAACAAAACCCAGATATACCTATCTTTTTTTTTTTTTTTTAAAAAAAAGAAATTAAAAAATATGTTACAAGTGTAAAAGAATTTATTTTTCTTGTTCCTATCAATCAGTATCTAGTGGTTGTCTTCTGCTCTCCACACCAACTCTCTTCATAAAAAAAAAACAAGAAAAGTTTGATGACATTTGATGATGACAAACTTCTTCAGTGAAGAGATGGGGATTTGAGTTTCTCCCAATGTTTAATGAACTGGTAATGCCTAATAAACATCTTGTCTGCGCATAACGTTCTGTCCTTGTAGGTGATTCAAAATATTTTATTTTTGTAGGTAATTGAATATTTTTGAGGGATGTATTTTTGTGTGTGTTTTTTTTGATAACCGTCTGTTGCTTATGAAAAAAAAACAAACAAACGAAAAAACAGCGTAAATATTTTAGGTAAAATTTATGAGGACTGTCTGCGGACTCCTCGGGTGAAGCTGGGTTAAGTTAGTGTCATGATGAAAACGTGTTTCTTAGCTGTGAATTTTTTTTGTTAAGAACCAAATTATAGCCTTGAGCGATTTTTATGAGATAATTCAAAATTATATAAGAATCGTTTACTTTTTCTCAAAATTAGTTTTGATTCACATTTTTACATTTTTAAAAATACTGTTCCTTATGTTCAAGAACACTCTTTGCACATATAAAAAATATGTAACTTTTTATAAAGGTACTTAATTAATTTACACGTCAGATATAACATTACTTTTTTCTTCTTACATTGTTAGTTCAGAGGATCACTCTCGACGCGGATCTTATCTAGAATTTTATTTACTATTTTTTTATCTTTCTCTGCGTTTCCTGGACCTCATAACGCGCTGTGATGTTGGTGAACATCGTGATAAAAGCTTCGCGGTCTTACGCATCCTAAACAATTCTTCCACCTTACTCTCTTCACTTCATTTTAATAAAAAGCATTTGCCGTATATTTAATAATAAATAAATAAATATATTGCTACTTGAAACTGTTACTTAAAAATAAAAATAAACTGCGGTTTTCACTTAATTGCCAATGTAATTGAGGATCTTCAAAACATCTATATAGATTATCCACTTTGTGTGATATTTGGTAGTCTTGAGACAAGATATCACTTGTATGATATTTGGTACTCTTCAGACTAGATACCATTTGTATGATATTTGGTAATTATTTTTAAGATAAGATACATTTTGTATGATATTTGATACTAGATACCTGGTTTGCAATAGTGTCAATTTGACGTGAGTAAAAGATACGAGATTTTATATGAAATCAGTGTCAAGAGTAACCTGTAAGCTATCGAGGGTTTTGTCTATGGCAAAAACTCGTAAAACATTACGAATAACTCAATATCTTCGCTAAAGTAATGAATATTTCACCCATCCTGAATGTCTCAATTTTCTATTGACAAAAAGAGGACGACCTGTTGTTTATAAAATACAGTTGGTCTACTGGCTGCCCCACTTGAATGCGTGATGTTATTTTGCGTCTTAGAGGTGGAGTAGTGGAATTTGTAAGACACAATATAAAATTTTAGATCCGTGTCGAAAGTAGCACCTCAACGTTGTTCAAGGCATAGAGAGAAGCGATGCACGGAATGTTCACTTGAAGATACCTGCAAAGATTAGCATATGAATATTGTATGAGGTTGGCTATTGCAGATGCTGGGAAACCTAGTGCGAACTATTATATGAATACATAAAGGAAATGAAAGAAGATTGCTTCACTGGTTAATTAACATCCCATCAACTACGTAGTAAGGCAGTTTTGATGCAATTCATTTTTTTTTTACAAATATTGTTCAATTTCATTCCTTTTTATGTAATACCTTTTTTTTTTACTATTTTCTTACTGTCTTCATCAACACTTTACTGCTATAATGTAGACCTCTACATACATATAATTATAATATTCCTATTCTTTTCGGCCCCAAGTAACATGTATACATGTAGGTATATGCGAAGTGATTTTTTTATTCGTATAAACTGGAACTTGTATACCCAAGAAAGTATTTGTATGATATAGGTATGTTACGATAGGCATGGCTTAACCGTAAGACATGCACCAGTTGCAGGATAAAGAAGAGAGTATTAAGTGTTCCGATGTTTACGAATCGGCTAAGGCTGGCTTAAGCGCTCTATACCACGGCAAAGTACACAAATTCCACCAATCTCTTTTATGCTTCTCTCATTTCAATATTTTCAGAGCGGGTGATTGCACTCATTTCGTTCAGCAAAACGCCCTTACTGGGATTTGAACTCAGCACCTCTGTGTTACGAGTCAAGTGCTCTAACCATTAAGCCACAGAGGTGTGTGGGTAGCCTGTGAATATATATATGCTTTGTGAAAACACATTTCAAACACACACACACATATACGAGTATATTGATTTTATGTAACACATAATATAATTTGTTTCATTCCATATGATATTAAATACAATATGATAACTTACGTTTGCGGTTTTAGTTAACAATGTCAGTTACTAAAATCGCAAACGTAAGTTATCATATTAATAATTATAAACGCTACGTACGAATTTAAACTGTAATTTATTTCAAACACCAAAAGTATCTGTAGAGAAGATGGTTTATCATTGAACAAATTAAAGTTTGCATAAACTTCTCTTTAGAACTTTGAGATAGAAAATTTGACCACCTTCTCCACAAAACACCTAGATACTGGTGGTTTTGGTGAGGTTGAATGTGATTTTGGTAAACTCAAGAAATTGTTTTCAATTTCAAAGTGACGCTGTGGTAACAAATGTGTGGGAAGAGAAACACAACATAGGTACATTAAGCTTAGTATACACGACGACAGTCGTTGGCATACAAATAAGCAATAGATAATATGTACAAAATAAGTTTTATGAACTTTAGACTTAGGTTTGTAAAGCCAGTGTCCCAGCTGATGTCCGTGCTGATATCTATGTAAAATTTAGAGATCGTTGAGTTTAACAAATCCAGAAGGTCAAACTTTCATAAGAAGGCTTTTGTACTGCCGTATTAGTAATATAGAATCGCCTTTCGGTGAACCTGAAAAGTGATCAGCTTTAGGATCAATTTAAAGTTTGCATGTTAACCAGCACCGTTGATTGAGATGTTCTATCTATCTACCTATTCCCTCACGTCGTATCCCAAGTGGGTTAGGCAGAGAGAACGGAACGCCATATAGATCTGTCCTTAGATATTTTTTTCGTTTCTTCTACAGTCAAAAAATTTCTCGATTGTTTGACTGTAAAAGAAAAGTCGATTTCTCTTACTCAAAACAAGGACGCCCACGTTTCCTCACACCCCTACTTTCAGACACGTATATCCTCTTTGTCATTCTTTCCTCTTCCATTCGTTCCACATGACCAAACCATCTCAATTTATTTACGCGCATTCTATCTACAACACTTCTCTTGCATCCACTGATTCTTCTAATATCCCCATTCCTCATTCTATCACGCAACGTTTTACCAACCATCCTCCTCAGTGATATCATCTCCACAGCATTTATTCCACTTTTATCCCTCTCCAACCATGTCCACGTTTCGCTTGCATACATTAGTTGAGATGTTGATTTTCGATTTCCATACATCCATTCCATCGTTATTGCTCAATATCGATAGTGAGATATTACAATTCGACAGACAAAAAAGTGAATAACCCGCACAACAAGATATCATATAATGTACACATTATTTTTATAAATCGGTTTAAACTTGGATGTGCAATAAAGTGTTGACACGATGACACTCTAAGCAGTGAGTGTCGAGTGTTATCGGGCGCTTAACTGTGAAACTATTGTTTTCACTTACAGGTTAAGCTACTAAGTATGAAGATGCTGCAGTATTGTTTCAAGAACACTTTATTGCTTTATGTAGGTTGTTCTTGGTAAACCGTCTAAAGGTAAGAATATTCTTATTAGAATTACCGAATGTATGACTTTAATGAGAAAACTAAGATTTTTTTTTGTAGATGTACATTTTATGTACACACAGACTTGTGTTGCAATAGTAGTAGACAAACTTCAATACAAAACACACATTATTTTAAAGTAAAGAATTTGAGTATTATAATAAAGCTATTATTTTAAAGTGAACAATAAGCCATATATTGAATACATATTATTAAATGTTTTCAAAATGATTCTATTGAAACATATTAAAAACAATATCAAGCTGAATGGTAAATAAGTTTAATGTCTCGAAACACCCGATAAAAAATATGTTTTTCTTAATATATGGTGTTTAATGTCGAGTTTGTTTATCCATCTAATCCTGTCTACAGCTGAACATAAGCCTCCTCACATGTCTCAACACATCCCTATCTTGTCCACCAGCGATTCTTTTGATGTCTTTTTTTTTAAATATACTTTTTGTATGTATGTATACTAATTTTTTTACATGTTAAAGACTTCGGGCGTGAATATCTGAATAAATAAATAAATGACGTCGTTGTGTAAGAATAATGTTCCTTAACTTCAAGTTTATATGTTAACGAAGGATAAAAAGTTCTCTTCTTAAATTAAAATTCTATCTTTCTTGAATAAATATAGTTTATTAAAATAACCAACTTACACACATTATCTTCCTACACATATGTGTGTATAAGGATATCCTAAGGATTTTTACTTTTAAAATTAAAAACTATAATAATTTCATTAACAAGCATTTATTTATTTATTTATTTATTCTTTTTGCACATCATCATTACATAACAGTGTTAACAAAACAGTGTTAGCATCACATATTTATTAAGAAAAAAGCCTCAATCGCTATGATATTGAAGAAGTAATAACAATTCGTAGTTATAAAAAATGTGTTTGAACCTTTGAGTAGAAATTAATTTAAACTTTGCAAAACTTATTAAAATTCTCCCCAAGCTGTGTTAGCATAAATTATATCATACAAGTTGTATGTGTATGGAGAGTATTGTCTGTTGAATGTTAATGACAATCCTTGGCTTAATTTAGCACTTACGTTTAATTTTCATACTAACAAAACAAATTATAATTCACATCATATGAGTCACTCCAAAATTATTATGACTTAAAAGTTTAAATATGTTTTGGGTATTTTTTTTTATAATATAACGAAAAGTAGTAGTAGTTATATTATTTCAACCGCAGCAGCTGATGTGACGAAATCTGCCGAGATGAAACGAATGTACACGAAAGCTCCTGGATGCAGAGACGCGACAGCTGAAAATTTGAATTTTCTATTTTCTTTCATTCAGTGTGTTGGCATCGTACGCGGAGGGTGGACGTGTCATCGTCTGTCGTGCCGCAGCGCTCCAAAGTTCTTCGTAAGAGTATAATCGGGATTATACTCGATGTTTTATATAACGCAAGGTTTAAAAGTGTGTTGATGAAGTTTTGTGGTGTGTTTGATAATATTATAAATAGAAAAAGACATATATTATTACAAAAGTACGCGTGTGTCTGTGTTAAAATACTGTTCAATTTATTTTTATCACCAACATAATGGTATTAATATTTCATTAGAAAAATACATCATGATAATATTTATTATCTGATCTAGTTTTGACTTGTAAAAAAAACGTTCATTTATAAAATTAAACTTTTGTATTATCATATGATAATTTATAAGTAAGTGAATAAAACGGTTTTATTGTGTAAGTTGAAATAACTCTTGAAGAAATCTTTGACTGATTTAAAAGGTAAGAAATAATCCTGGATATTTTATTTGAATGACAGGTCCGTAAACTCACTGATCTGAGATTATATTATATATAATTATAAGTATACCTATTTAGTTTTATATCATGTTTATCCCTTGAGCAAAATCTGCCGGTAACTGGTTTAACCTAGCTATTTTCGTCACTATATAACAGTGATATCCAAATATTAAATTGATGTCGTGGTGACAAACAACATATACCTAAGTATTATTAATATTTTGTTTAGATACACAACATATTTCGATAATATTATCTCACGAACATTATATTTTGTAGTAAGATACATACAAACATAGTAAATATATGATGCCGGTGTATTGAAAGTTATTTTGTCGTATAGTATAGATACTTACGTATATAAACTTGCTCCATTTACGACAATTCGTATAATGTATTTAAGCTTTACTATCTACTTGTATGTACTACACAACTTTATATTATCGTTTATTTATGGACTTGTAATATTTTATGAGACAAATAATAACACGATCATATTCATTCTATGGAAAGTTTATTTTTTTGTATATGGTTTAATGTGCAGTCCTTAAAGATATAATATGTACCTATGTCATATAAATATGCTGAGCAACACATTCAACACTTTATGTTATTTGAATATGCACAATTATTTCACAATTCTTTGAAAGAAGTTCTTATAAAAAAATGTTGATGATATTAAAAATCTATACTTAGAGCATAGACTTAGTGAACTGGTATCCCTGTATAAACTTGCCTAAAAATTATGTTACAAAATTCAATATAATAGTAATAATAATATTATGTGTGGTCAGTTCTACTTTATGGTGTCGAGGCATAGACCCTCAAGGTTAATACCATTAACCGCTTGGAGGCGTTTGAAATGTGGATCCACCGAAGAATGTTGAGAATATCTTGGACTGACATGACAAGTAACGTTGAAGTATTACGTAGAGCAAATGCTCATAGAGAATTGTTCACAATAATCAAGCTCCGTAAAACTTCATATTTTGGTCACATAATGAGAGGAGAAAAATATGCCATCCTAAAACTAATCATAGAAGGGAGGATTGAGGGCCGTAGAGGGGTTGGAAGAAGGCGGATTTCCTGGCTCCAGAACATTCAGGAGTGGACCGGGATGAGAGGTGTGGAGGAGCTGTTTCGTGCTGTCCGGAACAGGAGGGATTTCTCCCAAGTGGTCGTCAACGTCGGGGGGACCCGACAAGACACATAGAGAAGAAAGAAGAAGTAATAATAATATTATGCTGTTTGACTCTATAACATCCAAATTGTAATGATCTCTTTTCTACTAATGTTGAAGTATGGGACATTCTTTATACCTGAACACCCATAAAAATATATTTACAATGAAAAAACTATGAACGACTTTTGGTCGCACGAAAATTTTTGGAAATTGTGGGGATCAATTTTTTGTCGGATTTTCCACAGAAGAGTAAAATTTATATAAATAATCATTTATCACATAGCTTTCATCAATTTTTTATTATATGTATAACCTTGTTAGAGTTTTTTTCTAAGGTATGTATGTTTGCATAAATGTTTCCACTTTTATTGTTTTCAGTTTGTTGTACTGTTTCACTGAAGATCATTGTTTTTGCCGCTGTACATACTGTCTGTAGTAATCATCGCATTTGTGTCGGATGTTTATAGACTGGGATTCATTTCCCAGCTGTGTCATTAAAATGTTAATAAAACATTTTTGGAATTAAGGAAAATGTTACACAAAGGATTTCATTATGAGATTGGATGATTTCTCACTTCAGAATAATGAATATGTGTAGCAGTACGTATTTATTTAACCTTAAACTTTTATTTTGAAAATACAGAGAATTTCTACGCATATTGATTTACTCCTTTCCATTTTATAAATTTGATAAATAAAATTTCAATAGGTATGTAAGTAAATTCGCCCTCTATACATAGAGTTGTATAACTGATATTCTTATGATACTTTGTATTGATTTGAAATTTTGTAACCAATGTACAGTGAATAATAAAATAAATAAATTAACAATGCACTAATATAGTTGTCATATAAACGTTACATTGTAAAAGAGAATCGTAATCATTGAGAATTTTGTAAACCAAGAAACAGCCCTCTCTTATATTGATTTTCATTGGACTTTTTCAAAAAATTTGACTCATCCAGACCCATCATTTTAGTGATTTTTATAACGTTGTATGTATTTCACGAGTATAATATTGTTCCTAGTACAGAGTAACGCCCGGTTTCATAAAAGAGAAAGTTACTTTATCCTTCAAGTGAAGTTTAGATTCCATAAGCTAACCTCAAATTAGGAGACTGACTCAGTTTATGGAAACAAACACAAACAGTTTTAGTTTTACTATATTAAAAAAAAGTCACTATCGAATAAGTAAGTCGAAACCAGGTTAATGTACCTATTATTACATATAGTTAAACTCAAACTGCTTGTATTTATTTCCATAAATTAATATTATGGAGTTTTACAAAATAAAAGTTTGCTCAATTGATGAGATTTTAACTTAGTTTAATTTCGGAACACCAGATGTCATTGTATATATAATTTACGAAAACGTGTGGAAATTGTTGTTATAGTAATTATACTATACCTTATCTTATAAAAAATATAATTCAAATTTTCTCATTTCGGAATATAACTTAATTATTAATGAAATCCGTTGAAGTTAAAGGAACTTTAAAAATTAAAGTAACTTAATATATTTTATGCAACCGACCGTAAAAGTTTATAATTTTAAAGTTTGAACAAAAAATTGAAAACTTAATACCATTTAATTAGCCATGAGGCGTTAAAGGTTAATTTCTAAATCGCTAAGAAACTTTAGAAATTAAAATACCAAAAACAACTCCAACTTAGCGTTTCAGTATAAAAAATAAAAAGTTATTGAGTTATACTACCAATGAGCATTAAAACTAATTAGTAATTAGTCGATTTATGATTAAAAGATAATCTCAATTTTAATATTATTGAATAAAATATCGAATCCTTGGGCAGCTTAATTAGACAAAGCACTCCTCGCGAAAAGGTATGGTTGTGGGTTCAAGTCCCGTCTGGGGCACCACCGAATAAGGTGACGTTATCTTTTATTAGTCTTATATGGTAGAGTCATGTGTTAAATTTGTATTATATTACCTCATACGATGTTTAATTGTAAAAATAACACCGATATACATAATTATTTTATTTGTTATTAACTTTTCTTCTGTAAGTGCTCTGTTTGGCCACCCTGTCATTGGCGATCACTCTGGCATAGGCTTCCTTGGTCCAGAGCTGTCTGGAATAACTCCTTCTCACCTCTCATTCCTGTCCAATCTCGTATATTGCGCAGCCACCATGTCTGCCTTTTGCCAGCGTCCCGAGTCACTCTATTTTGCCTGTCATATTCAACCGCAGAATGTTGTACTTTTCTCCGCGCATTATAATATGACCCAGATTCGAGATCTTACGCACTTTGACATCCAACAGGAGTTGTCTATCCATTCCAGCTCTCCTTAACACCTATACATCTGCGACCCTATCAGTCCAATGAATATGAAGCATTTTTCTTTGAAGCCATAATTCGAATGGTATGGACTATAGATATGGAAATTTTCAAAATAACTAGGTAGTAATAAACTCTTTTGAAATATAGATGTCATAAATTATTTCTGTATATATAATTTGTTTTATATGTAAGTCTTATATAATAAAAGTGTATTTTTATTTTATTATGTCAGATCAATATCAATATCACCAATATCTTATAGAACACAAATCATAATAGTCTGACATATTGTTTATAAATCAGTCAATTCTGAGGAAGATGCAATCAATCAACATTGTATAGAGGTATATAAGACCATCAAACGTATTTACATAATGTTATTTTAAGGTCACATAACAATGTTGTATAACAATTGCTATAAATGATGACCTTGCTTATAAATTATGAATAACTGTTATATTATCGTTGCATCTCAAGATGTGTCTATTTTTTCAAAAACCTGCAGTTCGTGTATTGTGGGAAAGATGATGATCCTGGCTAGATCATATCTTGAGCATTTCAATTAGAATTGGCTCCAAGGAGTAATTTTTTTCTCATCTACCAGGTTTCCGTTACACAAAAACATAAAACTAAGCACACACGCAAAACACATATAACACACATGTCCACTGTCCAGCAATAAGGTTTTACAACTGTCAAGCTGGCAGTGGTATATTTTATTCAAATAAATAAATAAATAAATAACAAATACATAAATAGGGCTCGCCTGTAGCCTGGAAGTAAATTCTCGGCCTTATATACATAAACTGCGCAGTTCGATCCCAGATGCCGGCAAACTACCCTTTCACGACACAAGCTTACTGTATAAAGTTGTATTTGGGTTAAAACAAAAGCCCAGATACATCTACTAAAAAAATAATTTGAACGAAAACGTAATCGGAGAAAATATGAAAACACAAACTATTGTATTAAAATAAAAATTGATATTTAGTAACTTATTTAAATTTCTAATTATTTTACAGTTCACCTAATAAAATAATCAGTGGTTTGATAAAATGTTTTTGAATTGGATAACGAAATTGTTTAACAACTATAGTATCTACTGAAAACTTTACCGCCAAATCGATCAATAAAAAAACTTTCTCGTTCATTTCGTATCGGCTGATTAACAATTATAATTAATTTACTTGAATAGAATTTGGTTTCAAAACAGGATAAATAAATTATTACACAAAAACCAATTTCACAACAAAATTCAACATATATTTTTTATACTATCATGGAATCTCCCACAAGTGGGGTAGTCAGCAGACTGATTGTATTGATTTCAACATTAGATCGTTCTCTCTATGCCATTAAATTTACATTTAGGATAAGAGGCATACCTCTTCGCTGAATAGAAAGTGTCTTCTAAGTATGTCACCAATCTTGAATGTCTCTTTTTTATGAGACAGTCCACGAGGAAGATCTATATGTTTAGGTATTTGCATTGGAATGATTGACTACCCCGGATGAGAAAGACTTAAAAATACTGTTTGGAAATAATCGAGAGATTTTGAACCTTCTTCAGGAATATTTCTATTATGGGAATGTTTGTTTGTTTTGTTTCTCGTTGCGTAAGGAGAAATGTTGGATTTTTTCTACATAATAAAAAAACCATAAAGGTCAAAGTAATCAAATTGAATGTACTTCTACATTATTATAATACTTTGACCGCAAGTCAAGCAGTATTAAGACGTATTATAATATGAATTGATGTTGATCAAAACAGTGACTAATGAAGATTTATGGTAAGCGCGAAGACAGACAAAGAATTAAACCAAATAAGGTTTTCTTTTCAAGGGATAACAACATACCGTAAGATTATTCCCGATGCGCCCTGTCTTAAGCCTTGTTCGCATTTGACAAGTAATTTAGTAACTGAGCTAGTAGCAACTCACCAAAAATCGTTCGCACTTGCATTTGAAAAAATAGTGTGAAATGAATTGAGAGGGAGAATAGAGAGCTCCTGACAAATATTAAGGTTCATAAAGTCTAATATTTAGGCCACATCCTACGGGGCGATAAATATCGGCTTCTGCAGTTGATAATAGAAAGCATAATTGAGGGACGTCGTGGAGTCGGAAGGAGGCAGATGTCGTGGCTGCGTAATATACGGTAATGGACCGGAATAACACAGATGGCAGAACTGGTCCGCACAGCGCGAGATAGATAGGCATTCTCCAGAGTGATCGCCAACGTCGGGGGGACCTGATACGCCAGTGTTAGAAGAAGAAAGAGGAATGAATTGAGTATTTAGTGAAGTAGTTTAATAAGTGACTAAATTATTCGACTAAAATATTGCCGTTCAGACAAGTTAACTTACTAAATTACTCGTCACTCGACTAAATTACTTGTCGACTGTGAACAAGGCTTTAGTCTTATCTAATATTTTAGTTGCCGCTCATGAACATACCCTGCCCAGCGTCATGAATACTAAATATCATACAAAAATGTATAGTTTGACGAAGCAAAAAACAAATGTGTTTTTGCTCCTCTGATTTGTATTTGAGAAAGATGCCTTTTGTTTTCTAATTGCATTGTCAATCTTTTAATGATTGACAATGCTCTTAATAGAAAAATATTTTATTATTGATTAATGCTACTCACAAAGAATCAATACAGTGAATAAATAGTCGGATCGTTTTAAATACCCTCCATTAGATTGTTAACTAAATGAAAATTGAAGTTTATTTTCATTACACACTTACTTACTGCTAGCCTTCTTCTCTCCACTGCTGAATATAGGCCTCTTCAAAACTTTTCCACAATTTTCGATCTCGAGCAACACGACACCACTGTTTCCCATCACCTGGACAATATCGTCGACCCATCTTTTTTGGGGTCTTCCAACGCTTTTTTTGTCCTCCCATGGCCTCCATTCAAGAATTCTGGAAGTCCACCTGCCATCCTCTCGCCTTGCCACATGATCAGCCCATTGCCATTTCAGCTTGGAGACTTTATCTACAATGACGATAACTTTTGTCTTTTGTCGGATGATTTCGTTTATTTTCATTAATATGTATAAATTTGAAATTTATTAAATACTATGTAAGAGTGTTGTAATATTTATAAGCATGAAGAGTAAAATTTGTAACTTAATTACATGAATTTAGTCTATTACCACTTTAGGGATATTTCTTGATGATATAGATAAAAAGAAAAGATTATACTTTGAGACAGCGTCAAGAGTAACTACCGTATTTGGTCGAGGAAAAAAGTATTTCGATGTTTTGAAGAAGCAATTTACAATGCGCACCATCCCTCCTGAAACACCCCTAAGATAAAATACGATTATTTATTTAAATTATTAGATATTATATGCGTAAAAGAATTATTAAAAAAATAATATTATTATTGTATTAAAATCTCTTATGTCGGAGCGAAACAATGCTAAGTCCGTTCAAAGTTATTTTAACAAAATCGTATTATTTTGTTCATTGGGTCGACACATATTTTGTAGAACTCCATATTGATTTATGAAAGTTTTACTACTTTTTGTGACCTGGTTTCAACTTACAGTCATTATCAAACTGCTCGACAGTTACATAATTTAAACGATGTCAGGTGAAAATTGATTTGTTTTTTTTTTAACAAAAACCAGATACATTTTTTATATTTGTAAATATCATAATACAAAATCACTATTTTGGTGTTTAGGTAGTAGAATTCCATAATGAAATTAATAAACAAATGATTTTTTCTGCCTTTTTTTGAGAGAGACGTTTTTCATCTTATAAGGACATTGTCAATTCCAATGTCTTTAAAATTTTATATTTTATATTAGTATTTCAAATTTTATATTATTTTATTAACATTGTTATACCTATATATTATGATGATGTGCAAAAGAATAAATAAATAATATAATTAGAGGAAAGACGTCTCTCTTAATAAAAGGCATACCTACATATGGGTTAGTTGGAAGATATCGCGCTTCTGCGATAAACTCGCCCATTGCACAAATTTATTTGTCTGGTTCTACAATATTTATATTTTAATAATGTTTGTTTTTTTGTGCAATAAAGATAATAATGATAATAATAATTTATTATTATTATCATTATCATTATTATTATTATTACCTATAGTAGAAAAAATATTTGTGTTTTTTATTTCACAATATATTATAATACTACACTTGGATCTTTTGAGAATTTCTTGAATAGCATTAATAGGAACGAAATTTCCATATAATAGAGTTCATAAGTCATTTTGGCCAAAATTCGACATAGTGAAGTTTAGCTACGGCTTATACGAGTATAAGAGCCATTATTATTATGATTATAATAAAGCTAAAACATTAATATTCACTTTACTTATGGTGTGAGATGGGCTCAGAGTATTTATTATTTAATATAAGTAAAAAGCGCATAAATTTATGACTACAGTATTAATAAAATAAGATATATTATAAAGATACCCTCCATCTTATTCATACTTTCATTCAATTTATATGATAGGTAGGTGATAATAAAATACAAATTTATACGAATGCGGGATATTTTTCATAAATAATTTCATTCATTCATTCAAACCGTAACATTTACAATAATGGACTATAGAATGAAAACATTATAATTATTGTATATAACACTTTACGCTAGCCTGATGATGAGAGCGGAAGCTCTTGAAAGCCGGTTAGCGTCCAATAAAAAGTCACAGTGGATATACAAAAGAAGTGTCTTATTTATAATTAATTCAATATAATATTCATAATTTCCAACAAGCGGGTAGCCAGCAGACTAATTTCATGTAAAAACGTACGAATTATCCTCTCTCTGCCAACAAATAAATGTAGACATGAAGGTTGGTTGGCATATTTCAAGGATGTTGTTTTACATGATGTTTTATGAATACCTTGTATATTAAATAGTTCTAGATATGTAGTTTATATTGATGACCAACGGTTCTTGGTGAAAGTTTATGATAAATTAATATAAAATATTTAATTCCTCAAAAATTAAATATTTTTTATTATGATGAATTATTATAATAAAAAATATTTAATTGCTCAAAATATTTTTTTATGTAATGTTATTCAAAAATTCTGTAATTACTTTTGTTCTTTATTGTGCAATAAAGTTTACTATTGTTACTTTTATAGTGGATTTACTAATCGCGAGCCGGCTTTCAAAAGCTTCTGCTCTCATCGTCAGACTAACGTAAAGTGTAGAAATTACATTCAAATACAAGGTGCTTAAGAGAAAATATAATAAAAATAGTAGGAACAATGTAAGTTAGTGGTGATTAACAATTGATATATATATATGAATATTAATTATTAATTACTGTTGCGGGCGGATTTAAAAAAAACATCTCCAGCAAGCCTTTGTGCGATATCCGTAAACCATATCAAAGATGAGCAATATATGAATTAGATTAGATGAAAGGTATAAAAAATTAAAGATAAACTAATTAAGACCAATAAGTACCTAATATAAATTAGTAATTAGTCGAAAACCAATTATTTTTCTTCATCAAATGGTGAAGTAGGTCGACGGTTCAGCATCTCTTGTTTTTAGGCATTAATTACTGAAACAAATAACAAACCAGCGGCAGTTTTCTGATCATGAAAGAAAGAATAAACTTGGAAAAACCTTAATTACGGGGATATCTGTTTCAATAAGAGGATAACATCAAAATATTTTATTCATTTTAAATATTGAAATTGGGATTAGCTTTTGATGTATCAATTGACTAATTAATTATATACATAACATACTGGTTATATAAATAATTTAATTACATTTCTTTCTATTATTTTTACTTTAATATTGGATAAACTCATTTTTGGGTCTCTTTTGTCTCATTTATTCATGTATAAGCATATCTTAATTACCTTTTCAGGAATTAATATTTTTAATGAATGTTGAGTAGGACATCAGTGGGATGATGATAGATCGAACTCTAGATCATGTTTGAGAAACTTTACCACTAGGTATGTTTATGTCTTATTGGAAAGCTTTAATTAACCTGTATGTTTATTACACGTTGTAAGTCTGATATTTATTTATTTATTTATTCTTCTTGCACATCATCATTACATAACAGTGTTAACATAATAATAAAAAAAAAATTAAAAACTAGGACGATTTGCTTCTATCTACATATATCTATTCCGTTTGTTGGAAATTACTTTAATTTATTTTTATTTTATTTATTCACATTAACACACGGCGTGAGCCTTTAACATGTTAATCCAGCACTATAACAAACAACAAACAGACATAATAGTCAAGAATACATTTTTGTATAAATTTGAAGTAATTAATTAACAAGCAACAGTCAATAAAAGAAAAAAAGCAAAGCAAAACAAAATAAGTCAATAGAAAACAAAAGGTCAACGATAAATAAATTACATTAATTATGTCATTACAAACAAAAGCATGAATATGTCAAATAAAAAAAATCCGATCAGTAAAAACATAGATAATATGTTAAGATTATGCCATTAGGATGATTAGAATGTCAATAAATATAGTACAAAACAAAAAGATATTAATTAAATTATTACAAAATAGATTGAAATAAAATGTTAGTTTTAAAAACAAAGAAAAATTTATTATGATATTATAATCATATTGTTTTGATTCAAAAAACTGTTTGACCAATCAGCGCATTGGTCACACACAGCAGACCGAACAAAAAAAATGTTGTGACGGCTTAGATAGGTAGAAGTAATATTATATTTTGTGATAATATATTATGTTATGACATTTAAATTAAATATGTCTGAAAGTGGAAGATAGCACTTTTGATTAAACCATAAAAATAACACGACAAAAATTTACGATACCAATTTTCTATATTTGATAACTTACAATAATTTACGATTTTATGTTCTATCTATGTATGGTCATATTAACCAATAAAATTTATCGATATACCTAATCCTAATTGCCCTACAACATCTTATACCTACTTGCAAAGTTTCTATGTGCGTGCTATTTATTATTTTTGTTCGTTCTGTGGAATTCCCGTCACTGAATAGATATACAACTTCTTTCTGGAAGTTTTCAAATGCCCTGTAAAAAGCATGTATTTATTTATTTATTATTTATTTTATGTATTTATTTTATATGACATTTAACAATGTCAATTTAGCGATGAGATATGCCACACATTTTGAAAGTCTTAACTATTATTTGAACAAAGAGGACGGCTTGTACGTTTATACAAGAAGTTGGTGCACGCGATGAAAATATATTTTTAGTCCATTAATTGCAATTCACCTGCTGGTTCTCCCACCCGAGGGAAATATCTAGCTAGATGGAATTAATTAATGAACTACAGAACTACGGAAGTTTTTAGAGGTAAGTACACGAGATACTTCTATATAGTACGTAAAATATATTGATGTTTCATCAGTAAAATTTCATATTGTGACAATCACATTTTATTTTCTATTATGTAAAATTATTTATAAGACAAAGACATTTACGTCTTCTGGAGACTGTCGTAACCTTTTTTACGATTTGAATTTAAATATTTATGTTATGTTAGAGATACACAAAGGTATCACTTTTTTACTTTCATCAAGTGTAAAATTATAGGAAATAATTCTCAAAAACTAGTTGAAGTTACGTATTAATAAAGAGTTCATAATTTTGTTTGGAATTTTATAAGTAATCTGAGATATTAACTATCATGATAGTTGGTCAAAAGAGCACTGTTCTTCCGTCCGCAAGGGTTCCGTCGGCCCGGGCGTCTCTCTTTTACAATACACCGTTACTGTGACAACGACATCAGAGCGCAGGGAATGACGTGCGAAGAGGTGACGCGATTGGCACAGAGACGCTCTGAATGGAGGAGGCTGGTTTCTACCCTGTGCTCCCGAGAGGAGCGTTGAGGGCGATGATGAAGATAATAAACCTCTGTTATACAGGAGCATAAATGTTTTACAAAATACTATATTTACTACAGCCGAGTAAGACAAAGAAAATCGACAGACAATATGAATTGGTATGACACAAAACTAGCATTATTAAAGGATGAAAGAACAAGTAGTACGTACTAGCAGGTGATGTGTCTCAAAATGCGAAGCATAACTGCCGCTGAAATAACATTTAAAATAAGCTCGAGTAGACACGAAGAACGGAAGCTTTCAGGACGTGATCGTCAGATCTCTCTGTACTTCACGGGGCCACAGTTACATAGAGAAAGGATGGATTCGGTCACATCCTTGGTTTGTTTGCAGAATAATAATAATACATTTCTGCTTGTGACTTTGCTCAAAATATTTAGTAGGTAACGTTGAAGCAAAATGCTAACATTATCTATTATTGTTAGTAAAACATATGCGGTATTTACACATTTTCCACTGCAAAGAACACATATTACAATGCTTTGTAATAATTTCATGTGAGTTGACTAATTTGATAGATTTATGGATCTTTGAACACATGAAATTGATTTAAATAACCATTTCCTCTTGTATCTCTGATAATATGACAGAATGAAACACTTTGTACAAATCATCGTTTTACCTGAAAGGTTTCACAATACTGCAATGAACTTGTCTTCTGTATATTGAATTATAAATATGTATTCCCACTGAAAAAAATACTAACCAAATTTCACAACGAATCATTGGTACGTACTATCAGATTAGGACCAGAGATCGTACAAACGATTCATTAGTACGAATCTATAATATTAACTCTTCGCAAACAAGTTATTGGTAAATTTACCAATGATTTGTTTGCGAAGAGTTAATATTATAGATTTATACCAATGATTCGTTTTGAGTGTTTTTCTCAGTGCACGTTGATATTGACAATTCACAAAGTTTTTAATAATAATCTCGATAGTTAGGAAACATTAACATCCCTACAAAAAACAGATAAATTAGTAAAAGTTGGTTTTAAAATAACATTATTTCCGATATGCATGTGGTAGGTTGTTTTTGGTTCAAATTTCATGGTCAATTTTTTCCGCTCTTGCAGATCAGTTTTACAGTAGTTCAGTGAATCTTCTTTCAGATGACAATCACTAGACTCGTTTGCAACTTTGCAGTTCAATTCTCCAACTCCACTATTTTTTTCATTGTGTCGTCCTGTCTCCCTTGACTGAGAGTAGGTTTGGGAGGATTGTTCCTTTGGGAGGGTTTAATGTTTCCACAACATTTAGGCACTGGCGACTCGCAGGTTTGTGCCCTCTGAATGTCTACGACTTCTGAGATATTCCGGTGTGACGTAGGTCTTTATTCAAATGTCTACTACGTATATCCCTTCAGGCTGCCCACTATGGCGCCTCCGGTGTGGACAAGATTTGTTAAGTGTAGAATTTCGGATAAATGGAAGTCCCCAGACTTCTGCGGTATCCGGGTGGACGGTGGGTCCTTCAATGTATGTATGTATAAGCATCTAAGCCAACACTGGCATAGTGACTAGACTAGAGAGAGTTGAAATATAAATAAATTGTCACCTAAACGTATTAAGTTATTCATAAGCATCTTTAAGTCAATTCTCTACTGCAAAACTGCTAAAGAGTATGTGCTTCATATTCATATTATTAGGAATAAGTTAATTAATCAATCCAAAATCCGTTCTACCAAGTTCAAAAAATACATCATAGGAGAGAGATTTTTTTATCTCTGGAAATAAATCGAAATTGTGATAATATTTGAATAGGAAAAGTTAAGTTTTTGTTAGTATTTTTTTAGGACAAGCATCCAAGACTCAAATCTATAAGCTAATCCTCGATGAATATAAATATAGGTTCAAAAGCGTACTTACAAACACGTGCCTCAGCCCACTCATACTTTTGTAGCGGTAAAATCCCACGTTATTTTATTTTATTATTTTTTAGTATTTAAAAAGTACAGTCTATCCAAAATAAGAATTTATTTATTCTTAACTGTACATTGTTAAGTACAGTAAACATTATAAATCATAAAAAAAATACCAGTTACTAGTTAGTTAACTCAATACACAGATGGTGGGTTTATTGCTAGATTGCGATATCTTCCAAATTACCCGGAAGAATTTATTGATTGATAGACTTGATATAATTTTTAAACTGTCTGTAGTAATCAATCAAAGTAATTTAACAAAATAGTGCCGTTTTAAATTTAAAAGTTCGTTTTGATCCTACAACAACTCTATACACCTTTCACAGTAAACTAAAACCTTGTGTCGTGAAAGGTAAGTTTGCCGGCCTCGAGATCGAACCGCGCACCTGTTGTGTACCAGGCCGAGACTCTACCTCCAGGCTACCGATGAACGTTTCGTTTGATAACTATTCCAGATTGATGAGAATGTCGTGGGAAATAGTGACTTATGTAATGAGAGTGGAGTTGGCCAGTATCGGAAACATCGGACCTCTAAATTGAGAGTCAAAGATTCTATTTATTTATTTATCTAATATACGGCTAATGCCTTTTACAGGATATAGAGAAAATAATAATACATTTCACTTAAACTTAAAAGCTATACAAATAATAACTTAATAATAATACTATACGGTATCTTGCAAACAAAAACAATACACAGCATAATAAGAACAAGTAAAAAATAAATATTAATAAGTGTACATAATAATAATACATAATAAATGTAGGTATGCGCCAGGCATACAGTACAGGCAACCGCACAGCATACACACACCTCATAACATTGTTTAACTGTATAACACCGAGGGTATACGTATATGCTATGCAGGCACACTATACATATATACATGGCTCTACAAGTACAAGATATATAATATAATAATAAGAAATATCAATACATATACTATGCATGGTAAAACTATTGGCTTAGATGCTAAAATAATAAAATAATTATATCACTTTATCACTTTTGGGGTTGTAGAAGGGAGGAGGGGAAGGGGCAGAGTGCCAATAAGATGGAGCGACCAAATTAAGGAGGCCACACAGAGCTCACTTCACGGGGCCCTACACATGGCGGAGGATTGCTCAACATGGAGACAGATGGTTTACAGAACGAGGCATGATGGTCACCATCCTTAGGATTGAGGGACCGACAGAGATGATGATGATGATGATGATCACTTTATTTTTATGTTGACAATAATATTAAAACAGACCCGACTCCACTATGAGTACAGTCGATACAACGTGGTACGTCTATCGAATTGGCTCTAATGTAGAAGTAAATAATAATAACAAATTAAATCGATCATACACAATACACCCATATACATATATATTGGTACAATAATAGTGTGTTCAGTAACAAAATCAAAAAACAGGTACTATCAAGTGCCATATTAAATCCACAAAAAGAAAGAATTTTTCATTATTATTAATAAGCTATCGTTCGTTTAAATCATTCAATATTTTTATTTCATACGACTTCTGGACAACAACTTTAACTTTAAAATTATACTCGACGCAATGATGGTGTTGATTATGTAGTCCTTTAATCGAGTAAATTTATCGAAAAAAAAGTTTTATGTGTGGAACACTCTTGAGATAGTTAACCTCGTCATAATGAAATCTATTTCGATATTCAAAACTTTAACATTTTAATGATTTTGAAATTCAAAAAATAATAAATTACCATGAATTTAACGAAATCATTTTAGTCAATACAAATTATGTTCAAACACTCGATAAAATTTCTCTTGTTTTAAATTTCCTAATTAAGTTGGTTATAAGGGCCCTGGAGATTACTGTTATTGAATTCAAGAAAATTTTACTGTAAGTACTATCGATATTTGAGGTAGGTTTAAAGTCATATTTATTGGTTCTCGTTTGAGTTTTGTAATTGTGTTTTCTGAGAACGTATTTTTCTCCATTTAAGAGGACTGGTTTATTTATTAAACCCCTGTTAATTGAACTTTACATTACATAACCCATTCAACGTTCTTCTGGGTAAAAGAGGGTGCAACCTTTTACATTCAAAGCGATTGTGTACCAACTCTGAGTATTTTAGCCACATTTTTTGTACTAATGTAATATTATAGTGATAAATACTGTGTACTAATATTGTATATGAGTTCATTCAGACTGTCATGCGTTGATAATTATTATTTAAGTGAAGAGTTTTTTTCAAATAATTTAAAATTTATTTTGAAAAAAAAGTACGAGTATATTTAAAAAATCACTTCAAAGTGAAATCACGCCACTGCCTATCGTCCTAATATTTAAAAAAATAATAATATTGTATTGATTTCTAAACACTAAAAATAAAAAAATAAATAAATATATAAGTTAATGAATTTATATGAGTATATTGCCATACATATATAACGATTTAGTGACGTTAAGCTGGAATTATAATTCTTTAAAGTTGATATTTTCAACCGACGGTACTTGGTGGAAATTCATGTTGAATTAATTTAAATAAAACACTTATTTGTAGTATATCCACGGTGACTTTTTATTGGACGCGAGCCGGCTTTCAAGAGCTTCCGCTCTCATCATCTGGCTGGCGAAAAGTGCACTTTTCTGGCGCTGGCACTTTTCGCCAGCCAGATGATGAGAGCGGAAGCTCTTGAAAGCCGGCTCGCGTCCAATAAAAAGTCACCGTGGATATACTACAAATAAGTGTTTTATTTAAATTAATTATAATTCTTTATTATTGAAAAGCAATATGAAACGATATCAATTTTAAAACTTAAAATTTTATTCCAAATTTTAAAACAATTGAGAGTAGTAAATAAACTCGCGGAGCACCTAGTAAAGAATAGGTCTCCCGATCTTCTCCGTAAGTTTTCGAGTGTCCTGTAAGAGGCAGGTGTTCGAAAAACTAAAGACATTGTTCATCTCAAATTCTTCGATGAGGTTTGCCATCCATTCTGAATGTCTTTATATTTTTGTTGGCACAGAGAAGACGGCTTGCATGTTTATTATATGCAGCTGGTCTGCTGGCTACCCCACTTGTGGGATATGCCATGATGGTATAGTAGTTTAGTATAGTAGTAGTAAAAGTTATAATCTTTTTTTTTACTTTGTAGACGGAGTGATAGATATTCATTTTTTACGGTCACAATTCAAGCATACCAATATATAAGTATGATCGTATTTCGTACTAAATATTGTAGAAAACTTCTCAATAGAATTTCAATATCGTAATGTATATATTCGTTTTGTGCACTGTGGTATTTTGGTATTGGTGATTCCGCTTTGAGATGCACACCATCTAATATTCAGAGTGCACGCTCCGCCAATACATGAATAGTGATGAATGTTGCATGAAATACCTACCTTCAAACATTCTGATTCTACCAAAATATGTACAATAGTAAAAGACATTACATTTTACAAATGTGTCCCCAGCAATTAAGTATAAAGCTCTAGGATATGTCGCAAGTTGCAGGTAAATTCAATGAACTTTGAATAATATTATATATATAATGAGTTACAATCCATTGGATAGGTCTGCAACGAGTTTGGACTTTCTTCTCTATTCCTCCCTATTCTCAGCCAGTCTTTTCAGCTCTACGTATGAGCCACAGTTCATGTCCCTCTTCTATATATAATGAGTTACAATCCATTGGATTGGTCTGCAACGAGTTTGGACTTTCTTCTCCACTCCTCCCTATTCTCAGCCAGTCTCTTCAACTCCATGTATGAGCCACAGCTCATGTCCCTCTTCAGTTGGTCCATATAGGCGTCTCTCTGTCGGCCTCTGCCATTTGTGCCTTCGGTCCTGCCCTCTGCGATTGCGATGAGCAGTCCTGGGTGCCTGATGTTGTGGCCAATCCAGTTAGCTCGTTGTTGGCAGATTCTTTTGAGGAGTTGCCTTTTTTCACATACCCTGGTTAATACTTCTTTGTTTGCGACGTGTTCCGATCAATGAATCTTCAGCATGCGTCTAAAGCACCACAACTCAGAGGCCGCTAACCTATAATAATATCAAAAATATTTATATACATTATGCGATCCAAATTTGTTATTTTTTGTATGAATTAAATCATCATTGATTAAGTTTTCAGATTTCTCATGAGAGTTTGGTTGTAGTATACTTTTAAATTCAAGTAGTATTCATAATTACATCGGGCACTGTCTAAGTTATAGGAATATTGAAGCAAGTATGCAAACGAGCAGCTGGATATGGAAAAAATACATAAAAAAGCTCAGAAGAAGCCAAGAAATAAATATTGAGTAGTAATATTGATAAATAAATATATTGCATTCAATGACGTTTTAATGTTTCTGAAGTTTAAACTAAAACAATCATTTCGAAATATAAATTAAATAATAATTGTTAAAATGAAAAAAAAATGTACTTGTTTGTTTGTTTCAATAATTAAAATACCAATAAATAGAGAAATATATTAATATAATGTCGATGTTGCGAGTTGTACATCACTATAGATTGGTTAATGACGTCAGGTGACGGCTGTAGTACCTACATACTTACTCTGAACGGGTATGGCCGCAGTATGCGAAATGACAAAAAAAAAATGACATGTCATGTTATTTTTATGTTTAACTACTGTTGATGTTGGATTGATTGAAATAATTCTTCTAGAGTAGTTAAATATAGTTTCCGGCATATCTGCCACAAAAATAATAATAAGTAGGTTAAAAAGGGTGCGTATATGGTTTGCTGGCTGATGAAAAATATAAACCGTTTAGAACAATGAAATTAAAATGAAATGAAGAAATTAGAAGAATTGTTGTTAGATTAAAATTTCACGTGCATGAATGCATGAAACTTATTCATCCTGCGTTGTTGAGAGAAAAGTTTAAAGGATAAAAAATAAGGATTGATTATGTAACTATTTCGAAACATTTTTAAAATATGAAGTATTCACACAATGTACTATCTGTTGTTACTTGGCTCTTGAAATCGCCATCATGTTCGAAGAAATTGTTCGCGATTTTAAAAGTCATGATCTGAATACTTTCTATAAAAAAATATATACAGTTTCTTCATATTACTCTTCCCAATGAAATAAAAATGAAATTCTTGATAAGAATAAAGATATTGGGTATTTCATTTCTAAGAAGTAACAGCATTTATATTCACACGGGTATCTTTTGTAGATCTCTGAAAAAAAAATCGGAAATGTTCTTCATGCTTAGCTTTTAGAACATCAAGGCAATTTAGGGTTCATGTAAAAAAATGAACTGGTAATCTTTGATGTATGAATGTCATTTTAAAAATGGAGATATTATTCTATGAATATTTCTCATAAAGATGTCTTACACATCTTGAATAAGAAGAGGCACGTCGATGTATCGCATTGTACGAACCATCTTATGATGATAAGCTAGACATGATAACACTATCCATTGCCGTAAATGTAAAAAAATAGTAATATTGTAGGAATAAACCCTTACGACGGCCAAAAATATTTTTTTATATATAAATTATTACGGTAAAACAAAATCTGCGAATAATTTTTTGAGTCAGTTTGTATTATTATATGTACCTATGTTAATATGTCCTCTTTTGACATATTAATCAGACAAGATAGAACCTTCACACATATATTTTTATTGTTTATTCGCTTGTTTGACTAATTATTTCAATTTAACTTAGGAATACTTACAGAAAAGTAAAAGTAAAGTAGGAATACTTATATAATTTTTCTTCATCAATTTTTGTGCATGCTGCTACAAGCTGTAATTTTATCGTCGTGTATCAAATTGTTATTGTTGTTTTTATTTTATTTTTTAAACTTAACATGTTAAAGGCTCTATACTATACTATACTATACCCTCACGCCATGTCCCAGGAGGGGTAGGCAGGGAGAACGGAACGCCATATAGATCTATCCTTACATACTTCTTTCGCTTCCTCTACATTCATCCAGTTTCTCATACATGCACGCCGATTTCTCTTACTCAGCACGCGTCCGTCCTTAAGAATTTGGTCCACGTGATCAAGCCACGTGGTTCTTGGACGTCCGCGCTTCCTCACACCCCTTCTTTCAGATAAATACATCCTCTTCGTCATCCTTTCATCTTGCATTCGCTCAACATGTCCAAACCATCTCAACTTGTTTACACGCATTCTGTCCACAACACTCCTCTCACATCCGCTCATTCTCCTGATATCCTCATTCTTCACTCTATCTCGCAACGTTTTACCAACCATTCTTCTCAATTAAAGGCTCTGCCGTGTAAAATTATAAACAAATAATGCGGAGTTAAAATGTATTAACAGAGATATAATAGTTTCAATGAAATCATCTTAGAAATATAATATACCTATAAATCTTATTCAAGTGCAATCAATTCGCATCAAAATGAGGGCGATAAAATGCTGTTTTTTATCCTTACCTACGTATTATTACAATAAACAAATGTGAAATAATCTAAATGTATTGCTTTTTTTATAATTACATTGTAGGTATGAAAAAAATATGATGCTAGTTTGTGTACGTTATCCATTGTATTTAGTTATAGTCAATTTGTTGATTATTGCCTGAACGAGTCAGGTTGAATACTATTATCAAAAATTCTCAAGTACTTACCAGCACGATCAAGTAGATATTATGTACCAACATAAATTTCTTCATAAAATGTTCACTGAATCTCTAATGTGGATATCAGATCTATCCCAACATTTTCACAGCGTTGAGACGATATCTAGTTTTTTCCCTTAATATTCAGATTTATTCGTTGGGTTTCTTTCGGATGAAGAAGACATTCCAACGAGTTTTTGACTGACGGACACGAGAATAATAATACCAATCAGATTATTAAGTTTTTTTCAGGATTTTCTTTTATCTCTCCCCATCTGTAGTGTAGCCAACTGCTTCTAGAAAAGGCTTTATTAGAAGACATTTCCTTTGCTGTGCATTATCTTGTGATAATTTATCATAGTCTGAACTTTTTTCACCCCCTTATACTAAGATATATTTCAGAAATAGGAGTATGTTACTAACAATATGTTGTTTTATTTGTCATTTTGTCTATCTTAACTTATAAGCTACTTGGTACGGATTTCACAATGGTTGATGATTTAATGATTCATCATCATATTCTGATACAAAATTGTTTTTTTTTTTATAATTTTGTTACATAAGCGATACCAAAATAAACAAAAAAAAAACGATAACGATCAAAATAAAAAAAAAATAAACTAAATATTTTTAAAACAGAATCATTCTTCTCAATTAAGAAAATAGTGATAAAACACTGGTAGGAAAAAATGTAACTAGGTACGTGGCACGATCATGTGGATCGAGTTCTGAAGGACGGTTGCGTGTTGAGTAAGAGAAATCGGGGTGGGTTTATTAGAATTTTATGAATGTAGAGGGATTGAAAGAAGTATGTTATATAGCTCTATATAGCTTTCCATCCTCTCTCTTTACCCCGCTTGAAATAGGCGTAAGGCTATAGCTCAATAGGAATTTAATATGTAATATTTTTCTATAGAAATATTTCTAAGAACTCTTATTCTATCGTTTATATGTTAAATTTAATAAAATATCTCAAAAAACTTTATATTTTTATTCTCTAGAATTGGGTTTTTAGTATATTGGCACGAAGAGGACAGTTTGCATGTTTCTTACATGCGATTGATATGCCGTGATGGTATATAGATTTTAGTGAGGTAATATTAAAATTAGGAAAATCATCAACTACAAATAGAACATCTGCCGATGAAAGTACCTACTCGTTAGTTCATTGAAAATGTATTACACTCCACAAGTTTCTTTATGTTAAGCATTATAAGTACAAATTTAAAATTTATAACTCCTTCAAACTTTTTTATGAACTGTGACTGATGTGTATATTGCATTATTTTATTTTTATTTCTGACGCGGATACATATTATTATGTATCTGAGATTATGTGTTATAATGTTTTTGTATTTAAATTTAAATTCTTGACACAGACAACTTTGTTGAAGATAAAACATTATCATGTACAGCGTCCTCGAGGTGCTATGGCACAAAGATGGCGCTTTAAATACTCTCCGTTTATTATGTTTTTATTATAATATTAGTGAGATATTTAAATTGGTTTTTGATATTTTTTTTTTGAAAATCTGTCGAAACTCGTAAGCATTTAGTCACCTATTGTTTATAACATTATTGATTTATTTATTGAATCGACGTTAATTTTGTTAAACTCCATGTTTATGTATGGAAAAAAAAACACAATTGGTTTTAGTTTAACATAAAAGATTTTAATGAGTAGTGACCTGGTTTCGACTTACTAAGTCACTATCAAACTAATGCTATTACATGCCGTGTTGTTGTTTAAATACTATGTCTTTAACATATAATTAAATAATTTCTTTATTTAAAACACTGTATTCTTTCCAAATTAAATTTATTCACCTCAAACGTTTTCGCCAAGGCTTCTACTTGGCATCACCAGGAGGACCAATTAGTTAAAGTTTTTATTCTACTAAATTGCCCTGAACAATAAATGTTGATTTTCCATTTAAACTTTGTTATATCTGAAATATTCAATGTTGAAAATATTATGAACAATTTTCCTTTTTATCGAAACAAAATATGTATTTGAAGATATTTCTTCACGTTATCGTGCTTACATATTTTGTGTTATGAAATTCTTTAGTAAAATTTTGATATAAAACAAATTTAAATATTTTCTATAGGATTGATAAGTATGTACATAAGTATGTGAAATTTCATTTTGCATATCATTCATGTGGTTAACAGTATCTACTCGTATTAAACTTACAGAATATTAAAAATAAAGAGATAATTTTTTTTTAAAAGATATATCTGGGTTTTGCTATAAACCCAAATACAACCTTATCCACCTTTCACACTAAGCTAAAAGCTTGTGCCGTGAAAGGGGAGTTTGCCGGCACCTGGGATCGAACCACGGACCCCTTGTTCCGGAGGCCGAGACTCTACCTCCAGGCTACCGACGAACTCATGCTACTCACGAATTGAACAGGCAACCAAAAAAACCAAATGATTTATTGACAATAATAATTTGTCGCAATAATTTGTGCGACTGAATAACTATGTTGGCTACTTAGGAACGAAATATTCATTAACGAGCTGCAAAAAATTGGCCAAAGCATAAATTTTAAGTTTTTGTTCTTAAACTTACATTAAACAAAATGTAAGTTTGAAAATAAAAACTGAATGGGTTTGTGCCCCTTGGTATTTTCTTTTTTTACACGTTTATACATTAACTTACATATGCTATAATTATGATCGCTCAGTTAGTATTATTTTTTACTCGTTTATACATTAACTTACATATGGTATAATTATAATCGCTCAGTTAGTATTATTTTTCACTCGTTTAGCCGCCCGGTAATCCCCTAAGCTCATTTAAGTATTTTTTGCAACCAAATATTTGAAGTTTCTCTCACTTTTCAGAAGGAAAAGTATAAAATATTTCATTATTGGAACATTTCGAGCGAATGGATGATGAAAAGTGGACGAAGGTCTGAAAAAGGGTTATTAGAAAGTTCTCAAGGTCTGCTGCGTGCCGTTTGAGAAATCAACGTGCATGCATTAGATATTGAATAAAATTTGGAGGAAGTGAAAAAAGTGTGTAATGGTAGATTTTGCGTTTTATTTTATTTGACACTCCTTAAAATATGTGTCGTGAGGGAATGGATAGGAAAGGATCAAAGTATATTATTACTGGAATTGTATTTTATCGTAGATGATAAAATAATTTTATTTTTTCGAACGAATCATTCAAGAGTTTTTTGTGTAGACATTAACATATTTTTTTAAGAAGAGATGTTTTACAAGTTTATAAGTAAATACCTATGTAAGTGTACATAGGGTAATAGTATATAGTTATATAATGGTATCTTATTTAAAACATTTTCATGTGATCTGAACTTCCATTTAAGAGGTAAGGTTCTTGTCATTATTACGTTAGTGCGAATAAAAGGATATTACTACATCCTTTGGATATATTATATTATAACAATCACATATTATAACATATAAGTATAACTTATATGTATTTTATCACTATTCCATGTATGTGAAATAATAATAGAACCTAGTTTGCCATATGTCAGGATTGGTTTTAAATTTAATCAAATATTGAATACTCAGAAGAAACCTTAGATTATAATACATAATAAGGGTTTTGGGCAATTTAATAATGTTCTCCATTTTCAAGAGATGTCCCCTAAAAATTGAACTGTTCGTGTCTTTCGTAATATACTGTTTATAATCATAACAAAATAGGCTGTGTTTTTGTTCCCTGAATGAATCATTTTTTTTTTAATTTGTGTAGGTACATACTAAATATATACATATGTACAATAAACACAATTATACAGTTTTTATACACCCTCAAAATTGGGGGATTATAGGGTTATTTATTTTTCACTTGGTATCTTTTTTCACTTATTCAGATAAAATACCATTCTTTCGACAACACGCTTATTACGAGCGGGTAGTACCTATACTGGTTACCTCACTTGTGCGAGATGCCCTGATGGTATAGATAAAAAGATAGAATACTCTCGACGCACTCTTAATCTAGTATTTTAAAAAATCATATTAATATCTATTCTTGAAAAAGGAGTGCGACCTTCACTTAAATTTCAATTTTATTTATTAATTTAACACATCCAACGGCATAAAAGTCTTTTTTACAATGACTCGTGTACACGTAATACAAATAATTTCCATACAATGTATATAAAGCAACAACAAAAAAGTCAGGAAAAAACATTATAAGAAAGTGAATAACTCAATTAGAAATATAACAATAATAATGAAGTCAATGTAGTAAACTGTGTTTACAGAAAAATATAAAAAGGAGGTCTTCAATATCATATTATCTCCTTTTGTACGATATTTGGAACTATTGAGACTAAGCATATCTTCGTGAGGGCCATTTTGATATTTATAAAAAACTAAAAAAAGGTTCTAAACTTTTTATGTAAAAGTCTTAATCGCAAAATAATTTAAGACGTCAGAAATAATTCTAACTTGATATTCAATATATTATTTTTATTTGAATTTTCCAAAATTGCTCATTCAAAAAAAAGGTATTAGAAATAAATTAATGCTTTAATATTTTATGATGAAAGTAAGTTTTTAACTGTAAACTAAAATATAAAGGTATAAGTGCGTCTGTGAAATGTGTAAAAAAAACTCAAAATTTCTACATCAAATTATTGAATTCAGAGAAAAATTTCTTAAAAATTTTAATACATGACCAAAGGGAATCTCATTTAACTTACGTTATTACTTTAAAAACTTTATCTTCAATTTGAATCTTTTATGTGTAAAGAAATTGGATAAATTGGTGTACCTTATCTATATGTTTTTATTTAAATCAAAGATTATTTAAGCTTAATCATATAATATTTGAGTTGGGAATATCGTGGGAAGACGTGACTAATTATCACAAAATCCTAATTAGCCGTATAAAAAAACTAAAAAGTTGAATGGTATTTGTGTTCACATTGTGAAAATTAATTGAAAATAATTTTAAATTC
The DNA here is from genome assembly GCA_947579605.1 of Athripsodes cinereus. Classification (NCBI taxonomy): domain Eukaryota; kingdom Metazoa; phylum Arthropoda; class Insecta; order Trichoptera; family Leptoceridae; genus Athripsodes; species Athripsodes cinereus. The sequence continues at coordinate 12,122,312 of OX388322.1, forward strand.
TAAAAAAAACACTTTTCTCAATATATTTTTTAAACAAGAACGTTTTCGTGCACACTTATGGACGTTTTCAAGAGTTATGATGAAATGTACCTTTTGAAAATGTTAATTAGCGTAGATGAAAACTTTCAAGTTTAAATAATAAAAAAAAAAATTTAATGGTATTTTTTCTCTTAATTTTAATTTATTTAACTACAAAATATTTGCCAATAAAGCGAACACCTAATGCGTAAGTTGCAATGGGGGCACCTGAAAGATAGCCAATAAATGAAAAAATGTAGTCCTTTTCTTATCAGAGACTCATCTATAATAATTTTTGATATATCCATGAATTCTGTGATTTCCGAGCACTATCACTTTTAAAATAGGTTTTTTTATGATTATTTCTATTATTATATATTTCTGTTCTTAGACTTCCAGAGAAAATATGTTTCGCTATCTCATTTCACAAATATGCTGAAATTCATGTTTCAAAAAAGGTTAATAATATTATATGTGTAAGGAGAAATTGACCATTTGTAGGTTTGATATTGTATGAAATAACATTCGAATAATAATATTATCTTAGTCCCTTGAGAATATTGAACTTCCCATGAATTTTTATTATAACATAATACTAAAGGAAATAAAAATATTCTATTATTTGTGAATCTATGTACATATGTTCAAATTCAAAATTCAATGACTTAGTTGTTCGAAAGTTTGATTTTATTAAATATTTTGAAATACAATAAACTATACATAAGAGGTATATATGTTATAAGAGTGAAATTCCTTGATAAAGGAATTTTGACTTTTTTCTATGTAATATTTGCATCGATTTTATATCCATTTTTTTTTTAATACGCGGCGGCAGAATTGCCATCCACACTTCTCAGCATTATACAACCAGATAAGTCTCCATATGATCAGTCATGATCACACAAAAACTTAATAGTCTAATGCCGGGAAAAATTAAAAAAAAATTCATAATTATTAACTTTATTTCTATAGAATTAATATTAGATGTCATATTGTATTCTCAGAGATGAGGTTATGTACAGAAGCGTTAGGCAAAGACTTGCAGTCTCTGTGCTACGCAACAGTTGATGATTATGGTTCGGTAATGAAAATAATAGCCCATCCATAATATCGTTGCAACGAAAACGATATTGGAACATTATAAATGTTATGGAAAAAGGTTATCAGTTTGTGAAGAATCAAAGATTGTAGAAGGCTGGTTCTCCCAAGAGGAACATTATTGGGTGAAAAAGGAAAAAGTCATAAAAATATTAATTTATTAGAAAGAGAGCTAAGCTTATTGATAGATACCGCAATAAGGTGAAACACTCTATAAACATTTTCGAACAATTATTGTATTCTGGCTAATTTATTATTTAAGTAATGTATGGTAAAGGAAAAATATTTTCCTGAGAAACATGTTTATCTTAATTGTATCCGGAGGCAAAAACTACCTGGAACGAAATTATAGCGTTAATTAACATTATTTGTTGTTGGAAAAATAGAGATTGTGTTTTTTGTTTGTCCAACATATTAAATGTAAAGTATTTAAGTTCGCATGAATATATTATTTCTCAACACTTCGTTGTTGCGAATAAAGAGGAAACAAACCTCCTCTCTTTAAGCACTTTATGTCATTTGAGTCGTTCACAATATTCTGTCATATAAACAATTTGTGAGAAAGGGCCATCAAATACTTATTTATAAATAAGCCAAAGCAATAAAAATTCTTATCGCTTAAAATCAAAGTATTTTCTATGGTCGAATTATTTTAAGAATCAATTTTTTATTGTTGAAAATAGTTGTACAGCATTTCAGAATCAATAAAAAAGAACATGACGAAATTTCATTTTTTAATACTATCTCAAGAGCAGACGAATGAATTCACTTGAATGTGTAGATTTTGTCAGATTTATTTGTAGTCACACTCTGCATAGCTGTCTACTTCGAATATGATTCATCTTGTCGTGTGTATAAGATACTTATATACTTCGTTCCACTGTTGTATGCATGGCACTACTGAATTGCATGTATACAACTCGTTTTCACGGAGATGTGCAACACACTTCAACACCGATAGGTTGTACCTGAAATCACAGTAACACGTAGTAAGGGTTAGCACAAGATAATCATATTTTGAAATGGAATTGTTTATTTTATTCTTCACAGTACATTGGTTGCAATACTAAATAGATACAAAGTATCATAAAATATCAGTTGTACAATTCAATGTACGGAGGGCGAGTTTATCGCTTTTATACGATGTCTTCTAGCTAACCAATTATTGTGAGATATTTTGCAAATATACTGTATTTACTTCTGCTACTATAGTACTATACCATAACGGCATATCTCACAAGTGGGTAGCCAGCATACTGGTCGCATGTATTTAACATGTAAACTGACCTCTCTGTGAAAATAAAAATTAAGACACTCGGGATGGGTTACATACCTCATCGCTGAATTCAATATGTAAAATGTACTTTTTATGAACCCTTGCGTTTAACAGGGCTCACGAAAATTTACGAAAAAGAGTGGTATTTTTGTTTAATTTTTATTCTTGGAATGAAAATATCCCGTGGAGCACCCGGTAAAGAATTGGTCTCCCACTCTTCTGCGTAAGTTTTCGAGTGCCCTGTAAAAGGCAGGTGTTCGAAAAAAATAAGACGTTTTACATCTTAAATTCAGCGATGAGGTTTGCCACCCATCCTGAATGTCTTGATTTTATATTGGCACGAAGAGGACAGTTTGCATGTTTCTAACATGCAGCTGATCTGCTGGCTACCCCACTTGTGGGATATGCCGCGATGGTATAGTATAGTATAGTAGTAGTAGTAAACTAAAAAAATTAAATTCTGGATAAATTTATTTTTTCTTACAATATATTTTAAAGGGTCTGTGGAATCTTGATTTGAATTACGTTCATAATTTCAACGATAACATGATCAAAACATAAAATTTGTTATATCGTAAAAGACAATAATTTTGAATGGAAGAAACCCTTTAAAAAACGCTAAGGGCGAGTTATAAATTTCATTTTAATTCCTATGATACTACTGTATAACAGGAGTTACAAAAACGAAAATAAAAATAAACCACTTTTCTCTTCGTAATGATACGATGTTATCCAGATTCTGCTGTCCTCTTGAAAAATACACGACACGGCTTTTATATTATTATATTTCGTAGGGCGGATTAAGTAGGTATGTAGGCGCCTTCGTGTTGTGAATCCTCTTCTATACGTTGTGAATCTTTCACATTTTCAGCTGTTCTCAATTCGATGTCTGCACTTGGAAACGAATATAATATCATTACTATCGTGTAAGCTTGTAATAGACTAACATCATGCTTGCAGAGTGTTGAATCTCTTATATATTTAATGGATTTTGTGATCAATCTTTACTTTGAAACTTTTTAACTGCTTCAGATGGTGTAATACCTTACAAGATTCTATCTTTTTTCGTTAGTTAGTCCTGTAGAGGCAGATATTCATACATTTAATACCTCCAACGATGAGGTATATTATTAATTCTAAATGTCCATTTTTTAACTGACAAGTACAAGAGGATGACTTTTATATTTATTGCACGCGATTGATTTGCTGGCAATACCACTTAAAGAAGATATCCAAATAGTTAAATAGATGCATTAGTTAAATTATTCAACACAGATATTTATTTTGAAGTCAACTTATTATCCATAATAACAATATTGTTTTTTTTTGTTATCATTAATATTCATTTAAACTAACATAAAGTTTCTTTAAGTCTATGATCAGTGAAAAAAGCTGATACAAGACTGTGAAGGAAACAAAACATATTCTTCATGTCGTCTTTATGTCCCCATTACTGGGGAAGATTTTTACTTAACGTGCATTCATCATATACAGTGCGTCTTATTTTTAGTTAATTTTGGTCACCAAAAATTTTCAGAGCTAGGTACTTACAATTTTCTCAAATTTCGTAGTTTGTGTAAAATTTCGTTGGGTTAGTAAAGTCATTATTAACATTTAATATAAATACAAAAATATCATTAGATTTTCTAAGCATAAACCCATAATAACTAAAAAATTACTGTAATAAAGGAGTATTTAGGTGGCGTCAGGTATCAACTCATTTATATTATGTATGGTATAAACGGCTCAGTTTACAATTCTATATTTGTGCCTTACTTGATGATGATGATGATTTTGGATGATTTTATTATTTTATTTATGACGCCGTTTTACAGTCCCTAGACCGTCTCAAGGGCGCCAGTGAAGATTTCAGTTTTTAGTTTGCTTCTGAAGCTAGTGACCGTCTGACTATTTCTCAGTAGCACCGGTAGACAATTCCACATAACCGGTCCAACAACACCAAAGGCCCTCTCATAGAAGTTAGACTTACTGGCTCTATTGGGCTCAGTAAGTCTATTCACGGCCAGAATAGACTTAGTTATTTTTAATTATTCTACAATATATTACAAAGAACAAAACATTGTTTGTAATTTGTAATGTAATAATTGAGTTCGTCGGTAGCCTGGAGGTAGAGTCTCGGCCTTCTGAACAAGGGGTCCGGGGTTCGATCCCAGGTGCCGGCAAACTCCCCTTTCACGACACAAGCTTTTAGCTTACTGTGAAAGGTGTATAAAAAAAAAAAAAAAAAAAAAAAAAAAAAAAAAAAAAAAAAAAAAAAAAAAAAAAAAAATCAAGATTGAAATTAAAGTAAAAAAAAGTGAACATGTTCCGAAAAAAAACATTATCAATTAATTTCGATTATTATATTCAGTTGCATTGTGAGATTCATGGACCGATTCAACGCAATAAACTTTTTTTATAGAATCTGTATCTAGTATGAAGATTCTCCGCAGAATGACATAGAATGTTAACACTATAATTTACACAACGATTAAAATAAAATTATCAGCACAAACTTTTATCGGTGTAATATTTGACTGAATGTTATCGAATGAACTGATTGTTAGGAAAATCGAGGTTGTATTGTATAAATGTTTGTAGGTAGTACCTACTCACTAACCCCGGCTCTCAGGAGATGGACACCATTTGTCAAAAGGGTTTATTTATTTGGCCTGCAACACTTAAACCATTTGTATTATTTTATAGTAGGTACACAGGTCTACGTTATCTTACAAAAACAAACCATAGACAAATATGCAAAGATGAGGAAACACAATACTTATATTCATGTAGCTGCATTTTATCTAAAAACTTGTATAATTACATAGTCTTGGATGGTTCATATTTTGAGAATGTATAATGATATTTAGTCATAAAAACAATGTTCATTCATCCACCATAATGTATTCAATGACCTTTATAGCAAAAAAACCCTCTTAAGCAATACACCGACATATGCAGCCCTAGTCAAAACACATTTCAGCGTCACTTGTCGTTCGACTACAAACGAAATTACGACTATAATTGCAACAATAACGTATAATTATATGGTACATGTAGGTAGATTGTCGTAATTTCGTTTGTAGTCGAACGACTTCATAACGCTAAAATGTGTTTTGACTAGGGGGCGGAATATAGTGTGAAAAGATTTCGTTTATCACATAATTTGTCTGAATATAGGAAATAAGGGTCCGGTTTCTGCCCTTTGCTCTCGAGAAAAATGTTGAAACTTTAAAAGTGAATACAAAAAGAATGAATTTGACACATGGGCAGTGGCATTTTTTTTTGGTAAATTAAGCTTACAGCAGGGTTACTCTTGACAAAATCTTAACACGTTCTTAATCTTAATCATACGACGCGCGAAATGACTATTGGCCAAAAATACGCGCATACCGATCGCGCGGTAGCGGTAGCGCGGTGTTTTTGACCATAGTCCCTTCGTGCGTCGTATGATCTAGATCAAGACTAGATTAATACCGTATTTAGATTGTGTCAAGAGTAGCCCTGCTGACTTGATACTAAGATGTAATTATCAAATTGTTTCCAATTCAGAAACCTACAGTTTTTCATTCATTTTTATTCTCATATTATCAAAGAAAATGTTTGAATGTTTACGAGAGAAAAGAAAACGTGGTTTGCAAGGAAAATGAAAAATCATAAAAAAAACTGCTTGAATAAACGAATCCTGTCATTTCTCATAAAATACTTATGCCAACGATACACGAGGACGTGTCCAGAACGTTTATGATTCAACAGTAAAATTTATTTTATTATTTTTATGTTTTTTTCTTTCGTTTCTTGCGACTTGAGAAAACTACTGTTTATATTTTGAATGCTTATTATTATTTTAGATGATTTGAAAACAGAAAATCTTTCGTTTACGACTGTGAATATATTTTTATATTCACAGTACAAAGTTATTGATATATTTGTAGGATATTGGGCAAATATTGGACGGACGACTGTGCGAAGAATGGAGTGTTTGAAAAGTTTTAAGGTCATATGTTATTAGTTAAATTGTAAAAAAAATAATATATTCAGCGAAGAGCTGAGATATGCCATTTATCTTACTTTTATGACATGTAGAGAACAATCTGTACGTTCATTACGTTCATTGTGAGAGATGCGTTTATTGTATAGATGGTTTGATGGATTGAATTTTTAATTTATTAACTGATTGTCTTAAACGCTTGTAGGTATTTATAATTATTAGATGTGTCCTTAACTAGATCACATTTAGGCTTGAGAAATGAATTTTGTGAAGTTTTAAACTGCACGATTACAAAAAAGTATAATATGTGCAACCATTACATTAAGTTACGTAGGCTACTGGCGACTCAGCTTGTGCGATATACCGTAATAGTATATGGAGATACATAGACAATCCTAAAAAGAATGAAAACCATATCTGTAAAAGTGACCTTACAAAGGGTGCATCGAATCTGAATGTCTCTTTTGTGTTACGGGAGAATGACTTACGTAAATGTTTGTTCAGTAGCTACCACGTACATGAGAGATGCTTTGATGGTATAAATATCCAGATTTTGTCTGCATATCTACGCGTATCTTTGTAATAATATCATAGTCTATCTAATAATAATATTAAGTTTATAGTACAAGCTATCTACCAATAAGTAACCTATGCATCTCCTTTATCTTATATTAGTTCTAAGACTATGTAGACACAAAAGCGCTACTGCAGGTAACACGTTTAATAATGTCTCGAACACCGTGCAATAACGATTGTACCTACTATTCAACTAACAAGTTTATAATCAAATCGAATTCTCATTAAGTAATAGCAACTTGTAGTTATACAAGTACTAATTATGCGATTCATTCAAGCATTACAGATAATTATATTCATATATATGACCTGTTCCATCAGATATTAACTTCAAAAGAGGAAAACTTGTATTTATTTTCATTTATGACTGAACTGTTTCTCTAATTATAACATCACGACATCTGTCGCAAAGGTTACCAGAAGCCTAACTGCAGGTTAGAAATATATAAGTCCTCCTTACCGTTCCAATAAAAATAAGATATTTAGTAACGTACTATTTTGGAGCTGTTTACCAGATTTGTGGGTTGTGTTTTAAAGAATAAAACATTGTTTGTTATTGTTTCACCACTCTGATGGTCTTCATTAGGGTTTTCTCGGGTCACGTAGAGACGATGCGAAAGCTGTCGAAACTGAATATAGGTATGAGATTGTTGTTAGCATCATCTAGCTAACTCAGTTAGTTAGCTTCAAGTGTTAAGATGGACAGAGAATACGTTTCTCCCAGTCACTGCATAGATTATATTGCTGCTACTTAGTCATCACGGCGCATTCTTAAAAGTAGGGGTAGATATGATAAACACACAGATTTCCCTCTCCATGCCAATAAAATGTATTTGATATTTATAATGGGACGCAAGCCTCAATCTAAATTGTAGATGTAAACTGTCTTATAAGTGATATATTAAGAGCACCTGCTTTTTACATGACATTCGAAATCTTATAGAAAAAAGTAGGATACCAATTTTTCACCAGGAACTCTACGAAGTAAGTTCTATAGCATTCGCGTACTCGTGTATTCAATTATGCATTATCATTTTCACTTTTGTGTCATATCTAGTGTGACATCTCTTTAAAGACAGCGAAATTAAGATTGAAGGAAATATTATTATTAGTTTCAAGTTTCAATGAAACAAGCAATAATAAGAGTTACGCGAAGACAGAGAGAATAGAATAGAAAAGATTGAAATGTATTAAGGAAAATTCTTGGTAAAGTTTCATTTGAAATTTACGAATTCGAAGCTACCACGACAACGCGAGATCTTTTCAAATTGCTCTGCAGATGTGTTGACTTTTCTTTTTCCTTTTAAAATCCAACATTTTCTTTATTCTTCTGACAGAAATTACGAAAAATATATAAATATTATTATATAACCGGAGATATAACGTATAATCAGTTTGTATGTATGTATATTCAATCAAGGTGTGATGGAGAACCAGTAAAATAACCAAATTTTGTTTAGATTCATCATACTATAATCGTATGGAGAGTAAATAACATAATATGTTTATAATATGGTGTTCACAATCAAAGTATGTAGAATAAAAATGGACTGTAAAAGCAAGTAAAAAACTTATTTGTCACTGAGCATTTTGAGAAGATTTGCAATTTCTGACATGAGAGAGAGAGAGAAAGATGATGATCCCGACTGACTTGACCATAAATTGTGCGTATTCAATGAAAGCTTTTTTTTCATTTGAGTGTCTTTCAATTAAAATCGGACGTATACATAGTAGGAAAATGCCAGTTGAGCCAAAAAAGCTAATTGAATTTTGACTGTTTTCTATATAAACTTCGAATTTCTCGTCTATTTTTCGTACAAATTTCATAGGATTCGACTATTTTGGGAAATTCAGTTTTATAGAACTTGGCACAGAGAATATTTTCACATGCTTAGTAAAAAAAATAATTTTTGGATCAATCCTAAATTCCAAATTTATCAGGCTCCCAACGAGGCGATCAGTCTTAAAATACGCTCTCTCTGTCAAACCAATATCAGTAGGCCTATTCAAAACACATTTAAGCTTTTCGTTTTCGTTCCAATGTAGACGGACGTTGCGAGAATATGTCAATTTTCGTAGCTATGTACTTGTGTATTTTATCAACAAAAATTGACACGTCCTCGCAATGTCGTTTACATTCGAATGAAAACGAAACGAACACGTAACGCTTAAATGTGTTTTGACTAGGCCTACAGGGCGTTAAGAAATATCGTTAGAAGAAGTGACTCTATAGGTGCAGAATCATTCTGATCCACCTCCACATTGAAGATCGTTTAAGATCGAAAGATAATAAACAAGGAAGAATGACGACACTAAGTATTGTTATTTTTTTTAGTTTTTTCTATTTCTTCACTTCTTTACATACATTGTGTGTACATATATAGTATATCCCTGCATAGTCACATGCTAGCTACGTGTGTATTATTATTGTATTGACGCCCGCCAAACTTTCAATTGATATTGTCATTGGAAGTTATAAATCTTGTGCTTCAACTATTTGTAACGTATTATTATTATTTTGTGGAGTTTGTAGCTCACAAAAATATATTTCTTTTTATTGCAAAGCTAGATTAAACACCCGGTGTCTTTCAGAGATTAAAAAAAAATGACTATTTTATTGACCGTATTTATTTACTTACTGCTGCTTCTCTTACATAAAAAATTGTATTTTTATAAACATTTAGACACAAGGTAATAACCTAATATTTATCTTTCTTCAGACGCTTTGGATCCACCTTTGAACATAGGCTTCTCCTATTTTTACTTTTTTGAAATGTTTTTGGCTCGCTGCATAAACTTTCTCTTTTGATTTTTATATATTTTTGTATAAAAATGATACATATTTTCCGAACTTTCATTTAAAGTAAATGTTGATGTAAAAGTTTTTGAGTACTATTTTTGCATAAAATATCAATTTTGAGACTCATCTATATAGATGTGTAGTACATCATAATAATATTTCGCACAATCGGGTAATGCTGTGAAAAATAACACATTCATCATAAGAATTTAATTGCTCATACGAACGTACTCAAATATTTTATAATGAAAATATTATATTTACTGTCTATTATATGCATAGGTAGGTGAATGACCCGCTTTCTACTGGTACGCCCGTTTGTTCCTATGTATATTATACATATTTACTCAATATGATACACATAACGAAATATACTTCGCTGTGCCAAAAATCTTTGTTTTTTCTTCGCTAAAAGCATTTTGTTAGTGAGGCAGAGTAAGATGGTTAAGAGAAGCATATTTATTCCAGTTTTATGTAAATCTTTGCCTGTTTTGGAAGCCAAGCATATTTTACTTTTGAAACACAAAAGACTACAGACTGGTGTAAACGGTGAAATTTCTTTACAAAAATATTCTCGGTTTGGAATTCGTTTTTGTATTCTTTTTCTTTGAATTTTAAATATACTAAATAAATAATCTTATCTTTTAGATATCAGGTGTTGTGGTGTAAGGATATCACAAAAAATGTGCTAAGAACTACAAATTTGTATGGGTTAGTTGAAAGTTATCGCGCTTCTGCGATAAACTCGCCTATTGCACAAAATTATGTGTTCAGTAGTAGGTAATGATGTCGTGTTTTTATTTATTTGTATACTTACTATTTTTGTGCAGTAAAGATTGTTATTATTATTATAATTATTGTTTACATTCTAACAAAAAAAGTCAAAATGTTTAGCAAAAATCTGTAATCTCTCTATAGAACAGGGGATATGATGGTCCCGGCCGGGTCATGTTTTGAGATTGTCCTATAATAGCTGGCCAAAAATGTCACACTTAATTGGGGGGTTGGCCTGGCCGAATCAATGTATGATTTTTAATTTTTTTGTGTGTATTTTTTCAACTTTCTGTTTGTGTCTCTGATTAATAAATAAAAAAATAAATAACTCTTTTATCCACTAGGATTCCAACGGCTCAGACACCCCTCTTTCAAAATTGTTCAGTTTCTTTGTCAACTATCAAAATCAGAGCGCAAGGAATTTTGTAGAAAGAGGGAGGTGACTCAATTTTCACATTAACACTAAAGGGAGGAGGTTAATTTCAGCCCTTGCGCCTGGGTGGAGCAATTAAAGACAAAAGATTGTTTAACTGATATCTTATCTATTAATTTTTATTTATTATATTTAACCCAATGTTGGCGATCACTGTTTAAACTGTGATTCTCAAGAAAGTGGTAAAGTAATTCTCAAGTTTCACGAAATTAATCAACAAAAGGAAGGTAATATTGGTACAAGCTTTAAACAAAATACTAATTAAAAAAGGATTATGTTTCCAAAAAGCTTACAAATATACAATTTGATATTGAAGAGAAATTAAATAGTATTTATCTTGAGCTTAAACTTGACAAGAGGTGTCACTTTAGAAGAACTTAATGAACAAACAAACTGATAGTCACTGTTTGATTGATTCTTAAAAATCCTTGTTGTAAGTGTGTAACTTAAATCTCCTGTTTATCACTGATGTAATGAGTGATCTACGAGTATACCAGTGTTCCGCAAACTTTTTGTGTTCAAGGTAAATCTATCAAATCAAGAAATTTGAGAGGTACACCAAAGAAAAAAGCAATTTAATAAAGCGCCTCAGTCTTATAGCTCTCAGCTATTTCTAGGTGTATTATTTTCAAACACCTTAACTTTTTTCCGCGGTACATCAACTGATGACCACGGTATACCAGTGTGCCGCGGCACACGCTTTGCGGAACACTGATCTATACAACTATATTTTCTGTGTAACGAATAATAAGACTCTCATTATTTTTGTAAGTTTTCAAGTACTTTGAAAAGGTAGATGATGATGATTCTGGATGATTTTGCTTTGACGCCGTTTAATAGTCCCTAGGGCCTAGACCGTCAAAAGGTGTTCGTAAATATTATAAATCGACATTATTTTAAAAATTGCGGATATTTGTTTTCATTATTGAGTTTGTGATAATATGCAAATGCAATGCCGTTGAATCTCCGGTAAAGAATTGTTCTCTCACTCTTTTCCGTAAGATTTCAAGTGTCTTGTAAAAGTAAGGTGTTTGAAAAAATAAAAACATTTTTCATCTCAAATTCAGCGATAAGGTTTGCCACCCATCCTGAATGTCTTCTTTTTTTGTAGGCACGTAAAGATCGGCTGGCATAATACCTAACAGCACTGAAGATGGACTAAGTCCGAAAGGCATCTGCCAAAATAAAACTTATAAAGTGAATGTTACAGTGTTTCAACTTAATCATTTTAATATTAATAAATACAGCGTTTTTATTGAATGCAGTTATTCTCCTTGTAGAGGATGCTGTGATGTTATTTATAGATGTGCATATAATTAGCTCTCTTTACTGATTCAATTTTACAAAATGATCCAGATTTCTCAAGATCTGATTTTATTAGTTAATATTTTGCTCATTTCAGAAACTCTTTTGAAAAAGAAACTTAAACTGCTATGACGTTAATTTAGAAATGAATATAACATTATTCGTACCTTCTGTTATAGAATTGAATATGTTGTGACAAATAGAAAAATTGACAAATAGGATACTTGAATGAAAATCGTAGAAAAAAGAGAAATCTTTTCCATTTTGCAAATCTACAAGAGTGAATAATAATGTGAACAAAAAAGCAGAATAGTATAGTACGCTTATATTTTAATGGAAAAGAAGATTGAACCCCCATGAAGTGAGAAAGAATAATACCAAGCCAGAATAGTCGTCAATTTATTGTTAGCTTTTACTACACTCTTGGCACCAAGTGGTTTCTCGTCTGCCACTTACCGCATTTTATTGCTTTCTAATTATTATTCTACGCCTTCAATTCGTCGTCTGGCTGTGTAACGAGGGAATTACACCAGTCTCACCCACTAAATTTATTATTTGACGAAAACGAAAGTTGTCTCAATGTTATTATTATTAAAGGGGTGAATAATAATATGTCCAATTGGAGGTTTGTTATCTCAGGTAGTTAGCGAGCTAACGAACCTAAGGCTTAACTAATAGTGATATAATTACTAAATTAAGATACATTTTTTTTTAAATTTTAAATTAATGTTTATTTATTTTGCTTTGGAATTCTACTACCTAAACACCGACACAGTGTATAGACACAATAACGCTTTCCTCGCCGTGATCATAAATATACTCGTAATAACGTTTTCCTTACCGTGGTCATGAAAGACATCCACATTTCATACTTATAGATCTTCGAAAGACTGATTTCTAGTATTGTTATTGTATTGTTTTTAAATTTACTTTGACTTTTTTAGAAAATTTTAACTTTACTTTTTTTTCTCAAGACTAATGAGACTGAAAGACTGATTTCTAATGTTTTGGGATTTGTCACTTTTGTATTTTTGTATTATTTTTAAGTATTGTATTATCATTGTTTTTAAATTTACTTTGACTTTTTTAGAGAATTTTAACTTTTGCTTTTTTTCCTCAAGACTAAGACATTTCAGAGCCCGTAGACAATTTGTACTTGGCGATCGCCTACAAACGAATTTTCGTCAATAACTGCAACAATAACGCATAATTATACGGTACGTGTAGGTAGATTGTCGAAAAGTTCGCCAGTAGACGATCGCTAAGTACAAATTGTCTACGGGCTCTGGTAAGAGTGGAATCTTCGCTGGTCCACATGTTAAATGTATTAATTGTCAACATATTGTGTAGCGAATGTTTGATTCTAAATATTGTAAAAATAAAAAAATAAAATAAAATAAAAATAAAATCTTATGTATTCATAAGGTGTTATTTATTTCTGTACCTGAGAGCCATTTAGTCTTAAGTACTAAAATGCCATTTTCAAATTCGATTTTTTATTCTAAAAAATCTCAAAATTTTACTAGTAATAAGCTGTATAAAGTATATACAGCTTATTACATATACCCTACCCTATAGACCCTAAGCATTTCAGCACTGAAGACTCGCGACTGTTGTGTTATTTCCGCTTTTTTTTTTGTTAATTTTTCATTTTTGTCAAAAATGCACTTGAGTAATAATGACTCTCAGGTACAGATTTATTTCAATGGATATTAATGTTATGTGTACAAAACAAACAGTGATGTGATATTTTAATATGAAAAACCCTTTGGTTTTTGATGATCCAAGTATTGAAAAAATGTTGTCAAAAAATTTATCATTGTTCTAAAAATCGACTACTGACTCCTACGAATTATCATGAACTGTTTCATTGTTAAAAGATTGACAACACTGTTTTGGTAATTAGAAATCTATAATTCATAAAAAAACAGTAATTATCCATAAATGACTCACAGTGAGCCATTGGGGAGTCTTCTGATAAAATTAAAATATAATTATGGTCGGCTTGTAAAACTCAGCTTTTAATGAAGAAAAGGCTATTACGCGTTTATATATCACAAGTGCGAACCAACGACCTAATAACTTTTAGAAGAGTTTATAACGTTAGTGTTTCGGTTCGTCAAAATATCCACCATCACAAAATTCCCAAAGCCAACCTTTCAAGTTGAATTTAAAGTAAAGTTTTATTAAATTAATTTTCTACGAGTTTCTTGTTGATGGTGACAAATCATACTTAGAGAATCTTTTAAATGAATTTTGACGGTTGATTATGCATAATTTGCATCATAAACATTTTCATTAGTTTGTTTTACGAACATATTAAAAGTAATAAATATTAAAACGTATCTTTGCTAACCACTTTTGAATTATGATGTGGGAGGATAGACGGCTAATTTACATAAAACTCAAATTTGTAATTTTGCCCTCAGAATTAATTGAGTTTAATATTACTCTTCTTTTTTAACAAGATATTCATTATAAGATAAGTTGATGCAAATATAGACATTGGAATGGGATATTATAGGGACTTCGTCAGTCAAATCAAAAATGTGTCCTAACTTGACTCTTTAGTAAGACTCATTGGGTAATGATGGGATGACTTCAAAAGACATATTAAGATCTGCCTACCTGTTGGTATAATTCTACCAACTTCTTCGGGTTATAAAATGGAATAAAAGGAACATATTTTTCATAAAAATAATTACCAAATTACTTTAGCTGAGTAATCAAAAGTTGCTTTATTTTTATAAGGTTATACAATTGATATTTAAATATTTGTATTTTATTAAGGGTTGTACTCTCCTTTACCGGTGGATGATACAAGAATGGTTGTTACTATGTCATTAAAATTAATCATATATATTGTTGGTTATTTAAAATATATGAATAATAGTTTTAGTATGTGTATAAAATAAAATAGGCTAAAAAGAATAATGCAATAGGTACGATTATATTAATTTATAGTTTATTGGTAAACACTGCTGACTATATTTAAAATATAATTATGTAACAGTCAACAATAAGAATATTTCTTTTGTAAGGTTTATATAGTACCTTGTAGGAAGCTGTACTCCCTTGGTTCCAGTATAGCGGCTAATATAATCCCTATCCCTAGTACAAAAGCGAACATAAGCCATTGAATATAACCATAAATCATATAATACATTTTGTATCTTATATGTACCTATACAAGTATAATATATTTTATATAATATAAGATATTATTTTCCTCTTTATATAATAGTAGTACTGTAGCGTAGAGCTGAAACGGATATTCTGTAATTGCCCAGTCACCGTTATAATTATGTAGTTTTCGTATTTGTACTCAATTCATCTTAAAAGGTTTTCTGCTTCGTGTTGGAAGGTTCGGTTCTTGGTAGCTTTGCAGTTGAAATTCCGTTTGCATTCGAGGATAATGTTTAGTTACCTTTCATGGGCACCACTTGGGGTTTTTTGCCCCTGTTGCATTCATTATGAAGGATATTTTTGACGCATCGCCAAGTGCTTATTGATTTTATTTTTAATTTTCGACACGATACATAAATAATACTGAATTTATTTCACCTTCATATGAAAGTGAAGATTTTAAAAATATAACTCGACAGACCCTCGAATCCACACCAGCATATTGTACAAAAATCCATTAAGTATAATACAGGAAAATGAAGCCGTTTTGTTAAATCCCATCGGGAGGAATGAGAAAGGCGTTATAACGATTTTGTGTTGGCTCTAGGCTGGTTTCTTTTGATCGGATTTCGCATTTACTGGAAGAGTAAAATTCATTAAAACATTTTCATTCATTAACTCAAATTCACAGAATTTTGTGGTCCACACAAATTAACTCGCTAAAAACTAAAGTGTTAATACTTCTTCTTCTTCAAGTGCCTTGTCGGGTTTCCCCAACCTCGGCGAAAGTGTTAATACAGTGGTCGAAAATCCGACAATCGTATTTAAAATTTGCTTGAATATCCGTTATCCTGGCGGAACACTCTCCGTTTCTTTACTAGCGTAAAATATACAACAACTATTAGAGAGGAAAATAAAGAAAAGCATGTTATGCGAAAACTTAAATTACATAATTTTTATTTATTCTGAAAACTTATAATCTCTTTAATGAATATTCTTTTGATAATGCCGTTAAAGCGTGTAAACTACTGGAATTATTATAATATCTTCTTTGTTCTCTTTCAGACAGAACGCCGATGTTGTTTAAGAATGAAAAATGATCAACACTTGACTAAGTATTACGGGAACCGAATATAAATATTAATGATTACTTCTGTAAAAATAATAGCAAAACACTGATAATATGCTTATTTTTATTCAAAACATTCTTAGTTTTCTCTTCTCTTCCTTTTGTTACTACTCTTGGAAGCATTAAGTATTAGATTTTTATTCATTATTTCATGAAAACTATTTATTATATTTTTCAACAGTTTTATTGAACTCAATATTTGGTAGAATACTTGCAAAATAAAAAAAAAAAGAACTTTTATCTAATTCTTTATTTTCGTTGGTCTCTCAGTCCTAAGGATTGTGACAACCGTTCTCGAAATAAATAAAACAAGTGTTTTATTCTACTATTGATTTATTCGACGAGAGAGACGTCTTTCGTCTTATTAGGACATTGTCAATCTTAAAAAGACCATTGACAATGTCCTAATGAGACGAAAGACGTCTCTCTCGTCGAATAAATCAATAGTAGAATAAAACACTTGTTTTATTTATTTCGCTATGGAATTCTACTACCTACCTAAACACCGACACAGTGAACAGACGTTCTAATTCCATCCCACTATCTGTCACCATAACTTTAGATCTTCTGTAATTTTTGAACACTCCATCTTATTGCTGCTCGACCTCTTTGTCTTTTCATTAATGTTACCAAATTAAACTCGTACATCTTTCGTTCATAACATAACTGATGAACGTGTTGAACAATATTGAATTTCAAAACGAATATTTGCACCAAATTAATCAACGTCTTCTTCAACATGCAGTTCTGAATGCTGCTTAACTGAATATGGGCGATCCAACAACATTGAACTTTGGTTTATTTGTTATATTAATTATTCAAGCGCACACTCTGATTGAAGTGAATCCTATTAATGAATATACATACATAGAACAAGGAGTTCATAAAGTTTATCTCATGAAGCAATATTGTAGTTAGCTTTATACTTGTACTTAATGAAGTTATTGTAAACCAAGTCTGGCTTACAAAGTTTATATTTTACTTATCATAGTTGTTATGATTAATAATAATTCCAAGAGTCCAAAGCTCTCTCGAATAAAAGCATAAAAAGTTAATAGAAAAACGCTTTTATTGTAAGAAATAGTGTAGTTGTAATTTAGAGCTTCGAGCCGGATAGATTGAGATATAAATCTATTGAAACCTTCAGACTGAAACGGTAAGGTCAGAGCAGAATAAGATATTTAATACATTTATTAAGCTGGATTGAAATGTTGCTTTTTATTGAACACGTGTAGTTTTATATTATTTTATTTGCCAATTGATTATTATATTTATCGATACCTTTTTTTCTTCAGCCATCTCCACATTGCTGGATATAGACCTCTTTCATATTTCACCACTTGTTTCGTTCCTCGGTTATTCATAACCATTTTCACCTGATCAATCATCCACATCGTCTAGATAAAATCCTTTCACATTGAATTTTGAGATATCTTTTTCAAGATTATGGTTATGTGTTGCAATTAATTGTTCAGTAATTTGATGTTATCACATTTAAAAAGAATGCGGATTAACTTCATGTTACAAACATGCATATTATTGTCAACGTGCCAATTAAAATATAAGATAGTCAGGATGGGTGGCATGCCTCATCGCTGAATCGTATATGTTAATTGTCCTGTTACAAAGTTCTACAAACATCTGCCCTTTACAGGACACTCTCAAAATCACATGAAAAGAGTGGGAGTCTTTTCTTTACCGGAGATCCCACGAGGTAAAACTTTAGAAAATATACCCATTCAATAATCTTCATTTATAATTATTATCAGATACAAATTATTGATGAAAAAGTCATACAAAACTTGAGCATAAAGGAATAAGAGTACAATCGTTTTTCAAAATTTGACATAAACTGAGTTTTTTTAATTCAATTCAGTCTCCAAAATTTTATATTTACATTTTTTTTTTCTCATTTGTTTAGTGTGAAACAACTGTCTCAGTTGGTGGTTTTACACTGTAAATAATTACTGAAAAAATGGAAGTAGGTATGCATAGTGTATAGAATGTATATGTGTCTGTGCAGGTGATAGTGTATTTTAAAATCCCAGTCTGAATAGAAAGTTGTTGAAATGAAAGGATTGCGTGGCTGGTGGTAATACAATCCTTCTAAATCCATTATCTGACTATGTAGTTAAAACATTCATTTACAGTGTATGTACATTACGTAGCATAATAATATGTACACATAGCATATTGTAGAATAAGTACTCGGTATCCATTATCAGGGTTGTATGTTGAATCGTTTTCAGACAAGGCATATTGTGTATCGCTTCAGAAAAATTGTTTTATTTTGGTTGAAATAAAAAACCTTCACGTCATTGTTTATAATATTTAAAAAATCTTTGGATATGAACTTTTATTGTCTAATTAGAATAATATCCTTGTACCAATATTTGTAAATTATCAAAAAAAAATCATATTAATAAATTGTCGATCCACACTGTCTTGGTCATACAAAAAAACATTGGACGAACTTCAATATCGGTGACATGCTAATGTCTAATAAAGAAAAAAAGAGAAACATCCATGATAACTTATCCTAAAAGAGGTAGGTATCCCAAAGAAATAATGTAAACATGTCATGACCTATGTTGGAATTGGAATAAACCAGAGATTTGACATTCCTCTACACTAATGTACGCACAGAAATTTATTGAGGATATTTTATTGAGATATATTAATTTCACTAATAAATTTGCGATACTTATTGCATCGTATGAATAGTTCCACTTTTACTGAAATATTTTCTTTAACGCGGCGGCAGAATCGCCATCCACACTTCTCAGCATTATACAACCAGATAAATATCCATATGATCAGTCATGGTCACACAAAAACTTAACAATCTAATGCCGGGAAAATTCATCTGTCCAGATATACAGGATATCAAAGGATAGTTTAATATTAAATCCACATCTACATTTTAGACAGTGTGTAGGATTTCTACTATGTGATGAGTATAGTATAATATCTAACATCTATAATATAATATATAATAACTATTCAATTTTATGAAGACTATTTAGGGAAAATAGACCATTTTAGTTCAAATAAAAATCTAATGCGCCCAAATCATGTGCAATCAAGTTCAATATTTTTTTTGGAATCGCCGTAACATATTCCAAAAAGATAACATTTGAAACATTTTACATCTGAGTTCTTCAAAATATGAGGCATATCATACATCCTGAATGTAGGTACTTCTTTTTGCTATTATTTATTATTATTGGACAATATTAAAGTGTCGTTTACGTGCCAAAGCAACTCAAGGATACTGCACAATTAATAAATTCTAGGACATTACATCCACGTCATATTATAAATATAGATAAATACATAGATAAATGAGAAATCTTGGATACATAAAGGTATCCACGTCAGATTTATTTATTTATTATATAGAATTATTAATTCAAGCAATAAACGATGTTCGTCTTTAACAGTGTTAAAATATTTTTTAAGTACATAAAACTTACATAAAACATAGTACCAATGAAGAAGAGAAACTAAATGTAAATATATATATATATATCAGTTACACTGGCTAGCTTTATGGGAGATTATAAAGATTTATAGATTCATATATGGATAAACATATAATAACAATAAAAATAATTCTTTATTGCACAATAAAAGTATATAGTAAAATAACGTACCTAATAATGGAACGGATAATTTTGTGCAATGGGAAAGTTTATCGTAGAAACGCAATATCAATATCTTCCAGCTATCCCATCAAATAAAAACAAAAAGTAAATATGTAATAATAAACAAAATAAAAAAAATGTATTTAAACAGAAAATTCGAAGCCTTCATAAATTCCAAAGCTCAATAAATAGCGTTTTGATAATATAAATGGTATTGATAATATCATTTCAATTCAAGTATTAAGTGTAGGTGGTAAAAGTTTATGATACACAAAGTCGCTTCGAGCTATTTATTATGAACCACAAAGTACACATATCCATAACACAAATGTTATATGTCCATTTAAGTAGGTACTGTTTTCAGTATAGTGTCTGTAAGTATTTCAGTTGTACGTAACTGCGAATTATTCGAACGAACTGTGGATTTATACAAAGTTACGTAGCTATGTTGGTATATTGTTGGTTGCAAATTGTTAATTAAACATTACCAAACAAGTTCATATTGCTGTTCTGAAACTCCAAAGCAGTGCAATACATATTGTAACAAGTTGAAGTTCGAACTAGTTTTGACTAATTTTCAGCATAATAATTGTATTTTATTAATTCTAAAACAATTTTTAAAAATAAGCTTTTCAGGATGGGTAGCAACCCTCTTCAAGAAAAAAAACATATTTATTTACACATCTTAAATCAATTAAACTCAAAAATACACAATTAATGTCCGATCAAAAAACAAAAAAAGTGCATTACGTACTACGGGAATATATTATATGCGTTAACAGTTCACGTCCGGCTAATCTATCCAATAAGAAGGTTTGGGCTATTATCCAATGTAAGCTGAATCCAAGAAATTTTACGACAAAGGGGTGGAAATAAAATATGTCGTTTTATCCAGTTTAAGGAAAGACAAGGAAATGTTGAAACGGGGGATACAATATTGAAATTCCCTTATATCCAATTATTATGTTGGATCAAAATTACATTTTTTCTACTGTTATATTTATTTATTCATTTCATTTTACTTGCACATCATCATACATACAACAAAATCAACCAGGCAGTTTACATAAAAAATAATGTGATGATATGCAGTGGCGAGATGATCTCTTTATAGTGATTTCTTCCATCTAACCACGATACTGTAAGCTAGGTTCAAAGAAATTGGATATAATTGTTAAGGCATGTTGGTACTTTGCATGTATTTTGTATAGAAAAAACACCACTATTACAAATAATAATTTTACAACTACTATTCTGACCATAAACGTAAAAAGAGCTTTACTGTAAACTGTTATGGAGTGTCGAAAAAATAAAACAGGTGTTTTATTCTACTAAAGATTATATTTTGTGAGAGAGACGTCTTTCGTCTTATGAGGACATTGTCAATCTCTAATAGATTGACAATGTCCTCATAAGACGAAAGACGTCTCTCTCACAAAATATAATTTTTAGTAGAATAAAACACCTGTTTTATTTTTTCGATATGGAATTCTACTACCTTAACACCGACACAGTGAATGTTATGGAGTGGTATATGTATATTAAAATTTGTTATTGTACGTTCTACATACATATTACATTCTTACGTTGATAGCACGTCCATATAAATATAATAATATACTTAGGTTTGCATAGGTAGAATGAAAAAAAATATAAACAGTATTATTATTTTAGACTAGCATTCCTATAGTAAAAATAATGATTTCAGGAACTGTGCTGGAGTTGATTTTAAAATTATTTTATCTCCATGACAAGAATAGGTAATAATGAACTGGTATATGAAATATAGGTATAAAATACTAGGGCTTGCAAATACGGATTGTTTTCAATTTTGAAGATATGTTGATCAATCTGTTCGAAAACAGTTGGAGTTGATTACAATAGGTTTTTGATGTTTATAACTAAAGCACATTTAGATACATCTCTTATTACATTAAGCTTTAATTACACTTTTGAAATATTGTGTGATTAATGTTGTGGAATTCCATTTTAACTATAAAATAGTTATATTCTATATTAACTAAAAAATAAAAACACTTTATTTTTCACTTCTGTTTTAATTAGTTAAACGTTTTCAAAACTTACTGTTTCATCTCCAAACAGTAAGTTTTGAAAACGTTTAAGTCATTAAAATAAAAATGGAAAATACAGTGTTTTTAGTTTTTGAATTTATATAAAATATAAATTTTTTGCAGTTTAATTACACTATGAAAGTCACAGTGTTTAAAATTATAACATTATTGTACCTTATTATTTTAACAAAGTATGCAAAATATTGATAATATACATAAATCTACGTCTGTTTCTATTACAACAATTTATTCAGCTGAAAACTACGTAAAATGCATATAAATGTATTTCATGCAAATTTTAATTACATCTTGCTTGAATATTTTGTTTTGTTATAAACAAAAAATCTAAAAAAAATCAACTATGGTCAACGATTCGGGAATGCTGCGAATCATCCCAAACTCCCTAAATCTGGATTTGGTAGCCCTAGTATGTACTGAATTCGGAAACTGTTTGTTTGTAACGGACGATACTAGTAAAAGTTTACGAGGGACGCTAAGCGAAAGCATAATTAAATAAATGCCTTTTTTATGTCACAACATTACATTTTTTTATGCTGTATGGATATGGTGTGAATTGAGGTTACACAATATGTACCTAAATAATATAAATGATTTTTAAATTATTTGAAATTTTCGGGACATGCCACATTTTTGACAGTGCAGACTGTAAAAGCGTTTTATATTAAATTTTTAAGAGCTTTTGATAGACATATTGGGAGGTCGAAGAAAACTAGGAAGGCTGAACCTTCGATGGTTAAGAAACTTCAACGATGCAGAGCTCATTGGCGTCCATAACTAGTGAACAGCAGCACAGAACCGCCAGTCATGGAGGCGTGCTCTAAAGGATGCCAAGACCCGACTTTGGTTGTAGTGCCGTTGATGATGATGATGATATTCAAAATCAAGAGTCAACGTCAGTGATTTAAAGACAAGAAATGAACTCTATTAAGAAACTTTACAGGTATAAATATCTTATACCTGTCGCTTAATACCATCACAGCATATTCTACAGTGGAATAGTCAGTTGACTAGCTGCATTTAACAAACACACAAATGGTCTTCGTCGTCACTCCATGCCAATAAATATTAAGTCGTTCAGTATGGGTGGCATCGCACTGAAAATGTTTAATGTCTTATTCGTGATGTAGATTAAGCACTGACCCAGCTTAACTTGTCATGCATCTACGCAAACGTTCGTGGACTGAATACTGAAATCCATGTGTTATCGTTCGGATATTGTTTAATGTTTTCTTCTGGGATCGCATTGGCCTTCAGCTGTAATGATCCTTGTAAGAATCGTCTTATTGTCAGTAATAATAATAATAATTAATATTCACTAGAGATTTTGTTCTACATACTATAGGATAAAATATTAAAATGGAATTTATTTATATGTTTTTGTTTTTATAATTTTCGCAAACATACAGTCATTACGTACAAAAAGGTGAAAAAAGTCAGCACATAAACTAGCAGAGTTTGCTAACACATTACAAAATAAATCTTATCAAGTATCAACATACTACAGTGAATGAAAAAAAGAACACGAAAATTTGTTGGATACTTTGCCGAGTCCGAAAACCCGCCAATCATGCGCATACATCATAAAGATCAAATGTACAGTAAGGGAAGGATTAGGGACAAAAACAATTAGGAGAAAAGACATCAATGGAGCGGAGGATTCTTGCCTATGCCCACCAAGACCCAGAATCTGTTTAAATTTATTAAATAATTTGTTAATGTATTTAACAAAAAAAAATACACAATATACCTACATATCACATTTAATTTAAGTAATACTTACAAATTTTCTAAGAAAAAATACATTTAAACAATAAAATATATTATAAATTGCCATCCTTTAACAATATGCACGTACCTATATATGTAAGATGGTAAAATATATTTGAACATATCGCAAAAAGTTCATGTAAACATATAATTATAACATACACGTGAATAAGTATATGTACTTATATAGATATGGAAGTATTATGAATATAAACCACTATAGTACGAGTAGATCTAAAGTTCCTATCATAGATATTTTACGGAGAAGAGTAAAGCCGGTGCGTGTTCCGAAAATGGAAGCCATTTCGTTAACAATAGAACTCAGTGAATTAAAATAGCGTCCATTACGAGAACACGCGATGGGTTCATTGCTTCCCTAAAATAAAACAAAAATTTGTTTGGCTTTACGTACATATTTTTATTTATTGCCATTATTTTTTTTGGATTATAGGTTTATTAATTTCAATGCAAGCCTTTTAACAAAATGTTATTGGACTCAGAAGTTGCGAAGGGGCATGAAGCTTAATGGAATAATAATAAAGTATCTATTATAATTTAGATTTACGAGGAAAACTCTCAAGAGTCAACTTATTTTATCTCCAGATATTGAATTGGTCTACAACTGTTGGAGAAGATGCTAGTGTGATGTTTTCATAATAAAGTTAGCACAATACAACAGATTGTGAAAACTCTTTTAAGAGGATGTAAAAATGGTATCTCGATGTTTTCGAATCGGCCTGGGTTGAAAAAAATGTAATATCTGCTATATGAACAATGAAAATTAAGTGTTAGCTTCAAAGATTTGTGTAGGTGTAAAAAATCCAGTCAAAGCTATGTACAAAAATTATATGCAAAGTTCTTTCATAAATTCCATTGACTGCAACTACTAATACGAATTGTATATGGCTAGTTTTAAATTTTCTTAAAATATGTTATGTTATAGTTTTCTTTTAAAATTATTTCGATGTTGTATAGGTATTATGATGTAGTATGGTTAGAGATAAAGCCACGCTTTGTTAGTTAGTATTAACTATCTATTCATTATATTACACAGCATCTTTCATAGGATTATATAAAATGTTGAGATACAGCTGATAACTCTTTCTTTCATAACTCTGATGTATTATATTATATTGTTTGGTTCGCTACGCGCACTGTAATTTAGTACATTTTTGTGTATGATTTTTTTCAATTTATGATTATTTTAGTTCTCATTTGACTCGTAAAGCGCATTGATAGTAAAAAAATATTTTTTTGTCTGCATACTATTCTTCTTCTGTAGGTGCCCCGTCAGGTCCCCCTGACGTTGGAAATCACGCTGGCATAGGCTACACGGTCCTGCGCTGTCTGGAGCAACTCCTCCACGTCTGTCATTCCAGTCCAATCTCGATTATATTTTATTAAACTTTTATATATTTTTTTTTATTCAATTATTTTACAGGCATGCATCAACCCTGATCGTTTGGTATATCTTCAAAATGCATTAATATTTTATTATTCACACATTGGTGGATGCACTTTCTTGAAAGATCATCGATTTTTCTTTCAACTACTTTTCCGATTGGTGAATCTTTGTCCAATTTTAATCAAACAAGTCATTGAAAATTTAATAAAGAAGATCAAAAAAGCTACCACATCCATAGGAAATGACGTCATGGTATGTACATATGTATGATGAAAAAGAAAAGGATTAATTTTTCACGCGTTTTATGAAAATCGAATGTGACTAGATAAAAAATATATACTCAGTAGTCATCAGAAAAGATTTTGACAATGATGAGTCAAACGGAATGATGATCTATTATGTAAATATGTTTCTCTGACATGTTTTTATTCCAACACCTTTGTATATATTTAGAATGTGAAAAGATCAAAGGAATATCTTCGCTTTAAAGGTTGGGATAATGAATTTTTCAACGTCTCAAGGGCGCCAGTTGTTCTCGCAATTAAATATTACTGCGAGTTAAATCATCTTTCAAAAGTAATGTCCATCTTAAATATTTGTTCCACTACATTAAAACAATAATATAGTGCGTATGCGTGTATACTTACTAGTTTATTAATTAACGTGGACTTACATTAAATTACGTTGATTCGGTAAATATAGCTTGTTAGAATGAATGAATACTCATAATAAATATTTGAATATATAAATTTGGTTCATGTGATCTACACAACCGTTCACGTTTCCCTAGGGATCACAGGACGAATATTAGCCTTCTTAAATCTGAACTACATTTATCTGTACTACATTCAGAATGATTTTATATTGCTTTCATAGGAATGGCATATGATGGCTTTCGAATAATCATTTGGTTGAGTCACAAGAGTCATTTAGGTTGAAAAGAAAAATCTTTATAATGAAAGACGAAATAACGAATCAGACATTTTAATTGTAAATGTGTAACTTTTATTGATAGTTTTCACTCACAATTGAAGGTTATGGTCAATATAACAATAGCGAACTTGATAACAACACTAATGAAAATTGGTTCACAATGTTAATTTTTCTGGTATCTTCTTTGATGAACCCTTTATAATAAACATCAAATATTAAAAAAAATATATTATCATGTAGGTACATATCGAAGTTAAAATTCTCGCTAATTTATAAATAGAAAATTCACTTTTATCAATACATAGGTCACCAAATGCCAGTGTAGTTTTAATATATTTGTATCTTCTTCAGCATTTCGAATTTGTGTAATAAACGATACCCTTATAATATTGCATACCACCTTATGTAATTCCTTATGAGCCATCCATACAACAATATCAATTTACAGAGCCCCATATACCTACAGAGATTCAAGTAGAAATTATCCCTACAAAGGAAAACTGACCGCACTGGCATTTCAGACACCGTATATACCACAATATGTTTTTACCTGATAATTAACGTTTATTTAAGAGAATATTCCTCTTATTTATGATGATTACACCTTCTTTTGTACATACTGTAACTTTATGAGTGAGGTACGTGTATTGTTTGTGGCTCTCATTTTTATTACTCCGTGAAAAAAATTGACACTTCGATTGCAAAGTAAGATTTTGCATTATTATCCTTCTTATTTCTTAAATATTTAATTTTGCCGATAGATTTACCATTGTTTTTTTTTTTATTTTGGAAAAAAAAAATATCTATCTTTATTAAGTCTTGAACACATTTTCACACGATGACAGAAAACTAAATAATATTAGGCTTTTTACTCACTTCAAGATGTTTGAAATTAAACAATCGAAAAAGGCTCAGGTCGGAGGATAACATTACCATATTATTTTATAGGCAACTTAATTTAACTGAGTTCAAAACAGAGTAGCATTTAAACTATTGAAATCGCTTTATTTAGTTGTCCGCTTTTTAGTAACAAGTAGGTACGTAATAGTTGTATCAGAAAGTTATCGAGGTATACGTATCTTAATTGGAATCTCTATACAAGGTACGGTTAGTAAATAAAGTATTATCTACTATAAGTATCATGACATTCCTACTAATATCATATTGTATGTACTGATAATTTAGTGACGTGCTTTTCATACATACAAAAAAGCACTGCGTGTCTATAATGGTGTGCTTTTTATACATATAAAAAACCAGCACGTGTTTTATTAATTGCATACATGACTCTAAAATTTCTCGGATTTATTATACACTAGATGACATGACATCTCGAACTAACATGCATTGGATAAAACAATACCTATTTCAAATTTCTATCTTCTCCCCCCCCCCCCCCCCTACAAAGTTATCGAACTCAAATTACATTGTATAAAATAAGATATTAACACCAGCCACGTAGTAAAACGGCTATAGCAGTCGACTCGGATCATCAAAGTTTCAGTTGCTTATGTTTTCAATAGAAATCTACGCATCCAAGAATTGATATAATATGTGTAACATTTCAGCAGGATTCAAATAGCACTGGTTGTCCGGAAGAAGTTATAACGGTGATAAGTCTGTCAGATATGTTGCCATTTATGAATAGAAAAAAGGCGAAATCAAACCGGGTGGCTCATCGTTATCGACCGATATAGGGAATCTTGTCCCATCACTGAATCGTATCATAATATTATGTGTATAGTAGTGTGCCTTACAATAATGTATTTCTAACGATACATTCCCCTTTCGGGAGTTTCATTTCCTGTTCTTGAGGAGTCAGCCTTTCTTTTTCCATATCATGTATAATATACAATATCTATTATAACACACATAGTATCCACGTACAACTAACTTTATTCAACTTAAAGTAAGGTGTAGTATAGATATCGACTTTTTTAGTAAAGGAATCCCGTTCACAAAGAGAGATGATCCTTTATTAATATTTTTATTAAGAATTTTCATGCGGATGAGTTTGAAATTTTGAATGCGCCCTGATTATTATTTTTCGTATATTGAATCAAGCAGGTGAACCGTGCGTAACCTAAAGATAAAAAAGTAAAAAAGAAAACTCATATCATCATACTGTTTTTTTCTCCTCGTATTTCTTAAACGTTTATGTAAATTTAACCACCCATGTAAATATTCTGCCCGTTCTTAGATGAGTTCAATAATAAAACCAATAATAAAACAGAAAGAACCGCAAAATTCTCGAACGATGCTTCTGAAATGTTTGAAACTATGGAAGTAAGTTATAAAAGTTCATAATTGAATTTGTATAATTTAAATAAAATACTGAAGCAATTATTATCATCGGTATAGTATAATAATATATTGCTGTGATGTTTCTTTAAAATTAATAAAATTGGAATTATTCTGGTATGCAAATACTTTATCGCCATACGTTATGAAAAGTTTTAAGTGCGGTGCAACTGTTTGCACGGAGAGTAAGTAGGGATATAACTTTTCAGTTGCGTTATATGTGAATAATAATAATATGTAAATGGATATAAGTGATTAAAATATATTATTAATGTCGGAGAAAATTATGTAAAAGTTACCAGATTAAAAGTTCGACAGTCGTGTGGTTGTGGAGTACTTAATATGTACTTATCTACTACTTTGCTAGTATTTCGCACGAACTTCATTGAGATTTCCCCAGTTTGTTCAAAGATAAAAATTGTTCAGGGAATTATCCAACCATATTATTTCGCTTGACATTTCAACTCGCTCTTTCTCTCTTTGCGACCGACGACGGAGTCTGGCTTCAATAATCATATACTTTGGTGAATTTTTTGTTTTTTAATTTTAAATAGCGCACTAGCTTTGGAGCGAGTACAGAAAATTATACTTTACCAACCATAATACCTACTGTATTAAATTTGATGTAATTTTATTCATTTTAATAAAATTTTCAAACTTCAAAATAAAAAAAAGTTTATTCAAATTCTCTTGAAGTTATTATTTTAATAAGTTTGAAAATTATTATTATTGAAAATAATTAATGTCTGTAATGATTAGAAGAGCTGTTCTCCCGTCTCTTTTTTACATTCTTCCAAGCAATTTGTTTTACTTTTTTATTGTTTACTTTTACGTAATTGTGTTTACTTTTTTTCATGCCTTATGAGACCAACAAGATGCATCAAGACGACGAGAATCTAGGATTATATCTCAATAAAATATAGCCTAGCTTTTCTCGTATAAGCTTTCCTTTTTCATGATCCTCTGTCGACAAGACATCGTGTTTCTGGAATGTGTTATGTAAAAATATCATGATGACAATTGACTAGATTAGTAGGCACAAAATCGCACTATATCAATTATTTATTCTCTCCAATATTTTTTTTTCAATTAATTATTCTATGTGATGACTCGTTAACCGAAAATAGAATAGAACATAGTTAGTTGGAAGACATCGCATTTTAGCGATAAACTCGCTCTCTGTACATTGAATTGTATAACTGACATTTTCTTTGAAACTGTTTTAATTTGTATTATTGTAAACAATGTACAGTAAAGAATAAAATAAAATACCTATATGGTAAATAATAGATTTCTTTCTTTTTTTTATTTGTCTCTTTTTATTTTGTGTTTCCAAAAGGAAAGTCAAAGGGCAAGGAATTAAGATACCTACATAAATTAGTTGGAATCGTTTAAGTATTGATTAGTAATAGAACACTAACGTTTGCTGGTACACAACATTGTTGCGGTGTGTGTCTGTTATTTTTTCTTCATTTCCACAATACCTACCTTTATACTGTATTCGTTGGATAAACACTTTTGATTAAGTGTTGTTTTTTCCGTCTCATTCTTTTTATATCCCTTTCGTTTCAACAGCACCCTTATTTATGTTATTTATGAGTATAATGGACGTTTTGCTATTGCAGTATTATCAAGATACGTAAAGACATGTGTTTATAATATATGTATTGTGCAAATATTGATATAAATATAACTCTTACTTCCTTCTGCTTTTAGTCATATATAAGAAAGAAAATATTCACACAGTGAATTTCAAAAAGGTTTATCTTAGACTCTTACCAACTAAAGAATATTGCAATATGAAAAATCGCAATCAGATGAGCCAATTAGTTTTCAAATTAGCAACAACAAGTGATATTTTAAAAGGATTTTTTCCTCGAAAATCAGAAGTTCAACTGAATTAATGTAAAAACAATAAACGAAAATGTTAATACAAACTCGTAACATTTTTTTATGGCGGCTCATCCCGTTGGATGTTATGGCCATACAAGTCATCATCCTTATATCTTATAAAAATGATTTTTGAATTTACATACTAACGAAGACCGGGCTATACTCGCCCATTTCAAGGAATTTGCGTTCCATTGACCTGACCATTACAAGATGAGGTATCTATTTCAAATAAAAACCCACTAAATGCCGTACTTTCTTTTACAGAAGCGAGAAAAACAGCAAAAAAGAGTGTAAAAAAAAAGTGTGAATCAGATAAAAAATACGTTTTTTGCGTGAGTTTGAAAGAGTGCGAAAATGTTCTTTACCGCCAAAATTGTGTGCCATAAGATATTGCCATATTAAAATTAATTATGAAAAGTACTATAAATATTTATGATTAATTTCTAAAAAATAAGCACAATCAGACTTTTTTAAGTTCATGCAAATAAAAACATTTAAAATATTTTTAATTTCGTGCAAATAAACACATTTAAAATATTTTTTGCGTAAATAATCCAATTTAAAAATATTAAGCACGTGCTAATTGAAAAGCCAAAAACAATATGTTATTCGTCTGGCAATTATTTGTGTCATTATAACATTCCAAAATGGCGATTAATGAACGATGTGTCAAAAAGTACGTTCAATATTTAATTTAACATCAGGTGAGAATTAATTTACGTTTTCTATCTAATTAATTTTTCTATCTAATCTATTAAACCTGCTTTACATTTTTATTACTAAAGAGTTAACAGTATATTTTTTTGCAGAAACACAAAACGGTGCATTGCGATCTGGATGCTCATTTTTCAATGATGAAATTAATGATTAAGAAATTAGAAATTAAATTGATAATAAATTAATGACAACGACATTATGGCTTTAGGAATGTCGTGGGAAGAAGTGACAATCATTGCAAAGAATCTGAACGGAAAAGACTATTCTCTTCTCTTCGTTCCCAGGAAAATCTTGAAGGTTGATCGAGTAGTTGTTGTATGAATTTTTGATGCAATAAATGAATTAACATAATAAAACTTTCTCTTTTCCTATGATGTTTTATAAAATATGTAGTTGAATAGGAAATTAAGAAAAAATAGGTGAGTATCCATTATTTTTTTGCAATGATTACGTTCTGGTTATATTTTTTGATGTGACATGACATGATTTATATTTTTGCAAAGTATCTTAATTACAAAAAAGGAGAAGGTATGTATTGTTCTTCTATTTTAATGTTCCCTTTATGCTTTGTGTGGAAAGATGAAAATTTTGACTTATTTTGAAATGCTTTTAAGCCTCAGATTTCAAAAATATAGTAGACCTTTATTATTTCTTAGTATTTGTGGGAATTGGCACAAATATTTGAGCCCGTACATATCCCTAATTTAGGAAAGGCATGTTGAATAATAAACTCTATACATAATCACAGACTCCAGGCCAAAAATATTTCAAATATCTTATTTTTATTGACAAAGATATCAACATTTTAATGAGGTAATGAATGAAAATTTGACTTCCTGATTGCCGAAATCGTAGACAAAACATTTTCATCATATTGAATTAATTTCAAAATGGAAGTGATAAAAAATACAACAAAACTGAATCTTAAAGCTTGGAGATTATTTTGGTTTTAAAACATCATGCTTGCACATCATGAAAACTACTAATTTGTGTAAATTAGAATTGCATAATTTCGGCATATTTTCATTCAATTTCATAGACCACATTTATGACAGGCTAAATATGACACATGAGAAAAAAAAACAAAGAAAAATAATTGTGAAAATGGAATTATGAAATTCATAGACAATATTGTAGGTATGCGTTTTCCAATAAATACATAGGTAGGTACTTTTCTCAATCAACGAGTAGTATTTATTTTGACCTAATATTTTCATGAATCTTTAAAAAAAATCTGATGGAAGTATTTCAATTAAAAATATAATACTTCAGAATATTGAAGAATGTACATTCATTCATCAAGGTTTCTTTTGGGAATACAGGGAGGGAATGCCTATATAGGAAACATTAATTGTTTCGTTCCTTTTTAAGAACTGTTTTCCTTATAGGTACCTATATATACATATATTTTTTTAGGACTTTTATCCAAGTAGGTACCAACCCATTTTTTTAATG
This sequence comes from Athripsodes cinereus, assembly GCA_947579605.1. NCBI lineage: Eukaryota > Metazoa > Arthropoda > Insecta > Trichoptera > Leptoceridae > Athripsodes > Athripsodes cinereus. Next base: position 12,155,049 of record OX388322.1, read on the forward strand.
ATATATGAGCGTGAAAGGTGTCATACTTCTAGATTTTACAATGGGAAAAGGATTTTAGTACTTTTATCCACGTAGGTACCTACCCATTTTTTTATCGAAATATGGCCGTGTGGGATGTCAAACTTCAAGATTTTACAGTGGAAAAAGGATTTTAGTACTTTTATCCACGTAGGTACCTACCCATTTTTTTTATCGAAATATGGCCGTGTGGGATGTCAAACTTCAAGATTTTACAGTGGGAAAAGGATTTTAGTACTTTTATCCACGTAGGTACCTACCCATTTTTTTTTATTGAAATATGTGTGTGGGATGTCAAACTTCAAGATTTTACAGTGGGAAAAGGATTTCGGTACTTTTATCCACGTAGGTACCTACCCATTTTATTTATTGAATTATGGCCGTGTGGGATGTCAAACTTCAAGATTTTACAGTGGGAAAAGGATTTTAGTACTTTTATCCACGTACGTACCTACCCATTTTTTTATCGAAATATGGCCGTGTGGGATGTCAAACTTCAAGATTTTACAGTGGAAAAAGGATTTTAGTACTTTTATCCACGTAGGTACCTACCCATTTTGTTTATCGAAATATGGCCGTGTGGGATGTCAAACTTCAAGATTTTACAGTGGGAAAAGGATTTTAGTACTTTTATCCACGTAGGTACCTACCCATTTTTTTTTATTGAAATATGTGTGTGGGATGTCAAACTTCAAGATTTTACAGTGGGAAAAGGATTTCGGTACTTTTATCCACGTAGGTACCTACCCATTTTATTTATTGAATTATGGCCGTGTGGGATGTCAAACTTCAAGATTTTACAGTGGGAAAAGGATTTTAGTACTTTTATCCACGTAGGTACCTACCCATTTTATTTATTGAAATATGGCCGTGTGGGATGTCAAACTTCAAGATTTTACAGTGGGAAAAGGTTTTCAGTACTTTTGTCCACGTAGGTACCTACACATTTTTTTATTGAAATATGGCCGATTGGAATGTCAAACTTCAAGATTTTACAGTGGGAAGAGGATTTTACTACTTTTATCCACGTAGGTACCTACCTATTCTTTTTATTGAAATATGGCCGTGTGGGATGTCAATCTTCAAGCTTTTACTGAGGGAAAAGGTTTTCAGTACTTTTATCCGTGAAATATGGCCGTGTGGGATGCCAAACTTCAAGATTTTACAGTGGGAAAAGGATTTCGGTACTTTTATCCACGTAGGTACCTACCCATTTTTTTATTGGAATATGGCCGTGTGCATGAGCATGAGAAACTTATCCCAAAGATTTTTATTAAATTAATCTGATCCCTTTGGTATTGTCTCAATTTATTTTTGTTACACACAGAAAATCCAAAAAAGTGATATTCAATTTATTTTTAATAAAAAAAAAATGGCGCTTACCTATGTTTACTGTAAAACCGTAGAGTGACCCTGACTTTCTGTTGAAGATTGCCATATGAACGACAGCAGCGCCCTCAATTATTTTCTACTCTTTTTAGCCACACTGTACCTTCCCATTTTATTTATTGAAATATGGCCGTGTGGGATGTCAATCTTCAAGCTTTTACAGAGGGAAAAGGTTTTCAGTACTTTTATGCACGTAGGTACCTACCCATTTTATTTATTGAAATATGGCCGTGTGGGATGTCCAACTTCAAGATTTTACAGTGGGAAAAGGATTTTAGTACTTTTATCCACGTAGGTACCTACCAATTTTTTTATCGAAATATGGCCGTGTGGGATGTCAAACTTCAAGATTTTACAGTGGGAAAAGGTTTTCAGTACTTTTTTCCACGTAGGTACCTACCCATTTTTTTATTGAAATATGGCCGTGTGGGATGTCAAGTTTCAATATTTTACAGTGGGAAAAGGATTTCAGTACTTTTATCCACGTAGGTACCTACCCATTTTATTTATTGAAATATGGCCGTGTGGGATGTCAAACTTCAAGATTTTACAGTGGGAAAAGGTTTTCAGTACTTTTTTCCACGTAGGTACCTACCCATTTTTTTATTGAAATATGGCCGTGTGGGATGTCAAGTTTCAATATTTTACAGTGGGAAAAGGATTTCAGTACTTTTATCCACGTAGGTACCTACCCATTTTATTTATTGAAATATGGCCGTGTGGGATGTCAAGTTTCAATATTTTACAGTGGGAAAAGGATTTCAGTACTTTTATCCACGTAGGTACCTACCCATTTTTTTATTGAAATATGGCCGTGTGGGATGTCAAACTTCAAGATTTCAATACCCATTTTTTTTAAATTTACATAAATATGAGCTGAAAAGGATGTGTAGTAAAAGTCTGAGAGATTGTGTGCGTAACAGTAATATACAAAAGGAATGTGGAATGAAAGTTGGTGTAATTACAAGGATGAATGTGAATAAGTTAAGATGACAAGCTCATTTAAATCAAATCCTACAGGACGGTCACGTGTTGAGCACATTGAACAGGAGAGCATGCATGAGGAATTGTATGACAGTGACGGAAGCGAAAGATGTATGCAAGGATAGAAGGAAGTGGCTCTCGATCCTTTCTGTCTACCCCGCGAGGAAAGCGGCGTAATGGTATGTATGTATGTATGTGTATGTAATGTAGGTATATTGTTATAATTTTATATACTGTTAGTCTCACTAACATTATATTCTATTATATGTTCTCTACTTTAATGTGACACTGTGTATATAGTTGATACAAAAATTATTGCTGCCTACATAAAATAATTTTTATTTATATATCGTTGCCGTGGATGTGAAGTGATCCAACCCACAAGACAGACATTCCGAGAAAAGGGGTGTTGAAGTTACGCTGTTACATCCGAAAATACTAATCTTACAATAACCAAGTTATTTTTGCATGGATTTCGCTAAAAATTTTACACAATATTCCTGATCACATATTCCACTAATATAAATAACAAAATATTAAAGAATTTATATATTTTAGAAGTAAACACGAATTTATCACTTGTGTTATTTCACCAGTGTAGCTGAGAAAGATCCACCTGTAAAAAAATTGTTGGAAAGTTACGCGCTATGCGGCTTAGATCTTTTCACTTCTATAATTTAATTGAACTATTTGTTCCTATATGCGTTACTGAAATGCTCTAACATACTTGCAATGATTGTAAAAACACTTAACATCTCTTCAAAATCTTCCAAAAATGCCCTTTAGGAATATCAAATCACTTATTTCTCTTCACCACTATGTTCTCCGTGGTTTTCTGAACAAAACTGCTAGCTAAACCCATTTTTCAAAAAAGTGTGGCTTGGATCACCTCCACGGCAACGATATACCTACTTACTGTTTTTTTTTTATATATATTTCCCGTATTCCCGTGCAACGCCGGGTATTTAAGCTAGTATATTATATTTTAAGCGAGAAAAAAAACAAGAGAAAACGAAAAATATTCATATGAGGATCATATTCTTTTGAATACATTCAAAAATAAGCTCATTAACTTGTTGAGAGTTCAGTCCAAGAAGGTAGATAATATTAATGGGGTACTCAACGTTCACGAATTTCAAATATATGTCCATTGCGTCGCTAATTGGACATCCTAGGATGCTATGATCCGGCGCCGGCGTTTCCTCGTCCCAACCACACTCGCAATCGGGAGATTCAATCAAACCGATTCGGAACAAGTGTGAATCCAGGTGCATGTGGCCGAAACGCAGTCTAGAAATACAGACAATGTGGTGTCTGGACAATTTTTTTCTTGTGAAACCAAGGTCGAGATGGGAAAGATAGCTGAACTTTTTTATTAAACATTATTCTGAATAAATAAATTTTATTTCTTTAATGTACATAGAATGAAAAAATAGTCATCAATTAAGCGGTTCTCCGAAGTTGACGTCCATTTTTTTATTACTGAGCTGTCAAATAAGAGACGAGTCTTAAAGATTGATTTGAGTCGAGCTCTAAGTGGAATTAATTTCATCCTTTCTGTATGAGGACCTTTGAATGTAGAGACAATGTCGCAAATAAGTTACAACACTCGTCGTGGAAGATAGAATGAAGTGGAAATAAAAACTTTGATGAATTATAATATAATTCATTCTAAATTCAAATCGTTTCATGTTTTTTTTTTAAAGTAGAGTACATCAGAGAATGTCTACAGACTTTGCTGCCATTAAATGATCTAACTATTGGACATATGAAAAGTTTTGATGATGAAAAATTTAATTACGTTCTTTTTAAAGTTCAATTTTTTTTAATAAATTGTTAAATCACGGCATTTCTTTTGTGGGATATAGTTAATGAACTTACTGAATGTAAAGACCATACAAGTCATTTTCTTTATGAGATTTTATTTGAAAGAATATTCAAAGTACACAACCAAATTGTCGGCCGGTGTGGCGCGGAGGTAACGCTCTTGCCATTGAGTCACGAGGTCCCGGGTTCGATTCCCGGCCAGGTCAAAGTGAAGAATGACCTTTTTCAAATTGTCCTGGGTCTGGGTGTTACATGAACATATATGTGTGTAGTGCATTATATATGTGTGTATCGTCGTGTTAGTACCCATAATACAAGATTCATCTTAGTTTGGGACTAGCTCGATCTGTGTGAATTGTCTATGTCTTGTCTATATTGTCTAAATATCTCCGATTTCTAATTTCTCCGAACTATCTCTCGGAACTCTTATTTCTCCGCATATTTTTTGAATTTTTTTTTTCATTTATATGGTTAAATAAGAAATGCATTTTTTTATTTTATAAGATGAAAATATAATAAAAATATTAATTTAGGAAAAAATACATGAAAAACTTTCACAATAACTTATTTTTAGGTATTTTCACTGTAAATGCTACATCTATATTTATACTTTATTTTCACACTATTCTGAAAAGTAGGTGATTGACTATACACAGTGAGATACGAATATAAAAGTATATTTCTAGATATACATACATATATCTACTACTTCTGATTCTACGGAATGGGGTTAACGACATCCCATCAGATGGATGATCTGTTTATTTGTATGAGAGAAAGTACATTTTATGCTACATAGACATATATTTTATTGTATATGTCTGTCAATACGTCTGAAAAAACCTTTTTTCTTTATTCATTAAATCGTCAAGTATCAGAATAAACATGGATGAAAACTCCTACTTTTTATTATTGTTCAGAAAGACTGAAGAAAAAATATTACAAAAGTCTCGTAAAACTTAGGTAATATCTTAGATGCTCCTTTCGCGAGTTGGCATTATATCGGAAGTGAAAATATGTCTGTATTAGATTAGATAGGTTTGATTAGCGCTCGATCTGTTCTGCCTACACAACAGGGAAAGCGACTTGATGGGCTATGTATAATACATATATGTATATGAATGCCACCCAATATAATATAAGTCTTATCTGTTTTCTTTTTATTTTTGTGCTTTCAATGCATTATTTGACATCCGCCTAATTCCTTTTTAAAACTGTTCCTTTACAATCACGTATGATTTAATATATCTCTACTTACATAGGTACATCTTTAACAAAAGAAGTAGACAGTAAAATATGAAACTACATGAAATAAAAGTATAGGCTGTCTTCTACGCGCGTGTAAAACATCTACAGAGGAGAGAATAACCCAACGCTGATTTAAATAATATATGTTAAATATCGAATTTGTCTTGTTCTACGAATATCTGCCTGCTTTTACACGACATTTGGAAAATAATTTAAAATAGCAGGAATTCCATTTCTAACTGAATATTTCATAGATTTTAAAGCTTTGAAAATGGATTACGATTTAATAATAGTTTCAAACATTGAAAGAATTTGGCAAAAGGAATGGATGACTTAATTTTATCACCACGAAACTATAATTATATAAATAATTAGGAAAATTGAAACAAACGTTTCTTTCTTATATAAATTATTGATCACGAGAGATACGTCTTTTGACTTATCAGGTCATTAACAAAAATCAATAATTTTTAGTAGAAAGAAACACTTGTTCCAATTTACTTATGAAATTGTACTACGCGTGCACCGACATAATTAATATATAGAAATATTTGATAACCTGTATAATAAGCATGTATTGTTTGTTAAATAATATTGTTTTGCGATTCTTCTAAGAATTCAAGTCCTCTCAGTAATATTGTTATGTAAAAGTTACCCTTCAGGCTAATGAATCTAGTAAAACAACTTAACATCTAGTAAGAACCTAACCAATATTATTTGTGTTATAACATAATGTGTATTTGTTTTGTCTACATATTGTGTAAGATATTCATGTTTGTTTTAGTATTTTTTTTCATATCTGTAAGTGGTTATTATTTTATGAGTTTATCTGATTTCATTTGAATGAAATTTTAATAAATATTTTCTTTAAAAATATACCAGTTGAATTTGAACACATAATATTCGTATATGTATTATGTATTTGTAAATGTTTTGATTCGATAAAAATCTTTAGGACGCAATTGTTTTTTAGCAAATATTTTCCCTCAGCTTTCCTCGCTAGTGATAAAGCTTGAGCGAATGGACAGATTGATTTAATTTGAAATAAAAAAGTACTATGGCTTTTATAAAAATATTGATACAAAAAAAATATAAGTACATGTATTTTACAGTGATAAACTTGATGCTTAAAAAAAACACATTTGTTAACTTATATCCGCTCGCTCATACCGTTACGGCATTTCCCATAAATAGTCAGGGGAATAAAAAAAGATTTAAAAAATCTAACAAATCGTTCCTTTCATATCAATAAAACATAAAATAAACAGAATGGGTGGCATACTTCATTCCTGAATTGAATACTTTTAATGTCTTACTAGGGATATTTGACGAGAACCTTACTCGAAAAAATAGTTGGAGGCCTAATTTTTTACTAGGGACTCCACGGAGTATATAAATTTAATATTTTAACTAATATTTAAACACAAAATAAAACTATTTTTAAAATTTAATGTTTTATAATAAATAATTATTTATACCAAAAATTTATTTATTTATTTACTTATTTATTTATTTATTTATTTTATTCTTCACTGTACATTGTTTACAATAATACAAATTTATATAGAAAATATCATTTATACAATTCAATGTACAGAGGGCGAGTTTATCGCTAAAATGCGATGTCTTCCAACTAACCCGGTTATTAAAATCAAAAAACGAAACAGACATAAATGTACATATCTACAGTAATATTATAATATTATATATTTGTCACAAAATTTAAAACATGTCAAATTTAATTCTATAGCACGAAACATGGGAGATGTTTCAAAGTTATACTTTAAGATTCAAAAGAAAGGGAAGAGTCAAAAAATTTTTTTTACAAAATTTCAATGTTTTTAAAGAGCCACATTTCATCTTTCCAACAAATATTATGTTAGTGCGTATGGAACTAAAGGGCCGCATGTGGCTCACTAGCCGCAGATTGCCGACTCCTGGTATACATGGATAAGTTAATTATGAAAAGCAATGCAAAAAGTGTATTACTTACTCGATTTGGGTACTTAATGAATAAGAATTACAAATTGTTTTTCACTTAAGTAAATTGATTTCCAAAATGTTTTCAGAAGTACTCTCTGGTAACTCGTTCTTAGTCGTCCTATTTTTTTCTTTTTATTTCTTTTCTTTATATGGAATAAGATGACCGACCTTCCCCTTTATGTTTTCATGTTTGTATAGGATGAAATATCTTTATGTGGTGGTTAATAATTCTCATCAATCTCACTAGAGGAAATCCCGTCACCATAACTTCATTGAACTCACATACAAGTACCACTTGACACGTGACATAAAGTATAAAAGTGTTTGTTCACTGTAAATATACTAAGTACATTATATCACGTGCTTTATTATAAAAACAAGAAAAATGATCCACTCGTTTAGTAAATAATTTTTTCTTTAACTTATTAATACGAAGTAATTTAAATATTTCTTTTTCATTTAATTTATTTTTCTATTGATAATATTTGAATAGATGATTTGCATATTTCCACCAGTTATAATTGTTATAGTGATCTAGAAGCCCAGATGACAAATGACCAAAGTCTCTTACATCTTGGAGAACACAAACAGTGACCAGGAGCATAGTAACATCCCCAATGAGATAAAGGGATGATATCACTTCAACGCTGGGGTCTTCTGGATGCAGACGGCACAGAATGGAATATGAGGCGTTCGTCCAGGAGTGGATGGGAGTGGGAGGAGAAGAATAAGGCCATCCTTTAGCATAAAACTCATAAATTAAGTGAAAGCAGTAAATGACTTTTTCTTTCCGAAATATTAATCTTTAGATAAAGAAATCACCACGTTTTAAATGCCTTGATATGTCTCTTGAAATGTCTAGACCAGGAATGCACAAGCACAGACTTATAGGGAACGGGGGCCACTCGGAAGACTATGAAGCAAGGGCGGGCCGCATAATATTTCCACCCCCCCCCCCGTCAACGAATTTCCAAAATGGTTTGAAGTATATTTAAAGAGTATTTACTCGAGTCAATAAGTATTGTAATATTTATTTCTCTATTTGTACACATTGAACACAAACTATGACAGAAACACTGTTTTTAACAGAATTTGTGAAACATACAACACATCCTTCAACGATATAGACATTTAGGTAAATGAAAAAAAAAACAAAATCAGTTAATACAGAATTGTGTTCACAACTAGGTGAAACCATAGAATTAAATGTTGAATTTGATTTGTTGGTTGTTTTTTATTTTATTGTTTTTGATTATTCTATTAGGTTGTACCTACTGTTGTTATGTTAATGTATTTCCTTATTTTAGTTGCATCGAATTTTTATACTGTGGTAATACAGGGGGACTCTTGTGGTCTGTATCGTATGTAATATTGATTTTTGTAATGTTTACTGTGTTGACTGTTTGTCCCTTGAAAAAAGTTAATAAAAAAAATAAAAAAATAAATTAGCTTTTATAAGAATAAAAAATCAATAAACATGGTATCAAAAATTAAAAAAGTTATTAAAAGTATATAATACCTATGTAAAAAAGTATCAACACAGTATTAAATAAAAAATAAGCATGAATACAATAAACCAATAAAAATAACTTGCAATTGAACAGTCAACGATTCATCCCACATAAAAAAGTTATCAAAACAATTAAAATATATAAAATGTTTCGAATATTTGTGTATTTTCTTAATTCGCAGACGGGCCGCATGCGGCCCGCGGGCCGCGGTATGTGCATTGCTGGTCTAGACTCTAGAGATTATACTATGTTGTGAAAAATTCAACTTTACAAATAATGTTTTTGTCATAATATTACTTGTAAATATAAAAATAAATAAATTTCCAAACAATATACTCGTTAAGCGTTTATATATTATAAAATATTATTGTCTTTCTATTTCAGTCTACATTTACAATAGTGATATAAAAATTCCAAGTGCTATACAACGTCAAATGTGGATGAGATATTTAACTACCTTTGGCACCTTTACAATGTAACAATACTCATACACGACATAACTGTGGATATTAATTTGAACTTATTTCAATATTCACAGAAATAAAAACTTATTATTCAGAGACAAGTCAGAAAAAAATCTCTAGACATTAAAAAAAAATTGTGGTGACAGGAAAATTATTCGAATTATCTCATTATTCGAAAAAACATTTGTTCGAATTTACTTTTTTCGAATGGCAATTATTCAAATCCACAATTATCAGAAAACACAATTGTTCGATTTTTTTACCTCATGTTGGTAACAATAATTGTTCGAAATACAATTCTTCGAATTTTTACTTTTTGTCCATGGAAGTATAAAAACGTTTATTTTTTATTATCAAGACAAATAATTGCTCCTATTTTCGGCGAAAAGTGAACGTGCTTAGTGAAGTTATAGAACAATTCACTTTCTATTAATTGTTATTCGAATAATTTATTGATAGTCGAACAAATGTTATTCGAAGATTTGCTAATTCGAATAATTCTTTTTTTGAATTATTGTAAATTCGAACAATTGTATTTCGAAGAATTTTCACGTAATCAAATTTGTTATGATTCACATACATAAACATAACCATGAGTGTATAAATGACGTAAAGTAGAAATTGTCTTGCAAATAAAAAGTCTTCATAAATAATCAAATTATTTCTTTGTTTTTTCGATAAAATCACTTGTTCTCCCGAAAAAATTCAGTAAGAAATGTTATCTATAGATTTAATCCATTATTTCCAAATAATGTAATAATAATGTTTAGGACATGTCATAATTTTAATATCAGAATAATGTAATTTTTCCATTTAGTCTCGAGGGATTGGGATTATTATTATTATTGCAATTGGGGAAGAAAATGAGGGAATGATAACAATCAAATGACAAGACCAATAAAAACACTGCGATTTAAAATTAAATTTATTTTACAAAAATATACTTTGTATTTCGGATACGATTTGCGAAGTTCGTAACATCTTAAAACATCAATTTTTTTCAACAAAGAAACATGCATATGTGAGGAATATGAAAAAATGTTTGCAATTTATGTTAATAAAATAAACTGATCACGAATATCCTATTAAGAAACAAAAAAAATCATTTCTTATTTTCATTAAAAAAATCTATGTATCTTCTCTGAAAATTTTAAACGCAATGTCCATCAAAAATCCCGTTATGGCGTCATTAGGCGGTAAGTTTAACATACTAAGTTGTATATTAACGTATTTGACTCGTAGTCTGTCTATATCACCTGATGACGTCACACACCTATAATTCCTTCACGGGTGGACCTTTTTTAGGCGAAGTTCGAAAATTGTTTTTTCACACGGTGATAAAAACCTTAAAAATGCATATGAACAAAAATAAAAAAAAAACACCTTAAAATTTCTAACTTTTTGTATTAATTTTAAAGCTGTTTTTTTTTTCTCGAAGAACTGAATATAAAGGAACGGTTGTCCACCATATGCATGCGCCGTGTCCTGCAGTACTTTGGGCACATCGCACGGAGAGGACCAGACAACCTGGAGAGACTTGTTTTGACTGGAAGTGTGGAGGGCCATAGAACTAGGGGGCGCGCACCAATGAGATGGAGTGAGCAGGTGAAGGGGGCTACGGGGGGGACCTTGCATGAGGCGCTGCGAAGAGCGGAAGATCGAAATCGCTGGAAGCATTTTGTGCACACCTATACAAATGATGGTCACGATCCTCAGCACTGAGGGACTGACAACAAAGAAGAATACCAAGAAATCCATACACTCTAAATGTAGCCATTTGGAAATGTGTAGTAATACGGGTAATCAAAAGCTTTCGTCATTCTTGGAAACAGACTATTACATTAGCATTAGAAGTTTGTTGAAATATGTTAACATATTATATTACCTAGAGTGTTTTATGTCTGGATGTTAAACATTTATCTACTAATTAGTAACAAATGTATTCACGAGACCTTCAAAGTTATTATCAACAACCTGTGTTATTATTACTTTAGCTCTAGATTGGAAACTATCGGAGGATAGAAGAAGTTTAGGAAGGCCTCAAAAAAGATGTGTGTATGTATGTATGTATGTATGTTGGTAAATGATATTTTCCAAGTGAAAGAAAAACAGTGGGTTTGTGGTGTTCGAGATCGAAAATTGTTGTAACTTGAACTTTTGAAGCAAAAAACACTATGTTCTACTAAATATTTAAAAGGAGGTTTAGGATCGTATCTCTCTACCAACAATATACTGAGTGAATAAAACAATTCAAGAATTACGTTTACATACTTTTAATATGAATCTGGGTTTTACAATAAGTACAAACTCACCTTTATAGGAAGCAATAATCATTCTTATGTAGTGAAGATGGAGTAGATCAGCGGCGGTAGAAATCAAACCCGGGATTTGTCAAATGAATGTCCGAGACTCTATGTACCATCTGTCTATAACCACTTTCCTTTAGATATTGGAGCACACTGCACAATGTACCCATAATAAATTCTGGTTGCAAAACTCTTTAATAAAACATTTCTTTTTTAAATACCTAAAACAAATTAGTTAATGATCAATAATACTTATAGAAAAGTACACATGTAGTAATTTGCTATTAATAGATTGGTATCAAAGACGATAATTTGTAATACTTATTGTAGACAGTGTTCGGTCATTTCCTTTTCACATAATACCCCCAGTCCTTGTGTATTAATCACTTCCGTGTCCGGCGATCCACGCAATATTCTTGTTAGCGCGACCTTTATTCCCCTATTGATTTGACAATATTGAGACGTATTGTTATTACCGAGATAATATCGATATGTATTATTTATTTCTACATTTATTTTATTCATCAATTCTTTGCGAGAAAAAATACTATTCTGTAGTTGAATACTAGGTTAAATTAATAGCAGGAGGTATTAATTAATTATTATACCTCGTGAAAGATAATGATAATGTAATGCCAATAATTTTTATTGTTTTTTTTAGCAATAGTAAAATCATGGTAGGTACCTCTTAAAAAAGACCTCCTGTTAGGGTAAAGTATTAGGAACTAAATATTTATGTGTCAAACATGAACGTCACCCCTTCCGGAAAAATAAATAAGATATTCGGGAGGGGTGGCATACATCATCGCTAAATTGAATATTGTGCATGTCTTCATCACGGCATATCCCACAAGTGAGATAGACAGCAAAGCAGCTGCACGCAATTAACATGCTAACATGAAACGGTGGCAAAATTTGGCCTGTTACCGGACATTCTCAATATTATAGAATCGAAAAAATATTTAAATTTGCTTTTGGGCTTTCACGGAGCAGTAATTCATTACATACTTTACAAGTAAGGTAGGCATGCCAACCACCTTCGATATGTGAATTTTCTTAATGCCACGAAGAGAACAATCTCTATGTTTATCACGCAGACTAGTTAGTTCACTGAATACGGTGAATTTAGAAAATGTTGCGAAGGTATAAATAAAGAGGTAATAAATGTAGTAATCAGTTTTGAAATGTTGATCTTATTAAATTTTGGTTTAATACAAATTGGCTGTGATGGAATAGAAGTAGGTAGATGGATATTTTGTACCAAGACATAAATTGAATTAGGAACATAACAAATTCTCACTCTCAAAATTTTAAGAGCTTCGTGTACTTCAATGACATTATATATCAGTAGCGTATCTTACAAACAAGCTGAAGTCTAGCTTCGCCAAACGTTTCCAAGTTAATAATAATTAAAAAAAATAACGCGCAGAAAATCAGATCATTTTGAAATTCCCCCTGTAGGTAAATACGATACGATACGATATCGTTATAACTGTTAGACAAACTAATCTCTATGCAATCGAGCTGTACTAAATAATTTTGTCTGATTACACGCATTGTTTCTTATGAGGCTTATTTTTTTGTCTCGCTTAGTCCAGCAGCACACAACGTTCTCTCAATTTGACATCTTGGGTCTCTGAGAAGGTTCGTAGCATATTCCTAGAAGTAAGCACTGAGAAAAATACTCACAACGAATCATTGGTACGTACTATCAGATGAGGACCAGAGATATTACAAACGATTTGTTAGTACGAATCTATAATATTAACTTTTCGCAAACAAATCATTGGTAAATTTACCAACAATTTGTTTGCGAAGAGTTAATATTATAGATTCGTACTAATGAATCGTTTGTACTATCTCTGGTCCTAATCTGATAGTACGTACCAATGATTCGTTGTGAAATTTCATTAGTATTTTTCTCAGTGAGGATACACTCAGATGGCGCTTACTTGGATTAAAACATCCAAGTACACTTAAATCACCTGTTTACACTATCCAAGTAGCATTCAAGTAGTCATCCAAGTGTACTTGGATAGTGTAAACCGGGCTTCGACCCCGGTTTTTTACAATGTCCCGAAGGTGATAGCGTATTGAATGAATCGGCTCTTGTCCAATCACTCGGGTTAAGCAACAAAGGACGCGATCAGTTCTTAGATTGGTAAGCATTATAATAATAAATGTACTGATATGGAGTTTTTTTTAATCGTTTTGTTGTTATAATATAATTCTAAAGATGAAATAGAACTATTGTTTTCATTTTACACACCTAATATTTATTTTATCGCTTATTTATGTCTCTTAATTATTGAAGGTGGGTCTATCCAGTATGAAAATTTAAGACACGCCACTGGTTTTTTTTATATATCCAAACTCTAAGCCACACTCTTTCGTTGTATAGATGCTGTCTTTTGACACAAGCTCGTCTATGTAAGTTGAATTATCTAGTCAAACTTATAAATTGTAAATTAAATTTGTACGTCTCCTTGAAACGCATGTCTACGGTCTGTGACGAGCAGAACTCGTGTATAAATCTATTTTTATATACCTGCCTAGTTTGCAAATTATCCCTCCGTTCGTGAGTAGAGAAGTTTATTTATTTATTTTATTGAACACGACAAACGATACAGATATAACAAAACGATACAGATATAACAAAACGATACAGATATAACAAAACGATACAGATATAACAAAACGATACAGATATAACAAAACGATACAGATATAACAAAACATACCCTGTAAAGTAGCTATTTTGAAGTTACCCAATCTGCGAATTAAGGTATCGATTTGGGTTAGTTAGATGTCATATTTTTTCCATTAATTTGGTCATTTCGCAAAATTGTTTGTACAAAATCATAATGTATTTTTCTACTACTTTTGTTTGATTTTGTACGCTATAGTTTTATTATAATTATGTAATTGGCAGTCTGCTTTACACCTGAATACTTTCCTTTATTAAAAGTGTTACAAATACCTGCTTTTACAGAAAATGAGTTAAGAATTTTGTTCACTAGGCTTTTATAATGTAATATGTGAATGGAAGAATATTTAACCTACTACTGACTATCAAAAATTAAATATCTATCAATGTTTAAAAGAAAGTGGTGTTAGTTACACAATTTATAACCCAAGAATGGCTGTACCAATTTGAATGATCTCTGATTTGTTGGATTCTTCTCCGCCCTGAATAGCCAATAGGCTATTAAAATATCTTACAAATTCACAGGAAGAAAAATTACGAAGAAAATTATTTATGCCATACATTTGATAAAAACTTAAATCTAAACATTCTCCTTATAGACACAAGTTTCGTGTAAACGTGGGTTGATGAGTAAGAGTTGATGGTTGAGCGTTGTAAGTTGATACATAATTTTATTAAAAACCTTTCTATCTGCAACAAAATAATATGTATCATAAGTGAGTAAACAAAAATCAATTAATAAACAAACATATAGTTTAGAAAAAATGTTATTTATGCATTTGGCAGTAATATTGAGAGAGTTTCTGAATATTATGATGACGAAACATTGGTTACGTATGGAATCGCTTAGCATTTGGTTTAAGACATAACCATGACACTGGATTTTTTTTTAAATGCCAATAACAAAACTGACATTTAGGATGGATGGCACATCTCAGCGCTGGATTTGTAAATTATAGTTTTGGAAATAGTTGTCTTTTACAGAATACTCGAAAACTTCCAGAAAATAATGTAACACTAGGTATAATATTTTTTGCCGGTGATGCCGCCACCGAATATTTATTTCAAGTTTGCTCCGTGCTAGAAAGTAATGTTTTTTAATATATAAGAAAATATCGAGCTGCAGCATTATTTTAATCTTATAATACGTTTTCGTGAGTATTGATTTCCAGAGCGTCTTCACGACTTGTTATTTTAAGCGGGGTTTATGGATACATTTTCGCTGGAGTCGATGACAAGGGGTGTTAAAATATCATTGTGGAAGATATAAAAGGAATTTAGTGGAGTAAATAAACCTCCATTTACAAAATACAAGAGACAGAGTGAGAGAGAGATATTCAATATAAGAGAATGCTATCAAAAATTTGTGGTTTATTTTGTACAAAAGAGCAATTTGCTACACCGATTACGGGTTTAATATAATTTCTTCGATGTTTTTGGGTACTTTAATAAGCAATTTCTATTTTTATTCTCAAGAACATTTGTAAGCATTTTTGTTTTTTAAGTATTATTTTTTCTTTGTTCTAGTAAACGTATGATATTTATTGAAATAATAAACCTTTCAAAAAAACTACGCATAGTTGAATTTTATATGTCGTAATCATACATTTCAATTTACGATAAATAAATTGAACAAAATAGTGTTTGCTACAACGAATTACAAGTATAGAAGTACTTGCTATAATAGTTCAATAGAAAAAAAGAAGATTTAAAAAATAACTAGAGGTAATTCCACTCGAGTAGACAAAAAAGTTGAATTACAAGAAATATAGTCAAAAACCAACAAATTCTTATCATTCTCATTTATTCAAAATAAATTTTACAATATCAAAATTATTCTCATTAAAAGGTTCAAATAATATTGTAAATATTACAAGGACAATATATTCATACGAGTATTAATTTCTGTTAAAAAATACATCTCCCTACGAACCAACAAACATTTTCATGTAGGAATTTAGCTCTCTAGGAAATATAGTAGATACTTAGTAGTTACCAGTTTCATATTACACTATAATTACTACTAATACACTTATATTAGCAAAAAAAACATTTGTAACGGGTATAGGAAAAGATCCTACAACATTGTCAACTGATAAACACGTATTCATATTATTTGACACTCTACTTTTTGTATGGCTTTGGCTTGTATTAATGATAATCATTCGAAATCCTTGGTTCCCGTCCAGAAAGCCATTGCACCGCCTCTGGGGTCGACCTATGGATATCTATCTATCTTCCTTGTACTTTCTTCGCGGGCACTCCTCCACCAGATGTTGAATTTTTTGAGGGAGGATGTACTATACCTTCTCGTGGTATCCCCTATAAGAAATGCCCTAAAAAATTAACAGAAGACAAAAAGAAAGAAATAAACTATTAAATACACAAATTATTTGATGTTATGAGTAAATACATTTATGAACAAAATTTTATATTTTGTTTCGATAATTTTATTTAATAAAAATGTATATATATATAATGAGTTACAATCCATTGGATTGGTCTGCAACGAGTTTGGTTTTTCTTCTCCATTCGTCTCTATTCTCAGCCAGTCTTTTCAGCTCTACGTATGAGCCACAGTTCATGTCCCTCTTCAGTTGGTCCATATATGCGTCTCTTGGTCGGCCTCTGCCATTTATCCCCTCGGTCTTACCCTCCGCTATGGCGATGAGTAGTCCTGGGTGCCTGATGTTGTGGCCAATCCAGTTAGCTCGTTGTTGGCTGATTCTCTTAAGGAGTTGCCTTTTTTCGCCTACCCTGGTTAATACTTCTTCGTTTCCGACGTGCTCTGACCAATGGATCTTAAGCATGCGTCTGTAGCACCACATTTCAAAGGCCGCCAACCGTCCGCTTTCACTCTTGCTGATGGTCCATGTCTCACATCCATAAAGCAGAATGCTCCATACAAAGGCTTCTAATAAAAATGAGTATTCATATAAACACCGATATCATAAAATTCTAAGAACCCAATGACAACCTATCCCGTATTCACCCAAAGAAACGTAAAGTAAGCATGTAGATAGTTACCGGATACCCAGCTCTTGTCTAATCTATACAATTATACGTATAATGTATGTAATGTTTTTCCTTTTTGAAAGTGCTTTGTGTTTCAACTGGGGATTGTTTTATGTCTGGGATGGTGTACGCGTCTACTCTTTTAAATATTTTAATGTACGAATGGTTTTTATGTTGTTTGTTTCATATTATTATTATTATTTGTTGTTTTGTGTTTGTATAAAAAATTAACGAGGCTGGATTCAAAGCACGATATTATTTCTGAATACTCAAAGCCGCGCTCTATGGGCGGTCTGTACAAATTTGTTTACAACTCAAGATGTGTAGCTGTAGGTATATCGTGTACTAGACTAGAACATGGATTCGCAAAGGTATTTGACATCATTCTGTAAAAAAAGCTAAGCGTTTGTGTCATAATTTTTGACATCGACCAAAGAAATAGCGCAAACGCTTAAAAATTAAATGTCAATCAGTTATTAATTTAAATATTATTAGGTACATAAAATATTTATAATTTATTTTCAAACAATGAGTTAGATTACATATATTAATTAAATATTTCTATGCAAATGAAAAATTCTAGCATCAGATATGTATAACTTAACTTTTAGCATTTACATACACCAAGGATTTTTTTAATGTAGTTAATATACACCTCCGTTTATTCAACACATAAAATAATAATATTTTTTTTTATTTCACGTATGTAGATTCTCGTTTAAACTGTAATATCTTTGTCAAAAGTTATATAAACGAGACAAAATAAATAAATATAGTTTGCTATTTTCTGTCATGGCTAATTGATGAGGCATAGAAAAACAAACAAATCTACGTATATATTTGCAAACGCATTCACTTATTTATTTATGGAAAGCATTTTAAGTGTATTTGCTTTTTTCAAGATTGTTCGCTTTCAGTTTTCACCTGTAAATATGATGGCTTTTGATTAAAGTTTACATTGTCATTTTTTAATCCTATTTATTTTCAGCTGTCATTTCAGTTTTTAACGGTCAATGAATAAATATATACAAATCTATCTATACCCTCACGCCGTGTCCTAGAAAGGGTAGGCAGAGAGAACGAAACGCCATTTAGATTTATCATTACAAACTTTCACATTCTTCCAGTTGTACATGCATGCACGATACATGCACGCCGATTTCTTTTACTCCACACGCGGCCGACCTTAAGCATTTGATCCACGAGATCAAGACACGTGGTTCTCGGGCATTCGCGCTTCCTCACACTCTTTCAGATAAATACATCCTCTTCGTCATTCTTTAATCTTGCATTCGCTCAACATGTCGAAACCATCGCAACTTATTTACACGCATTCTATCCACAACACTCTTCAACAATAGGTCGAAGTGCACCGTTCACTCTAGCACCGGCAACTTTTCTTCTTTCGATGTCCTTATCGTATCTTCTATCCCTCGCAAACAGACTTCCCAAATACACATACTGTTAAAGAAAACGTGTGTTGAGTAAAAACCTTAAAGTGTTCATTCTTTATTTTATGTATAAACCCTTTTCTACAATTTTCAGCATTTTAAAATGAGTTCAAATGAAAGACCATTATGTTCAAACATTTTTTCATATGTTATATTTTCAGCAATTTTATAATCATTGTATTAAAAATGTCACGTGACCATGAAGACAAAAATAAATAAGGTTTTTTAACTGAATAGTCGTTTATATTGCCTTCCAAATAGTATTTTAGAATAATACTTCTGTAAGAGGTTGTTTGTTTCGATTCAATCTATATTTGATTTGTAAAGTTTTATGTAATATACCTAATCTCAACTTGATGCCTCTTTGGACGTGAAAACTTGAACAGAATTTCAATCGCAACTTGGTTATTTATTTTGCAAAAAAAATAACTTTGAAACAAAGTTTTTATTGCTTTCTGAAAATTTGAATATCATACATATTTTTTTTATATTTGATGCTTTTCTCTCTCGAGCTTACGAATTTCGTTAAGGACTTTAAGGGATCAATAACTTTTATATTAATTTCATTACATTTAATCATACATTTTAGATTTTTTGCGATGAGAATTGATTATCAGTCTCTTTTCTTAAATAATCCATCAGATTATATAAAAAAAAAATCACCCTTCAATGAACTTGATGAAGTCATTTTCGAAGTTCAAAAATCGGCAACATGTATTAAAATTCTTTGGATTTTTTCGCATAGTTTCTTAATCACTGTTAGGTTTCTTTTGCCAGCTATTCAGACCTCTCTACCCTCAAAGTCATGGGTTTTATGCTCAGTACGAAAAAATAGAATTTTACTTATTTTTTAACAGAATATAGCACACATGTGACAAATCTATCCAGATTACCTTCTCTTTGTTAAAATTATTTTCAAAATTAATACAATGCAATATGAAATGAATAAATGTATAAATTATTTAAAATGAAGTCTTTTATTCATGATAGTTCTAAAGAAAGTTCACCGATGTGGGTCTAGTTTTTAGGAGAATTCATAAATTAACTCCCAAAGCACGGGAATGAACGGGATATCTATCAAAAAACAATAATTGATTAAGCGTAGAAACACCTTTAAATGTCACAGAATGAATATGAATATCATAACTTATTCACTTATTCCTGAACATCAAGTATTTCAACACTCATATAAAATATATTTATCTTGTAGATCGGTGACAGATATTGTTGTCTAGAGAAATAATCATATTTACGTTTTATCTACAGGTGTAATCTTGTCGATTCTATTTTTGTGTTACACAGTTTACGACAAAACCAAGTTTGCCGAGTGACATAAATGTCTGACGCTAAATTTAAACATTAAACTGGGAAATTATCAACGACTTTGAAACGAAAAAACAAATATTTGCTCAAAGTGTACAGTTTGAAAAGGATATTGAGGTTGACTTAATCTTATTGTTGGTGGCAGATAATATTAAAAAAGATCGTTACATTTTTAATAAGTAATCAATCTTTGTTATTTTCTGCGATATTTTAAGTGGGGCAACCAGCAAACTAGTTAATGAAATAAATATGCAAGTTTTCTTCTCCGTGCCTATAAAAAATAGACATTAAAAATGGATGACATATCGCTTCAGATAGAAAAGGACATTCGTCGTTTTTTTTTTTAAAGATATATCTGGGTTTTTGTTATAAACCCAAACACAACCTTATACACCTTTCACAGCTTTCAAGCTATTGAACACAATAAGTTGAATTTATCACAGTAAGTTGAATTGTAGATTAGAGTGGAAGACCTATTCTTTTCGATTCCGCGGAACAAATACAGCTTTAATACTTAGAAATAAATACTCTCTATTTATTTTTCCTATTAATTTGAAGAACGGATATTTCGTTGTCTGAGATAAATAATTTAAGCTTTGAAAATATGAGACAAGAAGCAATATTATAAATAGACTTTAAATAAGACATTAGCTTTTTGACTGATAGTAAGAATATTAATAAAAACATATTTGTTTGCATATGATTGTTGACTAAGATTTTGTGACATTACATTATATGGAACTCTTCGCTTTTTGTCTAGAAATAGATAGTGATAAAAGAAAAACTATTTAATAATTTTCAAGGAAGACAGAATGAAAAATACCTTGTGAAATAAAAGAAAATGAGAGATATCGTCAATTCTATATGAATACCAGTATTTTAGGTTTAAAATTTAAATTTTCATAATCGATTTTCTCAGAACCGCTTCATTTATTCGGCCTTCTCTAAGTTTATTGTTCTCCATAAAATTGATTTGTAATTAGATGAGATAACTTTTCCTACAACGCTTTATTTTTTGTATTCTAGCCATGTCTTATATTAAGTTTAAGGGCTTATCTCAATGAAATTATTCTGAGCCACTCGTATAGGAATGTCTTACCTTTTGTTGACACGGAGAGGATGACTTGCATGTTATAACATCCCGTTATACCGTTGGCTACCTGACTTATGGGATGTGCCGTGATGCGGTGATAGAATGAATGAATGTCGGATCTGGGATACCGGGATACTTAAGACAAAAATCCGCTTTTAGACATGTGTAATAATTTGACATATCTCAGTTTCTGGTGACACTAAGTATTTTACAACATCCATTTTTAAAGACTGTGCTACTTGACGTCCCATTTATTTTTGTTTGAAATAATCACATAAATACTCTCCTAAAAAGATCCAATAACTTTTTTTCTCTATTCATAACTTTTGCTGTGATACTGATAATTGTATTGTTTTTTTTGTGTTTTTTTGAATTTTTATTATGATTGTTGTGTCTTTTCTATACTTGTGTGTACACGTTTCTATACTTGTACATCATATATTATGAACTATGTATGTAAATATATAACATGTAAAAGGCTAGCGCCGTGAATTGTTAATAAATTAATAAATAAATAAATGTGTAAGTGAACAATATAATCTATTATTATTATTATTATTTCTTTGTCTTAAGAGACCGTTTTACAGACTATTGAAGACTTTGTGATCTATGAAGCATCTTTCAGACGTCAAATTAACGCACTTGAAAATATGCTGTCTTGTCTTAAAAATAACAAATATGTAGTTTGAAAACCTTCGTATAGATTTCGGGGGACTAGACGCGATTCCAGATTAAATTTGCGTCATGAGCAATTCTCGTCTTGTAGAGAATCTCCACATCAAGAGATTCTATTTAGAATTTTGTGTTAATTACTTATTAACCGCACTTATTAGTAAGGTACTTATTCAGTTGTTCACCTCTCCTAGGTAGGGAATATTATTTTACATAAAATAAGGAAATGTGGGCCGATCCTACATCAAACCCTTTCTGAGGAGCAATTTGCAATTCAAGCGTCTTACACTAAATTCCAAAATAGTCACCAATCTCATTGAAATGTTTAGGAACAATGGTGAAATGTGGAATTTCTAACCAATATTGTGACCACAGGTTTAAGAATTAGAACTTGAATCCTACATAACAAATTACTCAGGCTCTCATGCTTGGGAGAATTTATATCTGCTCTCTTTCTATAATATTATTACAGTTTATCTCATAAGTAGGGTAACTAGCTGCATATAATAAACATACATGTCGTTCTCTTTATGCCAAAAATAAGTATTTAAGAATTCCTTCGTGAGGCATGCCATCGTCGCTGAAATGAAGATGATTGATTGATTTGTGATTTAACGATTTTTTTCTTTAACAGGATATTTGAACACTTACAAAAAATAGTGGGAGACGGAGAATTTATATTTTACTAGCTGACCCGGCAACCGTTGTTTTGCCATATACATTATTTCTAAGAAATATTTTTTTAGAAAAAAGGGCTTAATGGTAGAAGGGTGAAAATTTAGTGCTGTATGTATTTTTTAATGCCTCACCATAAAAAAATAAAATAAAATAAATTATCCAAAAAAAAAACGGAATTTAAAAGAACAATCTTTAACTTTTAGGGGTATGAAAAATAGATATTGGCTGATTCTCAGACCAACCTAATAAGCACACAAATTTTCATCAAAATCGGTCTAACCGTTTCGGAGGAGTATGATAACAAACACCGTGACACGAGAATCAAACAAGAGAATTAAAATATTAATAAACCGTCAACTAAACGGATAAAGAGGAGTCCTTGGACTCCTGCAATATCCGAGAAATAAAGTTATTTCAACATATTGTAGACACGAGAATTTTATATATTAGATTAGATTATTCTTTAACTGTTAAAAGACTCATAAACTTACACTAAATTCAAGACTTCGTCGTTGTGACAAATAATTGTCTAGTTATGTATATCTCTAGTGTTAGATGTCTCCCTAATATATATATATGGACAATTTGTAAAGCGCCGTTTACTCATAACATGACCTCAAGGGCGCTGTATATCGTATCCATCACCCGAAACTCCCAGCAAAAAGGTGTGTCTTCAGCCCTCTTTTAAAACTCTCTCCATTCACCTCCTCTCGCAGACACAGAGGCAGCTTGTTCCAACATCTGGGTCCCGCAACACTAAACGCACTATCTCCAAAGCCTGTTTTGCGAGATCGAGATGGCTCAATCAGTCTGCATTTTGCCTCACCCTGTGCTGAGCGAAGCATGAGCCTATAGACTTCATTCATCTTCCAGATTTTTTTATTTCAAGATTTTTTTCGAAAAAAAGGAGTGATAAACATGCCTTTGTTATTCAAAATGATTTCGTATAATATAAATTAACATGGATAGTGTTTTTATATATAAATTTATTTTTCGGTAATTTTAGTTTTGTCTTTGGACATTGTCTTTCCTTATAATTTTTTACTCCATTCTGTTTTGAGCTACATTTTTTATACCCCATATAGATTATATATTTCCATAAATAACGGTCACCTTATAAAAAAAAGAAAAAAAAATTGGAAAAAATGTGTGGAATTCCCCTGTGTCCTGTTACCATTCTCTAGATATCACGTGTGTTGTGCCTACGGGTGCTCTACTATATAATAGTATAGAGTTACTCTGATCCACACTCAAACCACCCTCGCAAACTCATCCCTTATTCGTCTATTTATTCCTACGACCAAATGGAGAAGTTAGAACTCTTAGCTTTAAGCAAAAATTCTCGATTACGAATTTTCTTTTGTTTGTTGATATGTTCGTTTTATTTTTGGAGAATTACTTGTATTTCGGAATATTGGAAAATTCTTTTAATCTGAAAGCCCAATAAGATATAGGATCATCATAGAACTGTAATAATATATTCTCAGTTTATCTGCGCTACTAATGGATTTATTCTAATGTATGATAAACAAGAGTATGAAAACAAAATTCATAGGAATGTTTTCATTCAGTAATACTAAATCGTACGATATAATAAAATAAAGTCAGATGTCTTCATTTCAGCGATAAGGTATGCCATTCATTCTGTAATGTCTTTATTTTTATTTTTACTGAGAGGATGACTCGTTTTAACATGCCGTTGTGCCGTTGTTAACCCCACTTATGGGTAATGCCGTGAATAAATGAATGTCAGATCAAGGATACCGAGATATTTGCAGACGAAAAACCGCTATCATTTATCTTTCTCTTTAAGTTGTAGTATAGATAAAAGATTTTTTAACAAAGATGTATGTATTAAATTAAAATAAAACAATACCATATTCTTTACAGTTTACCAAAGTAACGTAAGATGTTTGATACAAAGTTTCTACCGCATAGTTGAAACTATGCACAACTTGCAAAGAGATAAAGTCACCATTACTTTATGTCATGTTTTGTTTTAGACGTTTCTGACTACATCTATAAACCACACATGGTGGCTTGTATTAAGAGATAAGAATGGAATATCCATGGTTAAGAGTAAAATTATTTTTTGAGATTATTCTATGGCTTTTTATTTAACAGTTTCAATAAAATATGGTATTTAAAAATATTTCTTGTTGTAACATCGAAACTCGATCGAAGTAAGCCTTATAATTACATGTCTATTAAATATATATTTTTGTATAACTTACTTTGATAAATATATTTTTTAGTTTCTCATTTATGAGAACACCAGTTTTAATTTAAATCAAAAACATTAAAATGATGAATTCCTACATATCAATGAATTCGTGAAAATTCTCGATGACTAGAATATCTTATAATTTGTTTATCATCTCTCGTTGCCTCTATTTGACCCGACAGCATGTTATGATTAGAAGTTTCTATACAAGGATCTACTCATTGCTTGTCTAAAAGTACGACAGATGAGAGTTGAGGGTAGTGTACCAACTATGCACAGTTTCTGAACTTAGGCTATCAATCATTTTTCCCTCTTCTTTCTGAGGAATATACTCTACAAAGCTCTTCAAAATTTTGATGAAATGCTCATACAAAATGTTTATAAAGAGTTGATAAATATACTTATTTAAACTTTATGAGTTAAGGTTATAACTGAAAGTTATAACCTAAGCTCGTAATACGTATTTTATACCGTGGAAAGAATGAATGAGAACAGAATGACCAAGAAGATTTATTTGGCTGAGAGGACTGGTGCGCGGAGACGTGAACGTCCGAGGATTAAATGGCAAGACCATTTAATCCTCGGACGTTCATGTGTTGAAAACATTGAACAGGATAGCATGTATGAGGAATTGTATGACAGTGATGGAAGCGAAAGATGTATGCAAGGATAGAAGGAAGTGGCGCTCGATCCTTTCTGCCTACCCCGCGAAGGAAGCGGCGTGATGTTATTATATTATGTATGTTATAACTTGCACAGACTTATAGGTAAAAATAAAATAGTGACCTTGGTCACTGTCTATTTTTGATGTAGTATAACTTTTGTTTGGGTTTTCAGATATCAAATATTCACCTCACAGTAAGTGATCAGAAACTTGTTTTTTTTTTGTTTATAATCAATGAATACTAAAGATAATGATGTACATATATTACCAACTGATGGTTCGTTTATGTTAAATTAGTGAAAATAAAGTGCTCGTATATAATACTTCTACTTCTCCGGGACTTTGTTGGTAGCGAACCACCTTTCTGGAGTTTCCACTCACATCATCAAGCATGCATAAAGTGAAATAAAATTATTAACATATAAGATTATTTAAACGTATGTAACTGAATAGGAGCCTCTACAATGCATCAGCATTCAAGAAATAGAATTGAAAAGCGTTTCGATATTCTGGCATTTGCATACCTCTGTATGATTGAGTGAGAATTAAGTTTCTCATTTTAAAATATATATTAAAAGAAATATTTGCGCTCACTCATAAGCATTTTCATTTAAAATTAAAAAAATATATATATTATAAACAAGTAAAGTTATTCTAGTGATAAAAATTAAACGTAGAAATATCATGAAATTGCTAAGAAAAATAAATCCAGTAGGTTCTGAAAAAAATGATGTTCATTAACAATTTACTTATCAGCTTTCACTAAAATTACATTTAGCTATAGAGACTTGTTTTTATATTACTATCAAATCACGCTTTCAAGTGAAATTTGCGTACAATAAAATGAAAAAAGATACAATAATGATTTTCTTGGTATTCGATACAGATTATTAAAGGCAAAATAATATTTACGAAAATTGTGACTGAATTCAAAATACAGAGATCAATTTTCTAAATTTTTTGATTCATTAAATAAGTTTGAACTTTTTCAGTGTTGATTTTTTCTCACTCTTGGCCTACTACTATCGTCTTCTTCTCACCTCACTCCCGTCTTCTCCTGGAAGAAAGACTATTCCATTCTTTCCGTACCTCTCGATTTTGCGCCGTTTTCATTCAGTTGACACCAGCTTGTCAATTGATGTCATCCCTCCACTGCATTGGTAGTCTTCGTATGCTTCTGGATATTGCTCATGGTTTCCAAGATGTAAAAAAGACTTTGGCTATTTGTCATACTCTCATCTATCCCTGAGTAGCAGTTGTAAAAATCTGCAAATTTATATCTTTTTATCCAGTTATTAAATTTCTGAACTAAAACTGTGGTAATATAGGGGGACTCTTGTGGTCCATATTTCATTTAATTTTAATTGCTGTAATACTTGTTGTGTTGACTGTTTGTTCCCTTCGAGAAAATAAATGAACATAAACATGCAAAAAGTTAAGCTGATAACTTTATAGATTGATCTGTAGGTATGCATTATATAAACTTTTTCATATTTTTTTTATTTTACAGAATGTCTGTTTTTATATTTTTTATCGAAGGTTTTCAAAAAAAAGATCAAATGTATACATGAAATGCCATTAAATTATAATATTCTCTAAGCCGTCGCTTGTCGTCCTCAAACACAACACGATTTATATAGGCTGAACTATATGACCTCAATGTTTATTCATTTATCAAGATTTTTGAAACAAATTTATTTCTGTGAAATTAAAAAAGGATTTTAAAAGCGTGCGTTTTCATGCGATAATCAAAACGTTCTCAGAATTAATATTTCTTTATGAAATATAATGACATATTTAATATGATGGTTGTATTTTTTTTAAATTTTAGAATAGGAATTAATTAACATATGTATGGTTGACGTTACATTATTTTCTTTATTTAAATAACAATGTGGACTATTTTAAAATATATAACACACTAGATCTAAGTATATATTTACAGGACTTACTTCACTGTATCTTCTAGTAAGTGTTCTTAGGTGATTGACTTTGTTTTGTTTATTAAACCTTGTTAATTATATCCTAAACAAGATTTGTGACTGATGATAGTTAAAACGAAGCGACATTGATCAGTCTGTTCGTAGAAAAAATGCGTTTAAAAAGGAGTCTTCGGCTTTTGATATATTCATTTATTTATAATATGAAGGGGCAACCACGGAAAACTTTGAAAAGAATACAGTTTTTTTTGTTGTAATGACTATGATGGTCGTGGAAATTGATCCTATATGTTGAAAAGCGGCCTTAAAGAAAAATCATCATAATACGGCGCTATATAAATTGTCATACTGTTATTATATTTTTTTTTACAAATACATAAATTTCCCAATATTCCGATATTTAAACGCTAATATTTTTTTAAAAATAAAATACTAGAAAAATCCTAACAACAAAATTCAGACAGTGACGCCTCGTGCCACGTAAATTCAAAATGAAGATTATCCTTTTAAATTTCACTACACGTTCATACAAGCCTAATTTCATGGTAAAAGCGACAAAAATAATATTATGTGACCATATTATAGATAGGAAGATGGACGGATGAGCGGTGTGTTAGTCGGTGTACGCCAGGCATCCATTAACTTTTAAAATTTATTGCTTTTCATGTTCGCTGACCAGCCTGCATTATGCAACTGCAGCCAAAAATTATACTATCAAAAAAGCGGAACATCAAGTATTCCAAAATATTTAAATATCGTTGAATTTTTAAAATAGAAGTGTTCAAAAAAACATTAACTGTCGATTTTGTCCAATCTTTTTTTTAAATTTCAATCTCCATATAAAACGGCATATCCCACAAGTGAAGCAGTCAGTGGAGCAAGCTATTCTCTCTGGATTCATAAAAAATTGAAGCGTTTAGGATGGGCGATATCATTAGCGTTATTGTAAATTATGCCGACAAAAATAAAATTATGAGAACCCCTAAAATAGAAGATTCCATAACTTCCACCCATAAGCTATTATTATTTATGTTATAATCATTTCCGTTTTATGAAAGTTATGTATTTGGATTTTTCATTATATTATTAAAAAAATGCCTTCTTTATTTTCTGATTATAAGTATTTCAATATTTGAATTTTTCAGAAACATGTTTAATGCCATGAAGGTTTATGCATTTCACGTAAATATTGGCATCAGCATCGTACATTTTTGTAGGGAAATAATTTATGAAGTAGTACTTTTCAAAATGATATTTATTTACTAAAAAAAAAATACTAACCCTTCCCCTCAATGCTCCCTTCGGAAATATATTTTGAAAACGAGTCTTTTTATTCAATGCCATATAACAATTATTTATATCGTTAAACTCTTTATAAAATGGCGTATTTTGAAAAAGGTCGCATGGGCCATTGAAAATCGTGAGAATGAAATAATTTCCAGAAAATTATGTTACATTTTCTGGAAATTATTTCATTCTTATTTCGTTCCATAATCGTTGTAATATTATTTCATTATATTACAACGATTATGGAACTTTAAATTTAAAATCATAGTTTTACGTCTAAAAAATTTAATGAAAAAGATTGAAAAAAA
The DNA here is from genome assembly GCA_947579605.1 of Athripsodes cinereus. Lineage (NCBI taxonomy): Eukaryota > Metazoa > Arthropoda > Insecta > Trichoptera > Leptoceridae > Athripsodes > Athripsodes cinereus. The sequence continues at coordinate 12,184,141 of OX388322.1, forward strand.
ATATCCATAAAATTTTCCTTATTCAGATATAAATCAGAAGCATCGCCTGAGGTTTAATGATCCTTTACATTCATTTATGTAATCTTGCCAATTTTTTATAATCTGTCATAATTTGTCGGATCATTGAAGAGAACTGAATTTTCTTTAAAGATTTTTTATGTCTATGATTATTTTTGCAATCATACCTTCAATCAAAATTTGATAGGGATGAAATGATATTTTTAGTAATAAACATCAAGCGAGTTTTTCAAGATGATTTGACATTTTGTCAAAATTTAATTAATTACTATATCTAGATATAAATAGTTTATTTGGAAGAATAAAGTCAATCAAAAGTTTACGCATTTTGTGAAGATTTTCGCCCAGAGGTTTATGATAGTCGGCAAGATCATCTCTAATAATATATTTTTCCAATATAATTGAAGTCAGAATGTAAAAAATAATATGAAAACTATAGCCCGTCATAAAATTATCCTGAATAAACTATTTTCGTTTTATTATTCATAATTCATGGGTTAGTTGGAAGATATCGCGCTTTTGCGATAAACTCGCCCATTGCACAAAATTTATTTGTTTAGTTTAAATTGTTTATATTATTTTGTTGATTTTTTGTGCAAGTAAGGTTTTCATTATTTTTATTTATTTATACCCAAGAGGATCGTGAAAGATCGGAAGAAAAAAGTAGTCGGTAGTAAAAAATGAAATAAAATCAAATAAAAATTTATTATTAAATATAATTATCAGAATGTACTACTACTACTATACCATCACGGCATATCCCACAAATGGGGCAGCCAGCAGACCAGCTGCATATCAGGATGTAGCCAGGATCAATTGCTTTTAATAAACATGCATATCAATGAAAATAAAGACATTCAGGATGGGTGACATCTTCATCACTGAACTAAAGATATAACATGTCTTAAAACATGGTACATACATCTTCTTCCCCTTGTCCTAGTTGGGTCGGGGGCCCATTGCGCCTAGGTACCTTCTCCAGAGATCCCTGTTCACCGCCGCTTCCAGGACCTCTGGCCGCTCCAAACCAATCCATTCAACACACAAGTTTGACACCTGGCCTTACCAGCTTCTTCTAGGGCGACCCGCCGGTCTTCTGCTCTCTCCCACAACTTCCAAAGATCTAAGTGGCAGTCTGTCTTCTGGCATGCGGAGAACGTGACCCAGCCATCGCAACTGCGACCTCTCTACATGGAGTAAAACGTAAATCATGGTATTTTACGAAAACCTGCCTCTTTACAATACATGAGAAAAGTTATAAAATAAAATGGGAAACCTCTTCTATACAACACACGAGAAAACTTATAAAATAAAATGGGAAACCTCTTCTTTACAATACACGAGAAAACTTATAACATAAAATGGGAAACCTGCCTCTTTGCAATACACAGAAAACTTATTCCTTACCAGGGACTCCACGGTGTTAAGTAAATTAAAAATGGATACACTGTGTGGATATTAAACGTTGCTTTTCCCTTTAAAACTTGTTACCAATTTTTTACTATTTTGGTATATTTTTGTAAAGTACTTACCACCAAAATAGAAAAAGAGTTTTTTTTAATACACTACAATATATAAAATATATAAACTCTGTTAACTTTAATACAGTTTAAATATAAACAAAAGACCTTGTGAATTACAAAGTAAATTTTGAGGTTAATTTAGAAAAAAGCACGATCATCGCTTTATGCAGCGAAAATTTTTAATAACAGTTTCTGAACGGGAGGGCAAAATAGTGCTTCACTAAAATTATTTTAAAAAGATAAAAGCGTTTCCATTTTATCCTCTCCTCCGTTAATCTGTTTGAATGGTCCGATACTGTGACGTTATCTAAGAGATGCGCAAAATGTTTTACATTAAGCAAAGTTGAAATATAAACATTTTAAAATAATTTTCTTCCCTTGAGCTACTGTAAAAGAATAAGACTAGAGTGTCTTGACAGACATTTTATATTTTCAATTCATTGATGAGATATGCCTCATGCATCCTAACGTCTTATTTTTAATTGTCACGGTGAAAACAGCTGATGTTTTATTACATACAATTGGTTATCTGGCTACAGCACTTACGGTTGATGCTGTAATGGTATACATCAGGGGTCGGCAACCTTTTAGCTGTGGTGTGCCAAGCCACTCTACCAATATGATTCAGGGTGCCGCGTTAATTCTTAATTATATAATGGGGTTCTAGAGGAGAAGAATTTTATACCAAATTTATCTTTTAAACATATTTATTAAAAAAATAACATTAAATTCTATTTTCGCGATTTCCCTGATTACTTTGTAGAGTGCCATTCAGAACCACATCGCGTGCCAAGCCTGGCACGCGTGCCATAGGTTGCCGACGCCTGGTATACATCCTTGAATAAAATAATTTAAATGTTTATTTTAAACACTTCGATACGAGAGATAAAAATAATCAAATCATCTTGTCTATCAGTTCAAAAAATAATTAATAAAGACAAAATTCATATCTTGAGAAGTAGATTTTAGCTAATTTCAAGAATAATGATTATGTAGAAAGGTGCGTATCCATTTTTTAAGAATAAAATATGTAAATGCAAACTTAAATAAAATTGAATTCAAACTGATTTTATCTCTGCTTCTTTAAGGCAGAGATTTAATACACTATATAGGTACCTACATATTTCAATAATATAAATAAGTTTGGGACTCTCAGCCAATCGAACTACATTGGCTGAGAGTCTCAGAGAGAGTGGATTTCAAACAGTTCCTCACGGTCCACAAAGTCTTGAGCGACACAGCACCTCCATGCATCAGCTTCCACTGCTGTCAAAAAACTCGTAGAACCAAACTGGGCAAACAATTTCGAATTCGCAGAGAGGAGCTTCAACGTTGCGGGACCGAACTGCCTGGAATCGATTACCAGCGGAGCTAAGAGAGAACCGACTGCATTCAGGAGCAAGCTGAAAACAATGCTGTTCAGGAGAAGTCACGGCACCCATGGGATGGTTACGGATCATTTCACGGCGTCAAATACAAATTGTCCATATTATTATTATTATGTTTGATTTTGCATGCCAAATATATTAAACGATCTCCTTAATGTTAATTCAACCTTACTCAGATTATCAAAAATAAATCATTGCGATGAATAGTATTTCCTGTTCATAATATTATTACTTGAAGTTTTTTTTCTTTTGACTATCTCATGAAACGAATTCACTTTTATATCATAACTAGTTGGCTTATCGTACCTTAACAATATATAAGTACTTTTTAATCTCTTCATTTTGCTTAGTCCAACGTACATACATATACGAGTACAAGTGATGTAGTTTGTTTTAAGCTAAGAGCTTGCTATACAAGTAGTTACTAGTGTTGCAAAACAATTCTTGTAGACTTTATATTAGATAATATGTATTATATAATTATGATTACCATCTAAAATTTGTTATTAGTCACGGCGCTTTTGGTACAAAGCTGGCTTAAGAAATAAAGTCAACTCAGTGGCGTGGCATCTATACAAGTCCAAAAGCCGGGATTTGCCTAATGTTTTAAGTTTAAAAAATATAAAAGTAATCGTTAGTAATTTTACATCTTCCACACCACCTTGAACAAACATACAGCACTTAATATAACGCAAGGGGGCTTTTAATAGTGCAAAATAACGCACGATAACGAGCAAACTTTAAGATTGAAAGAATATTATACTCATTATTAATTATTATTTTGGTACTAGGGATCACGATTTTGAATGACTTTGGTACTAAATAAGATTAGAAGTTTTATCTAACACTAAGTTAGAAAACACTTAACGATCTCAGAGATATTATTAATATTAATTTCAGAGAAGATTAAGACACCATGTCATGATATCAGGATAATCACGTTGTGATAAAATCGTTTAGAACGAAGATATGTAAGAGAGATATTATGATTATGACATTCAGCTCCCATCTCACTTTTTTTAGATCATAACATAAAGTGGTTTCTTCAGTCATTTATATACTCATACTAACTGAAAGTTAATTCGAAAATCAACTACTACATATTTATTATAGATTTTGGAGTGTTTTAGGTATTAACTGCATTGGCAAATATGTAATTATTAATTTATCAACAAAAAATTGCGTGCTTTCATTTATGAAATAAACGACAAGTTACATTTTACTTGTTGGCAGCGGTAATAACAATCATAGCAATGCTGTAATTAATAAGAAATCTTTGTTTATGTCACAATAAATAAAAAATATAATGTATTATCATCCTCCAAACAAAACTTAATTGTAATTAGAGGAAAACAAATTATCTTAATTTAATAATAACTTAGCAAAATTATCATCGTTATCTGTGATTTTTTTGGTTTCTTGGTTCTGATGTTTAACCTCAAATAGGCTTTAATTAAAATGTTGCGACTCATCTTTATTATACCTACATGTATTTTTTTTATCCCGTGGAACTACCGGAAAGGAATAGGCCCCCACGCTTTTGTGTAAGGTTTCGAGTGTTCTGAAAGAAGAAGGTTTTAATAAAATACCATGAATTTTATATCTTCGATTCAAGTTTTACGTATGCCAACAATTCTATGTAAAATTCTTTTACTTTTGTAGGCCACGGATTCGCATATATTATTTGCACGCATTGCCGTTACGCTGTCACGCTGTATCTAGGTGGACAACTTTATTTTTTAAGATGAATCTGGATTTGAATAAAACCCAGATATAATCCAGACACCCTCATTATTAGTTATATGTTCGTTAATGTGGAGTTACCCGTCAGCGGGTGAAATCGAACACGGATGTCTCAATTCAAAAAACGAGATCCTAGCACAAAGCTACAGGCTTATTATATCACTTTATTATCCTAGAACCCTAGTTAAATAATCCAATTTATTTGCTTAAATTGACTGTATAATTGTAGAAATGAATTAATAAATATTATTTCTATACTTATGTATTATACGGTAGGTACCTGTATTTGTATATTTGTCTAATTTTTACTATGAGGAAATGTTATTCATAGAAAATTATTTGTGCAAAGAGATGAATGAATATTTTTACATTCATTTGAAAAGTACATAAATAATAAACAGGCTTGGTAAATTCATTCACTGTATCGGTGTTTAGGTAGTAGAATTTCTTTTGTCTTTCAATCTGATCCGATTGACAATGTCCTAACAAGACGAAAGACGTCGCTCTCGTCAAATAAACAAATAGTAGAATAAAACATTTGTTTTATTTATTTCGCAGGTTAAGTAAATATTTCATTTGTAAACAAAATATACTTCGTAAAATTTCTACCATTAGGTATATACTATCGTTTTTCACAAGTGAGATAACAAGAAGACGCATAAATTATTATTTATTGTACAACAACTGTAAATAATTATACAAAATAATTCAACTCAACTATTTAACAGTTAAGACCATGTTATTTAGGAGTGTGTAATGTAAAGTAAAAAGAAAAAAATAAAAAATTATGAACATAGAGCAGCATTGAGGTCATGTCCGAAAAATCAGAAAATAATCTTACAAAAATCCACCCAAGGCAGCATTTTCCCGCACTACTATTCCAAGTCGTTAAACACGTCAGTCATTGCACTAAATTGCTGGCAATGGAAAAATATTATAAAAACACAAGCAAATCTTCCTTGGGTCATTAAAGTTGTAGGATCTTACATATTCGTTGAATTACAAATCTAAAGTATCAATCTTTTTCACATACAGACTATCTTGGAAGGATTAACTGTGTAACAGTTGCAAAACATCTCAGTGGCATTTCCGGTAATGAAGATATGAATATGTCGCCGCTAGATACTTGAATTAGCTAGTTAACTGAATGGCTAGGCGGCTAGCTTATGTAATGCAGATATTCGACTGAATAGCTAGCTGAGGTCTAGCCAATTTTTTTAACGCAAAGTTTATCAATCATAGCACCTCAGTATCAAATAAAGAAATCAATATTCAACAATTGGCTCCTGACTCGCTCTTCTGGGACCATTATTGGAAGCCCATGATAGGGTGTGACAATAAAAAAAAGTGATAAGACTATACGTGTGATGTCCACGATAATGTTAAATAAATAGAAGTCCTTGGACTCCTGAAATATCCGACAAAATTTCAACAAGAAGACAATTAGAGATATTGTAATTTTATAAAAGAAAATAAAATCACACGTAACATACAAAATATAAAATATATATAGATAATGTATGATATTATGATAATTGTCAAATGTTGATGTATTGTAAGGGAGGAATAAAATAAAAAATCATTTTATTTCAATATGGCTAGCTTCGATCAGGCATAATGTTGAACGTATAGCGCCTCAGTGTGTTTGAACGAAACGACGAGCCGTTCAATTGATTGACCGACTACGACTGACTACACAAGCGGCGACAAATACATTGTCTAAGGCAGCAGTGAGCAGCAGTACATGGACCTGATTTTTTGGATTTATCTGTCACTATGAATGAACTCACGTGGATTATTACAACGAGAGGGAAGGACAAGTGGAATTCTATGTGGAACATAAAGGAACGACTTGATAAAAAAAAGTATTCAAGACTTCATTCCTTGAAAACCGCCATAGGAGAAGATTGACAAGAGAATTTACTACTACAATCTCGAGTATGCGTTAAGGGGACACTCATATTGATAGCCATTTATTTAAGATTTATATTGTGGCTTTCCCATACTGCGAATACGGATTGGATGAGGAGACAATGGATCACGTAATGTTTGTCCGCCCCATTGTAATGCTGAAGAAAAATATTTACAATCACCTGATATATTTTTCCAATTGAAATTGCGTTCTTTCTCTCGCTGGATCAGGTGGTTATTTGAAAAGGTGAAAGAAAATTATATTTTTTTTTGTATACAATTTTGCCCTCCCAAATTTAAAAGCGAGAAATTTTTGCATTTTTAAAGAATGTGAACAATGAATTTTCTGTTATTTTTGATTGAATCAAGTAACAGAAAATGAATTTTTAATACATTAAAAATGTTATATTATCTGATATTTATTTTATTATTGGCACGTAGAGGGTAGCTTGCATGTTTATTGTATGCGGTTGATCTGTTGTCTACCCTACTTATGGGATATGTCGTGATGAGATAGTAGTAGTTGTTGTAGTTTATGTTTATCTCAATAAAAAACAAAACGCTTGGCGAGTGGTATACCTCCTCTCTGATGTGAAGATGTTCCATGAGTTATAAAATATTTAGTTTTTTCAGGACCCTCGAAAACTTTCAGAAAATAATGGAAGACATATTTTTAAGTTATGCTAAGACATCAACGGAGCAAATGATTTATATGCACCTATGGTAAAAATTATGTTTAGTTACGTCGTATTTTAATGAATAAACAAATCAAAGATGTAGTCTTTATCTGACTAAAGATTGTAATTTTCTTAATGGGAAATGTCATAACGATAGAGGCAGTAAAAGTTGGATGTTCGCTTGTTTGAACTTCTTCTCTTTTATTATTTATTTATTTTGTGCGATTTTCCTTTTGAAATACTCTTCGTTCGTTCATTGGATCCGTGTCAAGAAATATTTTCAAGCATGAGTACTCTAACGTACAGGAAACAAAATTACCTACTTGGCTTGACAACAGCATACATGGACTGAGAGAACAACTATACCTATACATATACCTACATATCTTAGAGTTTTATACAAAGAGATAGTAGTTAGTACAGTACAGTTCGAGCTTCAGAATAAATATTTTTTTATTGAAAATGTGAAATGTAGTGTGGTATAAAATATTTCAATTTTAAAACAACATGCCCTGCAGCATATTTATTAAATAACTGACCCGGCAAGCGTTGTTTTGCCATGTGCTAATATCGCTTTTAAAAAATAGGGGTTGATGGTAGAAGAGTGAAAATTTAGGGCTGTATGTATTTTCTAATGCCACACCATAAAAAAATTGTCCAAAAAAAAAAATTCGGGACGGACCACCTTTTACTTTTAGGGGTATGAGAAATAGATTTTGGCCGATTCTGAGACCTACCCAATAAGCACACAAAATTTCATCAAAATCAGTCCAGCCGTTTTGGAGGAGTATGATATCAAACACCGTGACATGAGAATTATATATATTAGATTTTACAGAAGAAAATATGCAAGATAGTTTAATTAACATATGAATTAAGACAGTGGATGTTATTGGTGAACTTTAATTATTATAAATCTAACGCACTTCTTTACATAATGGAATAGTGGTTTTGTTCCAAAGGTCATAGTTTATTCCAGGGTTATCTCGGGGATCAAAATAAGACCTCAGATTTCGGCCATTAATTATTAAATTGTAATATTCTGAAATTAAAAATTACTTTTAACAACCTATTGACACCTTAAATAGACTTATAATTTTCAAATATATTTATAATTTATGATTATGATTTCAATTAATTCTATTTATTTTGTCGTTTATTTTTTTGATTGATAATATATGAGTATTTATTTATTGTTATTTGATATTGTTTGTGTGATCATGTAAATTTTGTCAATTTATATTATGTGTATTGTACTAATTATTTATTCTTGATACATAATTCCCTGGTTACTGTTTGATCTTTAGACACTAAGTAATTTTATACCCATGGTTGTTATGTCACTGTTATCTTTTTATATTTTCAAAAAATTATGTTAACTTGTAAAAGGCTTCTTGCCGTGTTTCTTTCTAAAATAAAATAACTTTTAAAAATAAAATTAACTAAGCGCCTTATTAAATTCGAATGAAAACACTACATAAGTTATCTTTTCATATTAAACTGTTCTAAGGATCTGTAATATACAATAATTATCAGTAGTTTAGTCATATATCTTTAAACACATATTTATTTTATTAATTTATTTAATAGGATCAAGTAATATATCCTATGTATTTAATGAAACTTTCTGATGAAAAATGTAAAGTTTGAATGCACGCAAATTCCTTTCAGCTCTCGGGAATTTCCCGATCTAATTCCTGTGCAATGAATCATACCGTTTAAGTTTTGTAAAATAGTTTTACAAAATGATATCGATTTTGTTCACGGACCGGTGAAGTCATGTTATACTCGGAACTGAAAGATTTAGGAAGTAATGAACCAAATTATTAAGTGAAGAAAGACAAGAATCAAGTCAAATAAGGAACTTTCGATATCATCGCAAAATATATTTTCTAATATTAAATCACATGAAATATTATTTTGATAAAAATTAATCAAATATTTCATATTATTTATATTTAATTATAATATTAATAAATAATTTATTTTGTGAAATTGACCCGTAAAGCATTGCTTTTGTTTACAATTAGTCTGATTTGTTTGTATTTTAACAAATTAAGCTGATAAATATGTTGATGGCTGATGTCATCAATATGATTGAATAATTAAATTGAGTATCTGTTTAATTAGCCTTATAACTAAAATAAATAATACAAAAGTTTGTTCACATGTATGTAGTAATCTTCATACGTTTATAAATCGTCAGGACCTCATTATTTTACAAAAATATTGCCGAAGGCGGCTATTCGTTGAATATCCCGTGTGGAATATTTTAGAACGTGTGCCACCCATCCTGAACGTCTTAGGTACCGTTTATTGGCACGGAGAGAACTTGCATAGTGAGTAGATTTACAGAATCATACTTGCAATTTGTCCGTTGGCTATCATTCCCGTGGAAATATTGATATGACTCAAAGTGTGATATTTTTCTCCATTAATTCATACGACAATTTTCCACAAGTGAATTAGGCAGCCGAGCAAATAAGAGAGAGTCCTTTTCTTTACCGGAATATCCTAAAGACATACGAAAACAATGTGCTCTTTTTACTTTACCTACGAAGATACTACTATACTATACTATACTTTACAGAGAGAACGGAAAGCCAAATAGATCTATCCTTACACACTTCCTTCGCTTCCTCCACATTCATACAATTTCTCATGCACGCACGTCGGTTCCTCTTACTCAACATACGGCCGTCCTTGATCCACGTGATCAAGCCACGTAGTTCTCGGACGCCCGAAGCTTCCTCACACCCTTTCTTTGAGACAAGTATATCATCTTTGTTATTCTTACCTCTTTTATTCGTTCAACATGAGACTACATTCGAAGAGCGTAAATAAATAGGTTCGGAAAGTTTTAAAGAAGGAAATGTTTAGTTCAAATGCTTTTCTAATTTTATGGTGATGATTACTTATTTATGAGCAAAGCTGGGTTTAAAACAATTAATTTATATAATTGATGGAGTATATATTGTATATATTTATATTCACTATGAATTAATATTTTTTGAGTGATATCAATAAATAGAACGTCCATTTATAGTGAACAAATTAGGTAGGTATTGTAAAAAATGTATGAATCAAATATCCGTATTGTAAATTGAATATGTATATTTTCCCAATTGTGTATTTTTCAATAACCAACTTAAGCGAGTGAAAAAGGTAAATATTATTTTTGTATTTGTTGAACGTCTCGGAATTTCAATTCCGATTCTCGTGAATTTAATAAAAAAAAAATTAAATACATTTTTATATTGAATGCTCACGTACGTTTTTATATCACATTTTTTTATTCTTCATACTTCGATTGGTTTACATTTCCTTGAAATGGAATCAGAAGGATTGATATAAATATTCTATTGCAAAATTATTCACCATATATTATATAAACATCGTTTTCGTTGCGTGTTTTTTCTAAGATGGTGTGAAAACAAAGAACTTTAACTATCATATATAATTTCTATGATTTGTAATTAAGTATTTAAATTAGCTACCTAAAAATCGAAATATTCATGGAATTTCCAAAATTTACTCCGGAGCTCACAACTGGTCTTCCACTATTTTTGGTATGAACATGTCACCATTGATGCTGTGCGTCGATGCATTCGGCAGAGATCTGTAATTTCCGTAATACAGGAGAGATGATGGTCTTGGCTGGGATATGTTCTGAGAATGCCCAGTAGTAGTTGGCCAAAAAGAGTTTGCTGTTCTTCCGTCCGCAAAGGTTCCGTCGACCCGGGCGTCCCTCTTTCACAATACACCGTTCCTATGACAAGGAAATCAGAGCGCAGGGAATGTCGTGGAAAGAGGTCACGCGATTGGCGCAAAGACGCTCTGAATGGAGAAGGCTGGTTTCTGCCATGTGCTCCCGAGAGGGCGATAGAATGGAATGGGAATGGAATGCCACCAAACCTAAATATCTTATTTTATAGCACAAAATGGACGATTTGCATGTTTGTGAGAGAGGACAGTTTGCATGTTTCTTACATGCAGTTGGTCTGCTGGCTACCCCACTTGTGGGATATGACGTGATGGTATAGTAGTAGTAGTAGTAAATGGACGATCTGTGTTAAATTTAGGTACTTATATAGTCGACCCGCCATGCAGACTTCCTTATTAAAAATATTTATAAATAACGATGAAACTAGTGGATGGATTTGCTAAGAATGAAATTTAAAAGTCTTTTACTTTAATATTTTTTAAAATGAAACACAATATAAACAATAAACACAATAATTTTATTATTTTTATTTTTTTAATATATAGTTATTCTACTATTGACTTTATTTATTTTTGCGAGCCGGCTTTTGAGAGCAAAAGTAAACTTTACTTTTGCCTGACGATGAGAGCGGAAACTCTTGAAAGCCGGCTCGCAAAAATAAATAAAGGCAATAGTGGAATAACAATATATTGTGTTTCATTTAAAAAAATATTAATATGAATTTCCACCAAGAACCGTCGGTCGATAAATTAAACTTTGTCTTTTACTTTACTGCGCTTGCCGGGTACAAAAAATTGCTATTCTACTCTTTTCTGTAGGTTTTCAAATATCCCATAAAAGAAAGGTGTCTCAAAGATAAATACATTTTAAATATTAGCGACGTAAATTCAGTGATGTGGTTTGCCACCTATTTTGAATGTCTTAATTTTATGTTGGCATGGAGAAGGACAGCTTGCATGTTTAGAACACGCAGCTGGTCTGCTGGCTACTTTACTTGTGGGATGTGCCGTAATGGTTAAGTTAGTGTAATTTACAATTCTACATTAGACATCTTATTTAATGCAATTGGACAATAACAAAAGTGAAATAAATGAAACATGAAACAAGTGTTTTATTCTACTATTGAGAAGAATATACTACTATCAATAGTAGAATAAAACACTTGTTTTATTTATTTCACTATGGAATTCTACTACCTAAACACCGACACAGTGAAAAAATAAAAGTCATTTCTCGCATCCATCTCTAGTAACTGCATTGCGATTTTGCAATAAGTCAGTAATTGAATCAACTAAGTAGAAAGGAAACAAGAAAATAAACACCATGATTACAAACTGCTTGCTACAAATATCTTTCATTGTAATGAATCTACTGTTGTTTATGGAGGTAATAAGGGTGCTAGTTTTATGCTATTTAATGTCGGCAGGTCAGAGAGCATTTCAGAGAATCAAAGTAGAAAATGAAACATTATTGTTTCATTGTTTTGTGTTGGAATAACGAAAACAAAAACAGGAAGATTGAACAAGCGAAGATAGAGAATATTATGTTTTCTTATATACGTTTTTATATTGTAGTAGTGGAAAACATTTCACTTGGTATCATTAATTATTTACACATGTAGGTACATAATAAAGGGTAGTGTCTTATTCGTTAGATAAAAGATGTATTTGCACTGTTGAAAACTAATTTACTGTAGTTTATATAAACTATATAGGGGGTCCTCCGCTCTATTGATGTCTTCCTTTCTCCTAACCATTTCTGTCCCTAATCCTTCCCTTACTGTAAGTTTTCTTTATAATGTATGCGCATGATTGGCGGGTTTTCGGACTCGGCAGTGATTCTTTAAAATTATCATGTTCTTTTTTTCTTTCATTGTAGTATGTTTGGTAAGATTTATTTTGTAATGTGTTAGCAAACTTTGCTGGTTTATGTGCCGATTTTTTTTATCTATTTGTATTACCTATGTATTGTAATAACTGTATGTTTGCGTAAACTATAAAATAAAATAAAATAAAATAAAAATAAAATAAATAATCAATCTTTATGACGAATTAAAAAATCCATGACCATCTCAAGGGTGCCATGATTTTTCCTGAACAGCAATGTTTTCAGCTTACTTCTGAATGTGGCAGTAGGTTGGTTCAGTTTTAGATCCGCTGGTTATCGGTGCCAGGCAATTGGCCCAGCAACGCTGAAGCTCCTCTCTGCGAATTTGGAAGTGTTTGCCCTCTACAAGTTTGTTGACAGCAGTGAAAGCAGAGTTTCGTGGACTGGACAGAGCTCAGCGAGGCATAGAGGTGATGTGCCGCTCAAGGTTTTGTGGAACGTGAGGCGCAGTTTGAATTCCCTCTCTCTGGGGCTCTCAGCTCTTTAAGCAGTGGTGTACCATGAGCATCTCCCACAAGTGGGTGCGCCAATTGACGGAACGCGTTTGATATATGATATATTAGTTATTTTCTCCATGCTGATTAGATGTTTTACGAATGCCTGATTCACGAAAATTTGCTGAAAACTGAGAGCCTTAATATTTTCCAAGAAATCTATTAAAAAACTTTAATTGATGTATATTTGTTCTAAACTTGATACTTTTCTTTGATTAATTTTGGTATGTATGTTTGAAAATTTCATTCGAACTTTGATGTAGCTTTTCTGTTTGATTAAAATATATTATGTATTAATTTATTTTATTTTTGTTTCAGGTATTACACACAAACAATTTCGAAGTCTGTTTTCTTGTTTGCGGATATTATTAACTCCATGTTAAGTAAGTAGATATTTTGCAAAACAAGTTCCCGTCTTATAGTTTGAACAAATATAACAAAATGTCTTAAATAGGACAATTTATAAGTACGTAAGACAATGGTTAAAAAACACTGTTTTTGTTTAGATTAAACAAATAGTTCAGTTAAATTTAAATTGTTCGCTTTTTTCCAAAGCATTTTAGCGCTCATATCATGAGTAAAAAGTGGATACAAATTTCTCTAATTCAAAGTAACTTTACACCGATTCTTTCCAACACATTTCTTTTTCTCCTCGTGCCTTACTAGGTTTCCCCAGAGTAAGCAATCACTTCTCCTAAAGATTCTCTATTCTGTAGCAATCGGAAGAATTCCTCCATACGCTTAACTCTAATCCAGTGTCTTGATACCTGTCTTCTGTTAGCACGAGGTTATCCTTCAACCATATCCCATTAACATGAGTTGGAGATTGGACAAAGCACATCTCGCGATAAGATGGGACTGCGGTTTCAAGTCCCGTCCGGGGCACTACCAAATGAGGTGACGTTGTCTTTTCTAAGCCTTATATGGTAGTTTCATGTGTTAAATTTACATGAGTTGGAGGGTTATATATTTATTCCCTCGCAAAATATGATCCAGGCATGCAAACAGCAATTGTCAGTACGTCCAAGTTGGTGACCTAATTCCTTTATGGCATACGAAGCATTCTTTTGAGGAACGATATCTCGAATGCTTCTAGACAGTTCATGGTTAGAGTCCGGATTTTTAAAGCATGCAACAGAACCGACTATACGTAACATTTCAATATTCTTTGCCTTAATATTTAACTTTGCCTATTAGGTATAACAAAATGTTAATCTCAGTGGTAGAATGTACTTCGAACTGCATCAATCCTGCAGGTATTCTTCACGTCCGGGTTTTCATGTAATTAACGGTTTATTTAAATAAATGGTCATCTAAGTCGTCGAAAAATTTATAAGAGATGCTCTTTTTGAAAATTTTCTTTAGTTCATCAGTATAAAAAAATATGAACCATCACAACACCTGACATAAGTCGCAATAAATGTCAAGTTTATCTGTCACATTTAAATAATATTTCAAAACCATACTCAAATTTCCCTGAAAATACACTGAATTCATTGAATATTATAATAACTCAGTATATCATGTTTCTGCACTTCATAGTTCATACCACCCTTTGGGAAACAAAATATAATAATATCCATTGTCGAGTGTAATTTGCTAGAAGGGTCCTCGTTTCCCTTCTACACGAATAGTCGTCTTATATTTTAACTATCTAAAACGGCATTCCTAATTTCTAGAAAACACTTTCAGTGAGAATTATACCCACTCAGAATGAGACATTTATTTCGTTTTGAAATTTGGTGTGAAGAATATTCTGTTGCTTATTTTTATTTCACAATAGTTTGAATATTGATTACAGTCTTACATTTCATAAAACTACTTAAAACGTGAGCATCAGATGTTCTGGATTAAAATCAAGTATTCTTTACATCTCAAGAAGAAATATACTCAAGCTTATGATAAAGATTAAACACGAGAGAATCAAGAGATCCCGGATTCGATTTCACCCGTTGCTAACCTCTTAATTATACTTCTCACTATTAACATGTTTGAAGACATAATTGTTATCTGACGTATTTACTTGTCTAAGCCGAACTTTTCTTCGACTGTGATTATCAAAATATCACAAGATTTAAAGAAGACAAATTCAAAAATGTTTAAGTACTACTTAGAATCCATTAATTTATTACTTAGACTACTAAATTTACATCCATGAACAATTGAGAAAATGTTCTTAAAGGATTAGATTTAAAACGTAATGTATTTCTAGAAATGTACAAAAATATAGTGTTATAGGAGGAAAACAGATTTTGAGAGACATTTAAAACTTAAAACAATATAAAATAAAAATATTGTACACCTACATTCACAAAGAATATGTAAAATGTAACAATACCATTCCAAATTTACTCACCGTAAATAACATTGTGACTTTCAGTAGTGTGATTGGTTGTAACGAAAGATCGATATATTTCTTAAAAATAATAGATATCTCTTTTATTTCCTATCAGAATCCCTAGGGGCGAATGAACTTATCTCATAATAGTACGAGTAGCTGAAGGATTTCATAGCTATGCGTTGACAGTAATAACATTATCTACCTCTATTCTTGTCATTTTAGCTACAATTCAATTTAAGATATCGGTTTTTTATTAAAATATTTCATTGACAACTTATTGTGGCATTACTCTGGATTTTTTTAATCCACATATGTAGACCTCTCTCTTTTTTATTAAAGTTTTCAAGTTTTCTGTAGACGGTACACTCGTAAAATATCTACTAAATATACCTTCATATTATTATATATTAACATAATATGTATAATATTCAATATGATACAGGAGAAAAGAAAGTCCCGGCTGATTCACGTTCTGTAGATGCCCAATAATAGTTGGCCAAAAAGAGTACTATTCCTCCGTTTGCAAAAATGATCCCATTAATGGCTTAACAAGAGGTGACGCAATTGGCTCAGAGTCGCTCTAAATGGAGGAGGTTGCTTTCTGCCCTGTGCTCCCGAGAGCAGCGTTGAGGGCGATGATAATGATATAAAGAGTGATTTCTCAAAACTGAAGTCTTGATCAAAAAATTGATTGGTAGATAAATGAGTTTTGCATATGGATAAAACTGCTTTTCCTCTGATGCGTTTTTATCTTGGGATTCCGTCTTCTTTGATCTGGTATTTCTTTTTTTTCAGCTTCCTCCACTATGATAATGATCTTTTCCATGATTGACGTTTCATATATATATTAGCCATTACTTTTTTGTCACATAATATACCTACATTGTTTTCATGATAATACTATATTATGTCACAACAAGTTTAATCAGAAAGCTTGTCGGAATATTCACATACAAAATAACTACGCTAACTCACCAACTAGGCTCTACAATAAAGTTACTAGTAGGTAGGTACTCTTCAATAAGTAAATACATATATCACCCACTCACATTATTCTCATAATATATTACATACATTTGCAGTGTGCTCTATTAATTGGAATATAATAGATAAGTACTTCCATTGTCATCAGAATCTTTGGGTCTCACTTAATTTTCAGGGAAATGCGCTTACTTGAAATTCTTAGACATTTCTCCCCTATATATTAATGACAGGTGGTTCACATAAATTCAGTGTGTGAGGGAACCTAGCGCAAAATAAAGCACTGAAATTATCCACTAGATCACTATAAGAAACGTGAAAAGTATCTGAATTTGTTTTTTCAATCATGTCGTAGTAAGAAAAATGTTCATATTATTATTATCGTGTTTGGACCAGTGGTTAGTCGAGTTTAAAGTTTGATTCTAAATAACTTCGTAAAATTTATACAATAATTTGAGATTATCCTAGTCCTGCCACTAATACCTATGTAGATATTTAGGTGCTAATATTGCTTAATTTTTTTAGTATAAAGGTGAAAATCTAATTTATAAAATTCTCTTGTCACGGTGTTTGTAATCATATGCCTCCGAAACGGCTGAAACGATTTTGATGAAATTTTGTGAGCTTATCAGGTAGGTCTGAAAATCTGAAAATCGGCTATTATCTATTTTTCATACCCCTTGAAGTTAAGGGTGGTCCACCCCGATTTTTTTTTTATTATTTAGATAAAAAAAAATATTTTGGTTTTTTTTTATGTTGAGGCATTAAAAAATACATACAGTCCTAAGTTTTTACCCTTCTACCATTAACCCTTTTTTTTTCAAAGTGTGTTGCCGGGTCAGCTAGTAATATCAAATCATCGACTGTGCTCAGGACAAAGACTTCAAACCACATTGGTCAAATTTTATAGGAGAAGCAAAAAACTGTAGGATAAAGAAAATTTTAAAAATTTGTCATTATTATATTACCATCTTTTTGTAATGTAGTTTTTTTTATCATGTCATAAAAATTTATGAAAAAATATTCAGGAATTATCAAGTTATAAGCAAAAAATCAAAAAAAATGTTGATTAAATCCTTTGTCCTGACAAACTTTAGCAACATGTTAAGTAGATATGTATGTCGCATGTTTGGGGTTATGTGGTTTGATGCCTTTTTCCTCGCGGTAAAATTATGTCTAGATGAATTTTTTTGGTATTAATAATGAAACTCATGCTGTTTGAGTCCTTTTGGGTATTTGCAATAAAGTTCTTGCTAAAAAAAATATTTTGCATTTTCTATAAAAACTAGACTTTTGTGGATTGAATCCTTTTACCAGAATGTGTAAAAGACACAAATGATTGACTTCAAAACATAAAACAACTTTTGCCAAAATTGTGGTTTGATGACTTTGTCCTGAGCACAGTCGTTATTATAACGATTATAAAAAGTAGGGGTCATAATATTTCATGAGAAATGGTCGACTTCAAGAATAATGTTGACAAAGCAACAATAAAAAAGTTAAAAAATGTTTTGTGACAGTTCCACGCGTTCGTCAAAATGAGTTTATTTATTTAAATCTCTGAAAAATTTATGATTGTATTTAAAGAGAGCAAGTGAATCCAATAAGTAAAATGTGAAATTTTCTGTAATTATTGCTCCTAACTTTACACAGTTCAGAAAAAAATACATTTTCCAATCTAATTTTTTTAAGTACGTTAATAAAGTTAACGTTTTATATATGATATAATATATTATATGCATACATGTAAGGTAAACGTAGCAGAGCTTTATAATTTGTTTTCGAATCTCAAATGGGAATATTATCCATTTTTATTGCTGACATTTTGTCTAAGGTCCCTCTCCAAAACATGTACGACTTTGTATGTTCCATTTAACTTTTTAATTGGATAATAAACAGTGTTATTTTTTGCCTCTGTAACATGAAAATGTTATGAATCGTTATATTTTTATCAAAGTTCTTGTGAGGTAGACAAAAATGGAATAAATTGACACTTATAATACGATAATGAAGTGAAATGAAATACAAATATTATTTTATCGCAATTCATTGTTGAAATGTAACATTGATTACACAAAAAGACACAATTATAATTTTGATAGCCAATTTGTTAGTTTAAATATTTAGGATAGAAACGTTGTAAAATATAAGGAATACCAAAACATTATTTCATCCTTGATCAGTGTTTCACAAAAAATCCTATTTACCACTATACCCGTTTCCTTTACAAGGTTTTTCTTATAAACCTTGACCATCTTTCCTAAACTTTTCTATAAAACCATCCATAAGTATTATATGTTTTCCAAGATATCGATAAATTTCACGTGGTTATAGTAAAGTTAACAATTCTAACCGCACTAAAAGTAATCAAGGGTCTCCAACATAAAGAATAATAAATAAATCTAAAGGGAAGCCACGGGCTTCAATTTTATGATCTTAGATTTTATTTCCTAGCTATAAAACGCAATTTTAACATGAGCATTTTTTTTCGATTCTCACTTTTTTCCGCGGCGTGTAATATGTATACTCGCCGATTTGTTAGTCTTCCTTTATTTTTAAGGGGAATAAAAAAATGTTGAAAAGATTCCGTGAGTTTCAAGGGGGTAACGGGGAGAATTTATGATGTGGAAAGGCAATAATACGATGTAAGAGTTCTCACTATACTTGAAGTAGTTCTCCCTTACTTATTTCTATGAAATACTTTTTTTGCTGTAACATAAAGTCGTTTGTGAACTGCAGTTATGGTCAGTTGCGTGCTGAATGTCTTAAAAGTTCCAAGAAGTTTCGTATAATATAATATGGAATATAATATTATCTTGTATTATACAATAGGTAGTATAAACGTGTTTTAGACTGGCAAAATATAAATTTTACTTCTCTGGTACGTGATACTCTCTTTATGTTTGCACTTTAACATGCACTTTACGACCTCATGAAGATTCGGACGCGGCTCGTTGTTGAAGTTGTTTGTTATGTAAATTTCCTATTTAATCCGAGATATTCGTTACCATTCAACTCTTAACTTGCAGTTTTACATTCAACACGAAATATTAAAACAAGGAGCTTAAATTGTGAAAACAAATTAAACCCAAATCATACAACAGAGGCCTCTCGAAATTAGATTTTATTTTATTGTTGGAAACCTTAAAAGTTTCCATCCCGTATTTTGTTTCCAAACTTAAGCATTTCGCAAACTAAAATACTTAATGTCTCTCATTGTATTACGTCGGACTTTTACATTCATATATTTCAATTCAAAGTTACTATTTTATCTCGAATTGGATTATACAGCAAGTGTACACTCTTTTAATACATATATTATAATTGATCAAAAGTAAATATTTCATATATATAATGAATCTGATATTTCGATAGATATTTTTTTTATTAACAATTCACGGTGCTAGCCTTTAACATGTTATATATTTAAATACATAGTTCATATGATGTACACACAAGTATAGAAAATTAAGACACAACAATCATAGTAAAAAGTCAACAAACCACAAAAAAAGGAAAAATATAATTATCGATATCACAGCATAAGTTATGAGAAAAGAGAGAAAAATTCAATGGATCACAATAGTTAATTCAATAGTAGGTAGGTAATCTTGTCAAATTTTCAATAAACAAAGAGGAGTATTTATGTGACTATTTCAAATAAAAATAAATGGGAGTTTACAAAATTTATTTCATACAAGAATGTGATCATTATTTTATTCCTTCTTCTTCTGCTTTAGTAAGGACTGTGCCCTGTTGTTCTTGGAGCCTGCTCCTGGGAGGTTGATGTCCGACTATCCCTCCATCCTTTGGGTGATCTTCCTGAGGGTCTGTTATGCACTTGTCTGCTGCTATCCTCACCACTCGACTCGAACTCACTTTCCCTACAGAATCTCTTCAAAAGCGTCTTCTTGTTCTTCCCCATCGCACAACATCTTCGACATTACAGATTCTCTTTATCATTTATTTATTTAACAATAAACAACAGTAACACCTAACATAATAATATAAAATAAAACAAACAATGTAAATATAATAAAGAAAATAACTTAAACTAAACTCTTATAATTTAATCCAAGGAAATAAAAAATATCTATGTTAATTGGAATATATAATAAAAATATGTCATGCAAAAACTTAGTAGATTTTGTAGATAGGTATTACTTAGGTATATATACTTACAGGGATAGTTAAAATCACTGAAACTTAATAATGAACCTTAGGTATTATTTTTAAACTATATTATATCAACTGAAAATATCTGTCTGTTATTAATATAGGTAGAATAAACAAATAAAAAAAAGAAATCGAGTTCTGTTTGCCTTCATTAGAAACGATAGTTCTCAACAATTTGAAGAATAAATACACGAAGATCCTCCGTTTTATATGTTTTATACATATAGCTACTAGCTTCAAGGTATGAACATTTTCAAACAGTTTATTTCTCATATTTTATTTTTTTTGAATTTAATACTTAAGTTTGTAAATATATTTGTATGTAATTTGTTGAAATAAAACTTTATAGTCAAAATAAGTTAAGACATATTGTCAATATTTTCGACCCACTGTTCTTAATGGTAGTTCATGTTAAATTAATACAAATAAAACACTTCTATATTTAGTACTTCCACAGTCACTTAAAATTAGCCTGATGATGGGAGTGGAAGCTGTTGAAAGCCGACTCGAAATCAGTAAAATCACTGCGTAAGTACTTAATATAAAATTATAATCTAAAATATTAAAATTCTTTCTTTACGAAATTCATTTGGGAAAATAATTTTCAACGGAAAAGATTTATTGGTATGGATATTACGACTTAAATATCAAAATACAATTTTTCAAATATGACTTAGACTTCTGATCATATACTTCCCTTTTCACAAATTTACCTTATAAGAATACAACAACAATAGATAGGTTTAACCAGATTAATATAAAAGGTACACTATGCTTGTCCTTGTCACACAAATACATATACATATTGTTCTCCCTTTCGCATGGTTATCAATAATTCCTTAGAATTAGTTACTGATACATACTACATTGTAATATTATACTATACTCTCTTATCATTGTTATTGTAAATATTTTTATATATATGAGTATTGTTGTATTTTTAAAATCAGATTGAGAATGTCCTCATAAGACGAAAGACGTCTCTCTCACAAATTAAATCATTAGTAGAATAAAACGCTTGTTTTGTTTATTTCGGATAAAAATAAAATGTATGATCCTATTCTAATGTCACTCGTGATAATTAAATGAGCAATCTTCTCAATGTCATAAGGGATTAAAAGCTAGTAAAATATAATAAAATAGTTAGAAGCTAAATATTCCATCTAGTGAAGCATTTAATTTGCAATTTGATATCCAACCTGGAATCTAAAATGAGTTTAACTTATCTGCATTACTTGTGAATATTGCCACCCAATCGACTTTGCTGCAAGAAAACGGGTTTTCTAGAAAATGCATTCTGTAGCTTCACTATTCGAATGAATCCAATTTTCTCGCTCGATTATCTTTGAATTTTTGAACGTACATATTTTTTTTCTCTTTTACCAGATCAGTATAACGGTAAGAAAGTAAAGAAAGGTACATGGTATTAGGGTCAATTTCCATCTTGTATTTTTTCAATATGTATTTAGTTTCCTTTTACAGGACACTCAATAATTATAAATGAAAATAATATATGACCATTTGACTCTCGGAATACATTGGATCTTCCACTATTTTCTGTAAAAAAAATGAGTTCTATTAACCATTTTTGTGAAAATGATACAATTTGTCATACATCGATTTGAATTTGGTAAGATTTTATATCAATAAAAGCAATCCATTTAGGCTCCATAACCTACTTGAATTTTAAACAAAATAAAACAAATACAAATAATGTCCTTCTTATTGAATATGTTAAAAGAGTCAACCTATCTGACATTATAGTGGTGAAGCTAATAACTCTACTTGTTTGGAAATGTCACATTCATGTAAATAATTTTCTAAAAGTTATTTGTTTACCATATTGTTGGATAGTGAAGAAAGACATCCGATACATCTTTCACAGTTTTTGTTTGTCTTTTTTTTTAGTAAATATAGCGACATTTTGTAAGTCAAAATATCAAGCATTCGATAATATGTTTAAAGTAACTAGAATTTTTCTCAATAGGAGGCGCTATTTATTTATTTATTTATAACATATCCACATATAACTCGCCCATTGTGAAAATTATTCGTTTATACCATGTAACCTTATTATCTGTATACAAATATTTTGTACAATAAAGTTTATTATTATTCATATCTCATTTATTTAAAAAAAAACAATATTAGATTCAACATTTTGAACACAATATAAGATTAACAATAAAATTTAAATATAACATTAAATAACAAAAAACCATAAAATATTAAAATAAATTTATATTCAAAATGTAGAACCCCAACATTAGTCGAGTTGATTCTTCCATGATGATCTATGAAAATAGTACAATTATAATTATTATTATTATCCACGGCGTGAGCCTTTCACATGTTTAAAAATACACAAAAAAATTATACAAATCAAATTTCTCAATCATAACACATTTGGAAATACGCGAAAGTAATCTTGTACCCATTAACGTAATGAAACAATGGACATGATGAATTGATACAAACTTGCTGTGATTGGAAAAAAGATAATTGAAACGTAGAATTGTTTACAAGTTCTCGATGGAATCTTCGTAAATGCTAATAGAGTCTAAAAAATTACATCACGCCTCACTAACTCTGTGAGATAATTACGTACCTTATTTAAAATTTTATATTGTTTTCATTCATCTTATATATTTTTTTGTCATACACCAGTGGACCCTAGGACCGGGTAGAGAAAGGTACAAAGAAAACAAGAAAATTTATAAAAATTTGCAATCTTCGACTTAAAAAAAGGTTCACTTTCATTTTATTATTGTAAAAATATCAAACACTGACCGATCTCCAGTGATAAAAAGATTAGAAACCACTACCACACAGCACACAAAAAAATAATGATATTCTTTTGACATTATATATTTTTGTTACATAATATCGACACACAAGAAACACCTGAGAAGAAAAATACGATGAGAATATTGTATTTTAGATTAAGCTATAATCTGGGTACGTAGATATAATATTATTTTGCAAGGAAACACTGTTTTATACTTAACAAGGTTCGCCACGATCTTGGTGACCTTCTCTGTTTTATGATAACAATATCAAATTGCCATCGTTAACGGTGACTCAAAGACTCATACATATGTAGTAGGTACATACACGGGAGGAGATCCTCTATACGCCTTGCTTATTCTAATATTTTACATTACATAGTTATGAGGTTTGCTTCCTTTCAGGATAACTTCTTCCTTCAATCTCTTTTCATCAATATGAGTTAAAAGATTGATGGTCATTTTTAATGTTATTTTTTGATAGCCAAGGCTTTGAATTTTAAGTTGTGATAAATTAATAAAATATTTACGTAAAAATATTTCAAAAACTCTCAGTTTGTTATGACGAAATCATTATGAAAGATTAGCTTTGAATTCGTACGAAATATTCAATGTTATTTTGTCAACGATATAAAATAATAATCATCAAATATTCTATGTAGAATTCCATTCTTTCTGTGCAAGAGTTTATCATCGTCGTATATATTAACAAAACATTCAAGAACTTCTTAATAAAATTAAATATTTTGACTGCCAGTTAAAAAGGATTTATAAAACTTATAAGTACTTTCTTATTAAATTAAAGAAGCTTATATGTCAATGTTAAAGACTTTTATTTAATTGATAAAGTTATTTTGATCTTATATTACATTAATATATTAAAGATCATTGAAATATTTTCTATAAATCGTTGTCAATTAATTCAATAAAATGTGTCTAAAAGTCTGAAATAGAAAAATGTATCAAATAATTATTAAATAATTAATTAATAAATTTATATTATTAAATTTATATTTTTTTAAATAATTAGATCACTTATTGAATAAACTATCTCAATGGTGAATACAGTTTTAGTTCTCAATTTTGATTATATTTTTTTTATTGATTCAGAAAAGAAAACATCAATTTAAGGTGATCAAATATAGATAAATAGATCTAAAAAATGGGCGCAAGATGATTAGATTACAAAAGATTAGATGAAGATTACAACAAAATGAGACATTTTAACAAAAATGTCGCCATTCCTTTGGAGTTTATCTAAAACAATAGATAAGCTTAGAATAGATTAAATTGCAATTTCTAGCTTAAAAAGATTATTTATTTATTTATTTATTCACATACGGCGCAAGCCTTTTACATGTTCAAATACAAGACAGACTACAAAAAGAAAAATATACACAATACAAGTTCACACATATACACGTCATTGAGTTTAGAAATATAAAAAGAGTCAAGAATTATCAAATAGAGTCAATAAATTAATACACAATTGTAGATTATGAACAAATATCAAAAATTTAACATCAGCAATAAAATGTAAAAATCAATAAAATCTTACTAAAAACAAACAAAAAATGCACCTAGATGGATTATATTCAAATTACTAAATAGGTAAATGATTAGGATTATTAATCACAAATAATAGACTAGAATTTAACATTCAAAAGTATTAAATAAAATTCAACAATCAAAAATGGTCAATCAAATAAAATAGTCAAAAAGCTGATAAGAATAATAATAATGTTAGTCAATATAATAAAAAAAAATATCGTTACAAAAGTACAGTACGTAGAAAGTCAGATCGCAAACCTCGATTGCCCTATGTCAGTTATGTGATTTTAAATAATTTACAATGTCAGTTTTAAATTTCGGGAAGCTGTCAGCAAAAACATCAGTGTGGTCTCCTACCAGGTTCCCCAGTCTGTGAATTCTAATAAGTGGTGAATAATAAACATACATGTAGTTGTTTCGAGTATTAGACTCGTGAAATGTCACAGTTTGTCTGGTAAACCTGGCAGGAACGCTAAATTTTAATAACTCAACCAATTCTGGAGAGTCAATGGCGCCGTTCAGTAATTTATGCAAGAAACACATATCAAAAAGAATCCTTCGGTTTTGCAAGGTAAGGAGACCAAGCTCATCCATCAACGCAGGATAGTCAATATTTTCTACTGAGATTCCCTTTTTGTAGTTAATCAGCCTCAGAAACTTTCTCTGTACCCTCTCAACACTATTACTGTGGATGGCATAATTGGGAGACCATATAGTTGTGTTATATTCTAAGTTATAAATTATAAACAGATGTCTGAGAATGATTATTCTAAATTGAAATTATTCTAAATTGAAAATGAAATATTCTAAATTATAAACAGATGTCTGAGAATGAGTAAGATGGTAGCCTACAATAAGAAATTCGCGTGAATCAAGTCAAAGTCATTTTACTCTTCAAATTATTCACAAGTATTAAAAAACGATGTGAAAAAATATAACTTATATTTATAATCAGAAAATACTAAGTCTTCTAATTGGACGACTTCAAAAGATCGATTGATTTTTCTTTCATCATTTTCAGCTTTTACAACATTCAGTAAGCCTTTATAAATGTCTCTATTATTTATTAGCCATGAAAAGTCAGCAAGTATTATTTATTTATTGTCTTGAAGTGCTGGCATTTAAGTAAGGAAAAATAAAGCTATTTTACAGTTTACTTTATCGAACAGAAAATAATAATCCTCAGTATTATTGATAGAAAATAATGAGGATCTTGCTCTGTACTCTGTACTATCAGTCTATAGCTCCTTGGAGAGTTTATTATTCATTATACATAATCTAAATTCCATTTCTAACGAATCAGCATTGTATTATTTCGGTTTGAAGGTAAGCAAATTACCGTAAATACCTTCATAAACTGTCATTTTTTGACATGGGACGTATAACTATTGACTATTTCTATCTAGAGAGGCTGCTTATCATTCCTTTATTATATCTTTAGATACGAATCCCATGAGACTAAAATTTTTGGCTTTGTTTGGAATGATACACCTTTGGTAGATATTTTTGATGAAACATCCGAACTATTTTTAACGTTGTCTACAGTTTTTCCACCCTTTTGATCTAAGCACGTGTAGCAAAAATGTAACCTTTTTATAAATATTTGGCATATATCTATATAAAAATATGACATCTTTACAACTCAAAATTATATCTACTTTTGAGGGAAATCACATATTAAACATTTGTTGATATAAAGTACACACCGTTTTTACTTAAGTAGGTATCAAAAATTATTTGCTAACCTGATTCATTGATGTATACCGCAGAAGTCTGCGGAGTTACAACGAAGTATAATTTTCCGTCTTCTCTTAAAATGTTAAGTGTCTAGTTTATGTAAATTTTTTGAGTTTAATTATTGTTTATTTTTTCATCACTCGCCAAATGTTTTCTATCTCATAAATATTTTTTCATCTTGATCTCTATAGACCTTCGCTCTTGATCCCAAACCTTATTTATTTGCATTTTATTTATTTCTATGAGTACAGAGAACTTCTCATTGGTAAAGGATATACCCTTACAAATAAAACGAGTATTTATTTGTTTACCTTCTTCAAATATTTTACGTAAAAAGTACTAACGTGCGGCTTTAGATATTAATAAGAAAAGGAGACAAGGTTCTTTAGGACAAAAACATTCACCTCTTCTCGCTAGACAAATGAATATCTGTTTGATCTGTATTATTTTATAAATCATTTTTCATATATATCATTATTAATGCATTACAATAATGCAAAAAATAATAACAAATAAGTGTTTAATTTACGTATGTTACAATGGTTAATCGTAAAAATAACATCGATAAACAATTACGAATAAGTTTAGAATACTAACGAAATTAAAAACCAAATATTTTCTTTTACTACATGATTTATTGTCGAGAGAGACGTCTTTCGTCTTATTAGGACAACTAATCAGAAAAAGCGAAAAGGGCACCACAACGCTTTCGAATTGGCTTTAGGCTGGCTTAAGTGATTACTCTCTGTGTACATGAAAATACACAAATATAAGGCGAGATTATCAAAACGACATGTTTTACACAATGAAAGTTGTACGTGGAATATTATTATTTAAAACAAAAATTATGACGTCAGATTGTTTTGACAGCGATAGATCAATTGTTGATTAATTTTTAGAGGTAGGTACTATTTACGAGTATAGTGGATACAGTAGGTATTGAATATAAATAATTTGACTTATTAGATATTGGTTTCTTATGAGTATAACGACGCTTCGGAAATTTAATCATTATGACGCACTCATAATAATATGATGACGCTTGTTCACAAATTGCTTCAGCACTTGGATAAAGAAAGCAATCGTGATTTGTTATTATTTTACCATTTATGAAAAATTAATATTTTATGTTAATTCTACAATTCCTAGCTCACCCATTGCCAATCATCGTATCATTAAACCCCTTATATTATAATCACATCGCTTTCTTTCAATTATATGCGTCAGTCCTTTAAAAATTTGGTCAACGTGGACTGGTTCTCCTCGTATATCGTAGTATCGTAATTTTTTTTATAAATGTTCAAAGGTAGGCACTATTGAAAAAAATACTTACATAAAAAATATTAAAGGTATAAGAAAAGATGTGTACGTGTATCCCCTAGCGGATAAGAGATTTTGGGTTTGATGTTTTCACTATTTGATTTGGATAATAATACATAGGTACTTATAAAAAAATCATAATTTTATTTACGTTTCAAAGTTAAAAGTCACTGAGAATTTATTATTTACGTATGACATCAAAGAGGTTTAATTTTCCATTTAAAATTACCTATAGAAAAAAAAACAAATTTTGGAATGTTTGCTCCGTCTTAAACTCAGTCTCAAAAGCGTTATGCATGACATAATTATCTTTCTCCTTCGTAATTATCCTCATTGCTGAAGGTCATCATCTCTTAACAAACTGCTGCTCTTTGTCGACATGCACTATCTTTTTCTGCCCTTTGCACTGTGCATTGCTTTATAAACTAAGGGAGTGTGGTCTGCTTTGTTTGATTTATACATCTCATAGCAGTTCATACGTACATAGGTAATTACACCAAACGCCAATGTAAACCGCGATATTTTCGTAAAAAAGGTAATACAGGATTTTTTTTAAAAATGATACTATTTTATTTTAATATAATATACCACTGCCAGCTTAACAGTTGTAAAACCTAATTGCTGGACAGTGGACAACATAAATAACAAATCATAAATAACTTACAAATTCAAAAATAACCACAAAAATACAACCCCATAATCCAAAAAAAATTACAATATTGTGTAAAACACCTCACAATAAAACTTTGAACACTATTTTAAATTCAAAAATAACAAAGTAAAACAAAAAAAAATATCAAATTAAAATATCAATATGTGCACAAATCTAGGTTTTGTTATAAACTCAAATACAACCCTATACATACACCTTTCACAGTAAGCTAAAAGCTTGTGTCCTGAAAGGGGATTAATGATCATCAATCTATCTATCTATAACATCTCGACATCTCCCACAAATGGGGTAGCCAGCAGACTTACTGCTAATGTAACAAATAAGCAACATTGGAAATGAATCAAGGTATCCAGAATGTGCCTAGCATATTTCAAGGATGGATGATTGTTGCATCCGTGGTGTTTTGTGAGAGTTTACTTTTAAAAGTTCTTTTTTTTACAGATAAAGTTGGAAGACATGATCTTTGCTGGGGACACCATAGTACAGATGATTAAATGTTTATTATAAAAATAACCAATATGTTATATTTAGAAAAACACACAGTATAACTTTACATAGATATAACAGTATAACTTCATATGTATGCAAGTGAGACGTGGACATGGTTAAAGAAGGATGAAAGTGGCATAAATGCAGTTGAAATGAGATCGTTGAGAAGGATGTGTGGTAAAAGTCTGAGAGATCGTGTACGTAACAGTGATATACGAAAGGAATGTGGAATGAAAGTTGGTGTAATAACAAGGATGAATGTAAATAAGTTAAGATGGTTTGGGCACGTGGAAAGAATGAATGAGGACAGAATGACTAAGAAGATATATTTGACTGAGAGGAATGGTGCTTGGAGACGTGGACGTCCGAGGATTAAATGGCAAGATCATTTAAATCAAATCCTACAGGACGGTCACGTGTTGAGCACATTGAACAGGAGAGCATGCATGAGGAATTGTATAACAGTGACGGAAGCGAAAGATGTATGCAAGGATAGAAGGAAGTGGCGCTCGATCCTTTCTGCCTACCCTGCGAGGGAAGCGGCGTGATGGTATGTATGTATAACTTCACATAGAACGATTAAAGTTTCTGATCACCTACTGAGAGATGAATATTTGATATCTGTAAACCCAAATAAAAAAAAAGATTTTTATTATGAAGAATACTTGCCTCATCAAAACTATTTGTTGTTTTTACAAACGAAAGATATTTTTTTTATTTTTTTTGAAAATTCAAAAATCTTTTAGAAGTTTTGAAAATAAAATATATAAATTTTGATTTGGTGGAAAAGTTTCAAACACTCTTGAAGTCGAGGTGATGTTTGAAGAAGAAAAATGATTTGCTCATTTTCATGATAGCGCAACGAACTTTTTAAAAGTTTGACGTCATGAAAACTAAATGAGAGAAAAAATGCTAAAAATATTTTGTTTAGAAAAACATACTGAAAGACTTGGAATTAATTTACGATTTTCGACAACAACAACAGGAAGTGAATATTTAAAAATAAATTTTGAATTCAAAAACACATCTATTTAATAATTACAATGTGAAAACGAGCCTGCTGTATTCAGAACATTTTTTTTAAATTAAATAATTTCTTAAATTTCCTAATGTTCTCATATTGTTGTCATCAAAACGATGTTTTGTAAAAGAATACTTTTCAAGTCATCATAAATATAAAAACAAAAAATTTGCACTCTTTTTAGCCAACTATTAAATTCTTACTTACTTACTGCTAGCCCTTTTCTCTCCACTGGTGGATAAAGGCCTCTTCAAAACTTTTCTTCACTTTCCTATCTCCAGCAACACGATACCACTGTTTTCTCATCATCGGGGTCTTCCTACGCTTCTTTTGTCCTCCCATGGCCTCCATTCAAGAACTCTGGAACTCCATCTGCCATCTTCTCGTCTTACCATATGATCAGCCCATTGCCATTTCAGCTTGGAGACTTTATCAACAACGTCAACAACTTTTGTCGGATGGTTTCATTTCTTATTAAGTCTCTCGAGCATTTGTCTCATTTATTAAATTTGCCATTTATTAATATGCCAGAATTTATTAAATATGCATATGTTTTTGAAAACTGCAGTTTTATTATTATTGAAACATGTTTTTATTTAATAAGTTTAATATAAATTCATACGAATTAATCCAATATTATACCTTTTATGCACCAATTGTGCAAATAAATGGTCATATTATTTACAAAAAGCTTATCAATATATTTTCTGTGATTATTAATTAAATTGAGCTGTGTTTGCATTCAATATAATTTCATTACTATTGGATGTTCATCAAAATTTTTATATAAATTTTTATAATAACTGCGAGTATACATAAAATATAAACTCATTTTTATTTCACTAAATTTACATCATCAAAAAACAAGAATTCAAAGAAAAATTCTCATGTCTTGAACAGTACAAAACTGGACCTAATCTCACAACAAAAGTTCGAAATTTTACATAAATATTAACTGACTTGAAGTGTCATGTGTTCTATACACATGAACGCGCATCCAAAGATGCTCTTGAATATTCTGCGAAACAGCCATGGAACTTGTGCTACAGGGAACAGCATGCGTATTTAGTCAAAAAGTTGCGAAATTCAAAGTTCAAATATATATATATATATACACCCCCCCCCTATAGTTGAATTATTAACCAGTTAACTGAATGCAAGTTTATCAAAAGTGAATCGGTTATGAAATATTTTTTACATAATATAACAGTCGTAGAGCGCCCGGCAAAGAATTGGTCTCCCACTCGTGCACATAAGTTTTTGAGTATCCTTTAAAAGGCAGGTGTTCGAAAAAATAAAGACAATTAACACCTCGAATTCATCGATGAGGTTTGCCACCCATCCTGAATGTCTTATTTTTTTGTTGGCACAGAGAAGACGGTTTGCATGTTTAATACATGCAGCTGGTCTACTGGCTACCCCACTTGTGGGATATGCCATGATGGTATAGTAGTAGTAGTAGTAAGTATCCAAATGAATATTAGCCTTTTAGTTAACTGTTAACTATTAACTGGCTATTTCAACTATCTGACGATGATGTATGGATTGAAATTCTGAAACGCTTACCAAATATTATGAACAAATAAAGCATTTTTATATTTTACAAAAAAAATTATCAATACGATAAATTAAGTTGTATTATTATACATATTAAATTGATTTTGAGGAAATTACTTAAATTTGTTTGGTTTGGTTAAGTTTCGCATACTTTACCCTGAATTTAATACGTAGATGTAGATGTTGATATAATTATGTAGATGTTGATGAATGTAGTATAGGAAGTTCACATTGTATAGCCGTGAAACAAGTATTATTTTAAGTATCATAATAAAATTATTGTTTGCATACATATTATTATTATTGCTTATAATGTTGTCTCAACCAGAGGCTGTTCCTTCTAAGAAGCGTTAATGCAACGCACTTCTATTATAATATTAAAAAAACGGTTGTTTTTATACTCGTCCTCTGTATATTGAATGTATTTGATATTTTCGTGTATTTACATAATATGTGTATAATTGTTTGAAATAAATAAAAAATATCAATAAACAATTCTTTAGAAATATATACTGTTTTGATCTTATGATTTGCATACTTTACGCCAGTAGTGGTAAAAAAAAAAACATATATATCATTGTATAATTAAAACAATGCTTTTTTGTTCAAAGTTCTGGATCAAGAAATGAAATCGATGTTTCTTATATTTGTTTGACCAATATACGGCATTTTCCTTTAACATACGATATATTTTTATACAATTCTGTCGCACCTACACTTTCACAACTCACCAATCTCTGCTCAACTAAAATTCTACCACGCCCACACTACTCCGACACATCAACCACCTCTGCTCAACTAAAATAACATTCTTTAAAGCTGTAACACTATAAACTGTTATTGTATTGTAACTATTGTACTACTCCGTTACTTTACTATTAATCAAGCACCGTTCAGACTATCTATATCAATTTACACCATTACTGAAGATATTTCATATAAGTGGGGTTGTGAGTTATAAACATGCAGTTATTGTTTCTATACCATGAAAATAATATAATTGCGACCGGTGTGGCGCGGAGGCTAACGCACTTGCCTTTGAGTCACGAGGTCCCGGGTTCGATTCCCGGCCAGGGCAAAATGAAGAATGACCTTTTTCAGATTGTCCTGGGTCTGGGTGTTACATGTATATGTGTTTAGTGCATTGTATATGTGTATCGCCGTGTTAGTACCCATAATACAAGATTCATATCTTAGTTTGGGACTAGCTCGGTCTGTGTGAATTGTCTACACGTGTTATGTTATGTTATGTTAATTAGAATGGAAAGCATACTTCATTGCCGAAATGTAGAAGTTATTTATTTTATAGCGATGTCTCACAGAAAGGAGCGAGGTGTCTATTCTTTCTTTAATGGGAACCCCAAGGAACTCAATTATGTTCTTCTTAGAAAAAATAAACAGTCCTTTGACAACGATGTAAGAAGCTTAATAGTATTGATGAAAAAAATAATAAATTCGAGTGATTCCTATTTTTTTTACAATAATTTAATTATTACTTTTAAGTACAAAATACACTGAAACAGGTCAGTTAATTGGAGCATGATCGCTCTGAATGTAGGACGTTTATTTCCATTTATATTCTCCCTAGAGGAGCTTTGAACAACATTGAGAATGAAAATAATCACACATGTGAGAATGTCTTCAGTTCAGCAATAAGGTGTACTTTCCATTCTGAATGTCTTTTTTATGATACAAAAGGATGTTTTGAAAAGAGCTTATTTACTTTTATGTATTTTTCTTATTCCGTAAACATATACTTTGTATATTATTTAAGCAATAACCATTTATGAACTTTAATACTTGATCTACTATTCTTCAATACTTGATCTACTATTGTAAGTTTAACTGTATAGAATCTACACTACTACAATACACCATCACTGGTCATCCATCTAGTGGGGTAGCCAGCAGACCAGCTGCATGCATAAACATGTAAGCCATCTTCTCTGTGCCAACAAAAAATTAAAACATTCAGGATGGGTGGCAAACCTCATCACTGAATTTGAGATGTAAAATGTCTTTATTTTTTCGAACACCTGCCTTTTACAGGACATTCGAAAACTTACAGATAAGAGTGAGAGACCAATTCTCTGCCGGATGTTCCACGGCTTAAATCTGTATAGAATCAGGCGCAGTTAATCCACTGGCTACCTCGTTTTTGGGACATGCCGGGATTAGGATAGATACTCGTAAATAGACAAATATGAGTATATTCAATGTTATGATAAGTGTAAACTGAGCTTAAAAGTTGCATTGTTGCATTCTAAGTATTTATTGCTACAAACATAATATTAGAACAACTGCGTGTATGCATTGTTATTTACAATTTCGTGGGAGCTGTTTTAATGTTCGCCATTTGTGTTTAATGCTTCAAATTGGCTCCATCCAGTTTATTAGTGTGAAAATGAAACAAGTCATCGAATCAAAATAATGTGTTTATTATTAAACATCGGATATACTTAAAATTCTTAACAAGCGTATTCATACAAACATATATCCAAACGTATCCAAGATAGGTACCTAATGAAATGAGATACTGAAATAAAAGTGATTCTTGTTTTATCAAAAGTTCTTATTATTATTGTATCGTACCAACTGTAATAATTTCGAGTCAATTTTTATTACCGTTTATCAAAAATATTTTTATGCCAGCCTTCATCTCTCCATTGTGGATACAGGCCCCTTATAAACTTTTCCATTATACGCGGTCTACCTACATTTTTTCCTCTCATGGCCGGCACTCTAAATGCTAAATGCTAGGCTACTAAAATTAAGACTATTAGAAATAATTTGATTTTAATATTAATTCATGTATTTCTTTTGTTTCAGGTTAGCAGTAATAGTTCACAAAACTACCAGTTATATTGTAAAGTATGGATATTTTTTCTAGAAATATTTTGACGACGGTAAAACTTTTGAGGTCATTGGATTATTCGTTTACTTTTAACAACGAAGTAATAAATAGTATTTTTTCACTATTTTTAAATATTCTATATTCAATCAAATCAACCTTCAACCCTTCTCCCAGAAATACAGGGTAGAAACCAGCATCTTATATTCAGAATATTTTTGTGACTCTGAAACCCTTAATATAGGAATGATATGTTACCAAAGAGGGTCATCCAGACAGGCATTCACATCGAATACCTTGTGGACAAAAGAACGGTGCTCTTTTAAGGAGACAGAAAGAGTTTCATTTGGTTAATTAAAATCAACAATACATATCAAACCTTTACATGAGACTTGTCTCTATAAGGAGGATATTAAGATTTAAGTTTTTATCAAATGGTCTATGTATTGTTATATCTGTATTGTTTGTCATTTTCAGTATTTTTATTTTAATCATCAATATAATAATATTGGGGTGGTTTTATTATGTGATGCTATATTCTTCTCTATATTCTACAGAGAAGAAACATATACTTATGTACTGTAATTCATAAAACTAATGATACAACATTTTATATGTTTATTATATCCACTCATCATAAAGTATGATGGGTCTTGGCTTAATAATATGAAACATAATAATAAATAATAAAAATGTCTTTAATTTTTCATGTTTTATATTATTAATATAATATAAAAGTCCTTTCATTTATAATGTTTAAGTTTTATATGAAACTTTGAGTATATTTATTTTAAATAGTACTTGATGTATTATTACATATTTGTAAAACATATTGTTTAACTATGTAACAATTTTCTCTATTGCTCAAGTTGCAACAAGAAATTATTTTCTGATATCAAATACAAATATATTTTTTTAAAATGAAACACAATGTATAGTTATTCCACTATTGACTTTATTTATTTTTGCGAGCCGGCTTTCAACAGCTTCCGCTCGCAAAAATAAAGTCAACAGTGGAATAACTATATAATATTGTGTTTCATTTAAAAAAAATATATTAATATGAACTTCCACCAAGAACCGTCGGTCGATAAATTAAACTTTATCAAATACAAATGATAAAATTATAGGTCTCATAATTCATTTTCCCCATTTCTTTTCGATGTTGACATAAAGATGGAGTACCTATAACATTTCTCTTACTTCTTTCTCACCCTGCCCTATTCAATATTAGATGTTTATAGAATGAACATAATATCCATAATTGTAAGTTTTTATTATTGAGGTATGACACATTAACGCACACGTTACAAAAGGGTGAGTTATGAACTTAAATGCTTTCTAGAGAACTACAAATGTGACGTTTTATTTTGCTAGTTCTCGCAGCCTTTTATGATTCAACTAAAAACCATGCATTACATGTTAACATTGTTAGAATATAAATAGGAAGCAAACTTTGAAATTTTCAAAGCATCTTTTATTTATGAAAAAACGTATCCGGAAAAAAACTTTTATTTTTAAGAATCGTTCTACATAGGTACTATAATTATTACTCTCCAAGGGCTCGTTAACCTAAAGCAAATGGACCGTAGACACCTCAATATTGTTCGTCGGCTTTTTCTTTTTCTTTGGTGTTTTCCTTTAAACAATGATATTATGTCCAATCTCCCTACGCACATATTCTTTTACTATACGGTTACTGAGTCAAAGTACAAATTCAAACAGCATTCACATCGTAAAATAGACCTCATTAAAATAGAAAAATAATAGTTTTAGGTCTCTTTTCCTATTAATTAAAGCTAAAATTATATATTTAGTTTTTTGGTCTAGGTACATTTTTTTTTAATCACGTTTTGCCTTAATTAATTTCACGCGCCTTGAGTTAGCCTTTTTATATGGAATGTTCAATGTTAACTAAAAAAATGTAAAAATTATTACTTACACAATTTTATTAACTGAATCATACGAGGCCTAGATAGTTTTGTGGAGACAAATAGGTACTTAATGATTTCTTTTCAACTGGACGTGAAATTTCAAATTAATTGTATTCAATGTTAAAATAAATAATTTCCAATGTGTTGTAGGCGTAGATCCACAGCACGGGTAAGTAAATTTAAAATTACAATTTAGATGAAAATTTCGAGGCATGGTTTAAACGAAATGAATAATATAAAAAAGTTTGACTGCATCGCAAAATTCCTAATTTATCCACGTTATGTATTTTTTGCCTGATACTTAAAATGCAAATATTTTAGAAATATATTTTAAAAAATAAACATTTAACGTTGATTTACCGCGGTACATAATTCATTCTCGTTAAACTTTTATACAAGAGTAATAAATCATATTTACAGAAGATGTTCACACTGGGTATACTAACACTACTACAGCCATATCAATTTTAATGAAAAGTATCTTGACTTATGTACAGAAAAGTTCGTCTTGATTTTAGTTGGTAGGTACCTACTTACTTGCAAAACTTAGTTTTACTAAGGCCGAGCGCACATTAAATACGTAGGTTTACTGGAAGACATTGCCTCAAGGCAATATGTACGCCTTTTGTAAAATATTTGTATATTTGACAATAAAGTGTTTATTATTATTATTATTATTATTCTTATGAATTTTCTTCGTGCACATCCGTACTATGTTACACGTATATTCGTATAAATATTCGTATGTTTCACGCAAAATAAATATAATAGATCTAGTTCGATTTTTACTTTACTAGAAGCTGGCAAGATCAAGTAGTCCTGGAATCAGCAATAAGCATGAATCTCTGAAGTAAGAACCTAGGCGCATCGAACCCCCGACCTAACTAGAACAAGGCGAAGGAATTTTATGAATGTATGTAAAATTTATCAGAAATGTGTTCTTCTTATGATTTTATTGGTGCATAACTTGTAAAACTCCATAATTTTAATTTATAAATTACAATTTATTTGTTTTACAAAAAATATTTTAAATAATGTGACATATGTTTCGGCTGCAATGCCATAATCCATAATCATATGCCATAATCATACCAGTATGATTATGGCATATGATTTTTTTTTTTTTTTTTTTATTGATATAAATAAATTCAATTTTAACATATTCATTATATGATTCACCTAACTAGGCTACAGCCCGTACTAAGGTAGATCAATTTATGTGTGGTCAAAGAACATTGCTCTTAGTTAAAGTAACGTTAACTAAAAAACTTAATTAATTAACATAAAATAAAGAAAAAACTAAATAAAAAGACAGAACAATAATATGCACATTATAAACATTTACACCCATGCACACACATGTACTACACACACACACACACACACACACACACCCGCACCCACACACGCCCACACCCACCCACACGATGAGTGTTAAACATTTATAAACGCGTATAAACGCGTATAACCATATAAACATACACAACACATATACAAACCCAAGGGCACTGTATGAGAGACGCTCGAAGAGGCTAAGCCGGTATGTAGTTAAGTATATGTTCTGTCTCGCCGCGTCCAATTTTAAGCAACCAGTCCGTAATGAGTCTTTTAGGTAAGGAGTTGTTTGTCATTTGTCGTTTAGTCAGTACATTGTCCTGTATTTTGTTAAGGAGTCTTGGTGCCTGAAAAGTAAAATGTCTTTGTGCAAATTTGGTCCTCGTTTTTGGTACTTTGTAAAATTGTTTATTTCTGCATCTTGTCGATAAATTGTGCGTTATCTGTGTCTGTATGTGCCCGTGCTTAATGTAGTGTAAGATTATATTTTTTGTATATGTCTGTCTTATGTCCAATACACCGAATTGTTGGAAGAGAGCAGCTGATGGGAATCTGTAAGGTTTTTTGTTGATTACTCGGATAATTGATTTCTGAGCCTTTATTAATGGATCTAGAGCTGTCAGTGAAGCTCCCCCCCAACCAAGAATACCATACGACAAAATACTATGCACCAGAGCAAAGTATACGGTCTTCATCATACTGATAGGCAGCATGTTCCTCACCTCTTTGAAGACGTGCAAGGTACTTCTGAGTCTATTTGCTGTATTTGCAATGTGCTCTTTCCAGCCGAATCTTTCATCGATCAATATACCGAGGTACTTAGCATTTCTTACTTTTTTAGTGATTGGACAATTGCATGGTAGTATGTTTGCGGTAACAGTGTCACAGTTGTGTATTTTAATTGTTTTATTTTTTACATAGTCATCGTCTCTGTTTGTTATATTGATTGTCATGTAATTAGTTTTGTCCACGTTGAGAGTTAGTAGATTAGAGTCCAGCCATCTCTTCACCAGACTCAGTCCCCTCTCTGCCCTCTCATGAACACTGTCCCATGTTCCACCATGAAAAATAAGTGCCGTATCGTTAGCAAATGACACTACATCTCCGTAATCCAGGACAATATTCGTCAGATCGTTGATGTACGTGAGGAAGAGAATTGGACCCAGTACGCTTCCCTGTGGGACTCCGAACCTGATGTGCGCCCTGTCACTCAAGTAATTTCCAATTTTTGTTTTTTGTGTCCTGCTAGTCAAATAGTCAGAAAACCACTTATGTGCCGTTCCACGAATCCCCAGTTTCGACAGCTTTGCTAACAACAATGCATGGGAGACTGTGTCGAAAGCTTTTGCGAGATCAAGAAATACAGTAATACATTTTTCCCCCTTATCTAATATATTGACAACTCTTTGTGTGAGATAACCAATCGCCTCTTGTGTACCCCTGTTTTTGCGAAAGCCAAATAGTTTTTCAGATAAAATATTATTTTTTTCAAAGAAATCCAATAATCTACATTTAGCGGCTGTTTCAATTACTTTCGATAGTGAATTTAATAAACTTATGGGTCTATAGCACCCTATATCATCTTTTTTCCCACTCTTGTATATCGGACATACAACGGCTTCCTTTAAGTGGTTTGGGAAAATACCTTCTGACAAGCTCATGTTCGTAACAAATTGAATTGGCGTCTTAAGGCTATCAATGCACCATTTTAAAATTCGCGTCGAGATAAGGTCTGTACCGACAGTAGTTTTGTCTTTTAAATTTTTGATTATTTTTTCTATTTCATTAGTGGTTACTGGTTCAAGATGGTGCATTACATTGTTAGTAACTATCGTGTTTGTTTCATACTCCATTAATTGCAGTTGTGCTTCAGTTTTGTTTATCTTATTTAGGATTATGGGGGGGGTAGTAATTTTAAGATAACTATGCATAAAGTATTAAAGTTCCATATATGGAGTATATTGTTGTGCGGCCCGGTAGGAAATATCATTATTAAAATTTGGCCTGGCTGCTGAAAAGTTTTGGCCACCCATGCTTTAGACGGTCGAAACAATAATAAAACGGCGCTAAAGGAATTGAAAATCCATCAGTATGCTAAATAATGATAATATATGTCTATATAGACAATTAATATGCGCCGTTTTGTGGAATAAACCCAATTAAAGGGCGCGTCCAAAAATTGTATTAATACTTGTTTATCTTGCTTTTTAGTCGTATAAGAGTTTGTATTAGAGGTACTAATCTTTTTATTTATATGGAATTTCGTACAGTGTATAATTAGGCGTATATACATTTCAAGTATGACAAGAATTAGATCATACGCACGACGTATAATGCAATTAATATGTCGTATACGACGCGCGTAAGGCTCAAAGTGGATATAGTACCTAATTGTGCTCGCCTTGGAAGAATGTACTTACTTCATGTTATTCTTGATTGGCGGTGAAGGTTGTACTTATAAACCTCTTTATAACATCATTACGTTATAAACTCAAGTCTGATATGTTGGTTTAAGATTCTGAATAAAGTTTATATTCTGATAGAAGTCTTCACTTGTTTTCTTACATTTTCTTTATTGTAAAAATCACTATATTATAATAATATCGTATAAAACTTTTATACCAATTAATTCTTTGTTCATTGTGTAGATGTTAATTTCATACAAGTGAACAGATAATAATCGTTCAATGATTGTTGGACAACAATGTGTAATTAAATTTCTATCTGAATTGTTAAAATTTACATCAACCGAACAGAATTTCTTGATTATTAGATGCATTTATATTGCAAGCATAGATTTTTCAATTAAGTCTTTTTTGTATTTCGTATATTCTCTGTCCCTATATTACATGTGGGCTGTGCAACACTATAGATCAAGGGTGGCCAACCTGCGGCCCGTTGGGTGCCTACGCAGAAGCATATGCACACATTTTTTAATAATAGTCGGAACAGGTACCCGTTACTTTTTTGAAAGAGGTATTTTGAGAAAATATTCTTAAAGAAAACCGACGAGTTTTGAAACATTTCAAATTCCTATACCACTTTGAAAACGTTTCGACGGGGGAGGAGGGGGTAGAAATTGTAAGGGAAGTTATAATTATGAATAAAATAACTTTATAGATATTGAAATATTGAGAGCAAATTTTCATTTCAATTCATTAAAATACAATAGTTTTAAACCCTTTACAATTCTATGAGTTACCTGCTAGCTAGTAACTAAATTACAAATATTCAGTTTGAGAGGTTTGATTCAAAATATTGGTAAAATATTTCATATTAATGATGTCAAATTTCTAAGAATCTATTTTCTTTCTGTTATTCTGATTATTTGAAATTCCATAATAAGCTTTCTATATTTATAGTTATGTTTCATCTAGAAAAGGCATTCGATAAAGTAGAACGGGAACAACTTTTTAACACTCTAAACCAGATAGGAATGAGTTATAAAGACAGAAGAGCAATCTGGAGCCTATACAAGAATGAAATGGCTGTAATTAGAAGCGGAGAGAGCTGCGCAGAAGCAAGGGGAGAACAAGGTGTAAGACAGGGATGCTCAATGTCGCCAGCACTCTTTAACTGCTATATACAGCGAGCTATTGATGAACTGAGAGAAGAAATGAAGAACTGGACAGGAGTAAAAATTAATGGGAAAAAGGTCGACATGATTTGATATGCCGACGATATAGCACTGCTCGCAGACTCCGAGATGGAGCTGAACGAAGCCTTAGGAAAAATGGAAAGTATACTGCTGTCAAAGTACAACATGAAAATAAATAAAGACAAAACAAAATGTGTGGTCGTGGGAAGGGATGAAGCGACTGCGAACATTGCCATAAATGGAGTGAGCATCAAACAAGTAAAAGAATTCGTGTACTTGGGCAGCAGAATAAACCAGGACGGACGCTCCAAATCAGAAATTGTGAGCAGAATAAACCAGGCACGAATTGCCTTTAACAAAAAATCCAAAATATTGGAATCCCCTAATATTGATTTAAGCGTGAGGAAGAATCTCACTAAAGCCTTTGTGTGGAGCATTTTGCTATATGGGTGCAAGACGTGGACAAGAGTGAAAGCGGACGGTTAGCGGCATTTGAAATGTGGTGCTATAGACGCATACTGAAGATTCATTGGTCGGAACACGTCGAAAACGAAGAAGTGTTAACCAGGGTTGGCGAAAAAAGGCAACTCCTCAAAAGAATCTGCCAACAACGAGCTAACTGGATTGGTCTCAACATCAGGCACCCAGGACTGCTCATCGCAATCGCAGAGGGTAAGACCGAAGGCACAAATGGCAGAGGCCGACCGAGAGACGCCTATATGGACCAACTGAAGAGGGACATGAGCTGTGGCTCATACATGGAGTTGAAGAGACTGGCTGAGAATAGGGAGGAGTGGAGAATAAAGTCCAAACTCGTTGCAGACCAATCCAATGGATTGTAACTCATTATATATTCATCTAGGAAGTTTGCTTAAAGTTTACGAATATGAAACAATTATAACGGCAAAAACTTTTGTGAAAAGTGCTTTAAACTCATGTAAATTCATCGTTCTTCTGTACACACTTATTATTCTATGTAACAACATTATAACTGAATACGTACAACAAGTATCTTTGAACTTCTTTGATTTCTCGATACAGAGTCTGTCAGACAACACTTTAACAACTGTCAATAAACTTAACTTTAAAGGAGGAATGTTTTAAATTTGTTTACGTTATTAATTTTATTGCTTGCTCTAAACAAATTGCTCAAGTTTGTAAACATTCTTGTCATGTTTGAATTGGCATTAAATTTGTACATAAATATTATAATGCTCTCATTAAATTGCTAAATTCCTCAACACATTAATTGCAGCGTTGTCAGTTACAAGTAAACAGTTTGGATATAGGTCTGAAATGGTCAGATACTTAGAAGCGGTAATCATCGATTAATTGTTAATGAAATATGCTTGATTAGTTACTTTGAGGTTTATAATTATTGCTCCTACGTAATTCTATCCCAAATCAAAAATGAAAGTAGCAAAATCTATTACAATTTTAGCTATTACAATTCATAGTAGAAACCTTTGACTGTCTAGTGACTTGATAATATTGATCTGAAAATGTAAATTTATTTTTATTTATTTTATTTATTCATTCTTTACTGTACATTGATTAAAAACAATTACATAAAAGGTATACCTACATTCAAATTAAATACAATCAATATACAGAGGGCGAGTTTATCGCAAAGGCGCGATCTCTTCCAACAAACCCAAAAAAAAAAATTAAAATTAATTAATCTGTATTAACTTAAAAAAAAAACAAATGATAAAAATAAATTCAATAATCCAAAGCAATTTGGAAGAAAAAGAGAAG
Organism: Athripsodes cinereus; assembly: GCA_947579605.1. Classification (NCBI taxonomy): domain Eukaryota; kingdom Metazoa; phylum Arthropoda; class Insecta; order Trichoptera; family Leptoceridae; genus Athripsodes; species Athripsodes cinereus. The sequence continues at coordinate 12,227,614 of OX388322.1, forward strand.
AAAAAAATTTTTTCACAAAGTGAACAGATATACAAACATACATACACACATATATATAAAAAGGGAGAGACTGAGAAAAAAAAAGATACAAACATACATGCATAAAAGGAAAGGAAAAGGGGAAAAAGGGGCGGGGGGGTTAGGAGTGATGGGTTTCAGTATTTTAATATTATTTTGGTACACTCCTCCATAAATGGTTAAATTGAAATTCTTCTATAGATTAAACAAACACGACAGAGACGCCTCTTGACTTCTTAAGTAGTCAAGAGACTTCTTAGGTAAGTCAATATCATGTAATGACCTAATTGACATTATCATACAATGACCTAAAATGATAATGGCCTTAGAAGTCAAAAGCCGTTTCCCTCATGTTTCTCTCCAATAGAACGAAATGCTTCTTACAATAATTTTACCAAGTAAAATACAAACTTACGCCACCTATTGTCAAATGTACGTTCAAAACAGATTTTATACGTTTACTTTAAGTGTGTGAGATAAAGTACGTCTGTGTATTATAAGAATGAAGAATCATATTAAACACTTTATTGTGTATGTATGTTGCCATCTGAAAAAATAAACCTCGATGACAAGGTGTATAAGTGTTCATTTCGCTTGAATTTTATATGAAATGACGGTGATTTCTCCTGTAATTCCAGCTTTCGGCGATGATGCATATTCTTATGAATAATTAAATTTGTTTTGAAAAAGAAATCCTAAACAAAGATACGTACGTAAAATTCATATTTATTAACTCAGTTATTTTTTGCAGAAGGTAAAACAGTTTCTTCTTCCACTAAATTTACTTGATTTTTTGGTTATTATTGTTTTATTCTTCTTGATTTTATTTTCATAACTACGAGAAAAATATAAACTTAGAAAAGTAAACAGTCTATGGATACTAATCGTTATTGTAATGATACATTTATACAAATGTCTATATCTATACCATCACGGCATCTCCCACAAGTGGGCTAGCAAGTAGACTCAAACACAAAAGTCGTCTTCTACGTGCAAATAAAAAAGACATGTACCTACATAGCATGAATGACATGTCTTGTCGCTTAATTGCATATGTTAGATATCTTACCCGTGATGTCATACGAATATCTACGTTTAAAATTTACTCGAAAACTTGAGAAAAAAGAGTCAAAGGACTAAGTACACTTTCGTTTGGAATTAAGATATTTGATTTATGTATCTGTGTTTATCTGTTTTTTGCCTTGCATGTTTTACAAATGTATTTCTTCGTACTTGTCTTATGAGTTTTAAATGTAAGTTAAAAAAATATCATGAAAACAACATTGTTATTCATTTATTAAGGAAAGCTCTTCGACCAACTGACATAAAATAATTTTACAAACTGATAAAGAAAAACAACTCCTACTAGGAACTTCTCCAGCTAACCTGAAAATATTTTCAGTTTATGATTCAGTTGACATACTAAATAAATTCATAGATTTTAAAGAAAATATTTCTATGCTTCTTCATTGTGAACGCATCGCTTACTTTGAATGAAAAGTTGTATATTGTATGTATAATAATATTATTCTAACCAGATTTTTTCCCTTCTAAAGTTTTCATAGCTTCTCTTGTGAATCTTTTGTTAAAAACTCAGATATAAAAATAAAAAGAGGCAATCTCATGGAATTCATGATATTTAGTATAAATATTCAAAAATTAAACTTTATGACTACAAATGTTTTTTCTTGAAATGTATTTTTAACTTTCTTTTCGCGAACTAAGAGAATAAAATGTGAAACTTTATATATTTGCAATTATTGTAAATTATGTAGGTATGTCTATAACTCCATTCTTACATTTCTAGAGTTGTCGTGGAAAATGCATTCTATTCAGTCAATGAAGTTTTGTTCAAGTTTTTTGTTTGTTTGTTTTCAGAACTATAAAGTTCAAATACAAATTTTAGAGAGCAAATATATAGTTTTTCTTCTAGGCCAGTTGAAAATAATACGGTTATTGTGTAAGAAGTTCACTTTAATCTTTAATGTATGCCCATTATCATAATCTTGCTTTAAACAAAGATTAATTTTAAACTCTTCCAAATTTAAGAACTAAAGAATCTAAGCAAAATACGTATGATTTTTTCCGACACTAAAAATATTTATTATCAAAATCGATTATCTTGATAGAGTAGCTCTTTAAATCTTATTCTCTTGATAGCTAGTTGAATCTACTCAATAGAACTACACATCCAAGGAATTGTCCTTTTTCTGGAAAGGCCAAAATATTATTTTGATGATGTCTATCCAATCACAAAGGTTAATTACGGAAATCGGACAATTAATACAGAGAATAAAGAATTTATTTAAGGCTAACACCATTTTTGATTTATCACAAATAACAATATAAAACAAAGAAAAATAGAACGAAAGGAAATAAATAAAAAAGAACAATATTATCTACGTACCGGAAATAAGATCAACTGTATTGTTGTAAGATAAATATTGTATTATATATATATACCAACATTATATTTTCTTTAGATTGAGGATATGTTTTAAGTATAGATGAGATCTTTATAATAAATTATATTAAAACTCCGTGATACGCGTAACAATTTTTTCGAGATTCTCACCAAACAGTTTTTTTAAATTTATTTCTTAGAAATTCAGTAATTTAGAACACATATGCTAAGTATTTTTGTTTTATAAGAAATGGAGGTTTATTATATAGTAGTTATTTCACACATTTATGTATAAAAATTATTAAACATTTTTTAAAATTATTTTCGTCTTTGCTTTATGCGTAGCGATTCATATCAAACATAACATAACATAACATGTATAGACAATTCACACAGACCGAGCTAGTCCCAAACTAAGATATGAATGGTATGAAGTAAACACTTTACTTTTTTATAAATACACACTATATTTTATAAATGAGTAGACAATTGTTTCGTCTTTTACCAAGACATTATCAATACTAAATTTAGAAAGAATACAAATTGATTACGAAGGTACAATAAATAAATTATGCAGTTAACAATTTTAAGTGGGGGATGAAGAGGGCGGGGACTTAGGGTGGAGTGGGAATATTTTTAGAATGGGTGATGCGTTAGGTACCGTTATGTTATTAACTATATTATTACAACTATTAATGTTTTTATGTATTTCCAATGTCTCTCTCAAAATTAATCTTCTATAATTACTATTGCCGTTATGTAGAATCTTAAATTGTTTTTCGGTAATCCTTGTTTTTATTCTCCTCGTGGTCATACCAATGTATTTCTTATCACACTCTTCACAGTTTAGTTGGTAAACCCCACTTTTTTCCCCCTGTTCCGTCATTTGTCTGTTGTTAAGTAAGTACTTACCAACTTTATGGTCGGTATAATACGAAATTGTAGTATCCTTAGGTACATTTTTTAAGATTTTTTTTGATGCATTTTTAATATATTTAAATCTCCTCCATTTTTTATTATTTTCTTTTGGCGTTGGGCAGGAATATAAATGTTTATTTATGAACTGTTTTGTTTTTTTAATGTTAACAAGTTTATCAATTAATGACACATCGTATCCATTATTGTACGCCATCTGTTTAATTATGTCTATTTCCTTAATGTAATCTTCAGGGCTAAGTGGGGTGTTTACAGCACGATGTATCATACATTGAAAGGCAGCAAGCTTTTGATTCCAAGGATGGGTTGATGATTCAGGGATGACACTGTCTGTATGAGTGGGTTTTCTGTAGATGTCGTATTCGATATTATTGTTTTTTATTGATTGAGAAAGATCCAGAAAATTTAATTTGTTGTCCTTGCCAACTTCCAGAATGAACTTTATCTTCTTATGAACAGAGTTCACATACGTCATAAGAGCATCTAGTTGTCTTACAGTACCGCTCCACATTATTATGATGTCATCGACATATCTCCACCATCGATATAATTATATGTTTAGTTGTAAAGTGATTCGATTTTAGTATTTGGTTTTCCAAATAGTCCATAAATATGTCGGAAAGAATTGGCGAAAGACAGTTGCCCATAGCTAGACCATCGGATTGAGAATAAAAGCGGTTATTAAATACAAAATAGTTTTGTTTAGTACACACCTCGAGCATTTTAATTATTTCAGACGATAGTTCCTTTTCTATGTTTGACTTTTCCAAAAGTAGTTTAACAACTGGTATAACTTCATTAACAGGTACATTGGTAAATAAATTTGTCACATTGGGTATATGGAGTCCTTTTGTTTTTTGAATTAAATCATTAGAGTTTTTTAATGTAAACTGTGGCTTGAAAATATTTAAATTCGTCAGCACTTGAACAAGATGTTTAGATATTTTGTATGTTGGAGCTGCGAAGGATGGTACAACCGGGCGTATAGGTTCATCTTTTTTATGCAATTTAATAAGACCATATAACGTCGGAGCTTGTGGGTTGGTCTGTATAAGATGGTACTTGTTGGGGTTACCACATAATTTAGAACATTTATTTATAGTGCTTCTAATTGTTTTATTATATTTTTCTGTAGGGTCACTGTTCAATGTTGTAAATACATCCGATTTTAGAAAGTCTTCTACTTTCTTTACATAGTCACTTCTATCCAATATCACAGTCGTACAGCCTTTGTCTGCTCTAGTAACAATCAAGTCTTTTTCTTTTATTGTATTTCTTATGTTTTTTAGAACTTTCCATTCGTTGCGGCTATTATTGTATTTCTTCTTTAAATTAACACTTTTAATTGATTCGATACATTTTTACTTCTCTGAGTTACTGTTGGTGGAGAAGTCAATGTCTATTGCAAGATCTTCTAAGTCTTTCTCTATATTAGGTGTGTTCATATTATATTTTAGTCCTTTGTTAAGTAAATCTATTTCTTCTTGTTTGAAAGTATGAGTAGACATATTTTTTGTTCTATCAGCAAATTGGTATTTTTGAAGAGGTATATACACATTTTTATGTTGTTTATTTTGTTCATTTTGTTTGTTGATGAGATGATTCAACTTGTTTTTTAACACTGTTAACTTTTTATGGCCGAATTCACTCACAATTTTTCTAACATTGTCATCAAATAAATCAAATTCTACAGGATGCATAAAATAAGTTAATTCACTATGAATAGCTTTAAGACATAATTTTATATTATCGCGATTTATATAATGCGTTTTGAGTTCTTGTTTAATCCAGTTAGTTTTTGCTTGTTGTATTATTTTTACTGCTGCTACACTTTTACACTTAGTTTTTAAATTAATATATTTAGGAATCACTTTATTTTTAATACACTGATGATTAAAATAAATATTCAAACACAATGTTTTATATTTTAACATTAATTTCTTGTATTCTTTACATATTTTATATGGATTCACCTTACTGGCGTTTATAATATTTTTAATATAATCCGTAACTTTTTGCGTATTATCCATTATGGTATGAAGTAAACACTTAACTTTTTTATAAATACACACTATATTTTATAAATGAGTAGACAATTGTTTCGTCTTTTACCAAGACATTATCAATACTAAATTTAGAAAGAATACAAATTGATTACGAAGGTACAATAAATAAATTATGCAGTTTACAATTTTAAGTGGGGGATGAAGAGGGCGGGGACTTAGGGTGGAGTGGGAATATTTTTAGAATGGGTGATGCGTTAGGTACCGTTATGTTATTAACTATATTATTACAACTATTAATGTTTTTATGTATTTCCAATGTCTCTCTCAAAATTAATCTTCTATAATTACTATTGCCGTTATGTAGAATCTTAAATTGTTTTTCGGTAATCCTTGTTTTTATTCTCCTCGTGGTCATACCAATGTATTTCTTATCACACTCTTCACAGTTTAGTTGGTAAACCCCACTTTTTTCCCCCTGTTCCGTCATTTGTCTGTTGTTAAGTAAGTACTTACCAACTTTATGGTCGGTATAATACGAAATTGTAGTATCCTTAGGTACATTTTTTAAGATTTTTTTTGATGCATTTTTAATATATTTAAATCTCCTCCATTTTTTATTATTTTCTTTTGGCGTTGGGCAGGAATATAAATGTTTATTTATGAACTGTTTTGTTTTTTTAATGTTAACAAGTTTTTTTAATGTTAACAAGCCCTCTTCATCCCCCACTTAAAATTGTTAACTGCATTATTTATTTATTGTACCTTCGTAATCAATTTGTATTCTTTCTAAATTTAGTATTGATAATGTCTTGGTAAAAGACGAAACAATTGTCTACTCATTTATAAAATATAGTGTGTATTTATAAAAAAGTTAAGTGTTTACTTCATACCATAATGGATAATACGCAAAAAGTTACGGATTATATTAAAAATAAGATATGAATCTTGTTGTATTAGTTTGTCTAAGATATTTTTCCAGCAAGAGTTTTTTTTAAATTATGTATCGCACTGCTTAAACAATTTGTTAAATATTATAAACAAGTTCAAAGTTTACCTTACCATTACAATAAAAAATATATTGTACACAGTGAGAATATTTCATCCAGAATCATCATCATCATCATCATAAGATAGAATAAAGAATTTTATATGAAATACTGTGATCGATGTATTTTGTTTAATAGATTCATCAATATGTACATTTATTTACAAAAAGTACGCAATGATCATAAAGTGTTAAATAAAGTCTTTGTTTAGAACCACCTATGCTTTAAAATATGGATGTATATTATTTGTGTGTATGTGCATATATACAATATTAGTAAAATACCCTTTAGATGTAACCTACGTGTAGGTATTAAATTAGTTTTGCATTCAAGTCACGTTTACCCATTCGGCTCTGATTTATGAACGTCAACGATTCAGGGGTGAATTGGAAAAACCCATGCAATATTATTATTTGATATTAATAACAATAAAATACAGTTTGGTAGAAATATCGAGAACCAAGGCCAGTATCGGACCATGATGAAATTATGATTCAAAAGTCGTCACATAAGTCTCTGTAGGAAATATCCTGTCCAACTATTTATCGTTTGCTGACCAACACGAAAAGAAGAACCCGTGGAGTCCCCGGTAAAGAATATGTCATCCACTATTTTTTGTTAGTTTTCAGGACAATTTGTGTGTTTATCACTTGCAGTTAGTCTGCTGGCTACCACATTTGTGGGATATGCCTTGATAGTATAGTAGTAATATTGTATTATAAAATATATCTCCATATATGTATTTTCAATTTATAATGTTGTGATAACTCTCACTAACTGAAACTGCATGTATTAAACAGACATGAAGATTATCTTTTTCGTGCCATTAAAACCGTGATTGTGATATAATATTCCATATTGAAGACATTTAATGCCTTGCATCTATACAATATTCATAAAATCCATTCTTCAACACCTCGTATAAATAAAGAGTCAACGGCCGAAACCTAAAGCAATACAATACAATCTTACAATTCCATGGTAACCATATGAAATAAAAACTGTTTAATGTATTTAGACATCTGACAATATATTATATAACTCAGTACAAAGATATCAAAAAAGTGCATAAGCCAGATCACAATGTAAGAGAGAGCATCTTCTACACTCCAGAAAATAATGTCAAAGTGCGACTGAATATTTTCATCGCACAGGATAAAAATAAAATCAACATTCGATTAAAATTCGATACAATATGCAAATCACATAGTGTGAATAGGGACTCGATTATTATTAACAAAAAAGTATTGTTCTTTTGAACATAAACTATTTTTTCTGTATCATATTCATAAATAAACCACCCTATAATATCTGAACTAAAGATCGCACATATATATTATGTCATTAGTGTTATTAGTATTATCATTTAATCAATTTCATAACATTGTTTAGGCTGGCCAGTTATATTTGAGAACGGTCTAATATCTACAGTATTAATATTTTATAAGGGGTAATATTTGTTTAGTATTGGAAAGCTATCGGCTCCAAGAAATTAAATGTTGAAATACATAAACTTGTTAGATTAATGATACGTGTTTAATTTTGCATTAAATTATTTATGAAGAGAAATAATAAACCCAGATATGACTTTATTTAATAGTCTTTTGGTAAAACAATTGACATTAAAATATCAAAAACAAAACACTCTTCAAATATTCACATTATTTAAAAACTTTAAGTTTTTTGTTCACTTGTGGACATTTTCAAGAGTACATACTCTTGAAATTTGTTTTTTGTAATTAAAATTCCCTAAAATGAATTTTCACAAGTAGCAGTCAACAATTGAAATTGAAATATTATCACCTGAGTAGATTTTGTTATTTTTATCAAAATACTAGTCAATTGAAGTTGAGTTAAAGAAGACCAAAAAAATTGGATGATATTGTCAAAACGTTTTTTTGAAAGCACAATCTAAGTGTACACATTTACAATTATTATTTATACCTACTGAAAAAAATAGGTATGGATCAAATAAAATTTAAAGATTTTTTAAAAAAAAGTTAAATATCTTCTTTATCAATGTCATTTTTACGGTTGACGGTTGCAATTTACCACATAAAATCATATTGGAGACTACCAAAAAAGATAACTTTGGTATTTCCAAGCCTTATAATATGATATCTTTAGGTGTTCAATTTACAAACTTCTTTATTTTAAAAAAGAAAACAAAATATCTTGGTTATTACAACCAGCATTACTGTTTACCTATACAATTAAGATTTCAAATTATGTACATGTGATAGATATACACCCATTCTGAACTCTATTGTTTGGAAGGAAGGAATAAGCCCTTGCGGGGTTTTTTCACAAAATGTTTCATATTTAATACAAATTTTCTTAATCCTTATTATTATTATTATTATATGATAATAATAAAGATCATAATATTGTAGGTATTTTGTGTAAATATAAATGCGAGAATTTGAGAAATATCATCCATTCAAATACTGACCTATGCAGACATACAAAAGAAATTATTATTTTTATATCGGACATATTTCATAGACTAACACGATAAAAATGCTAATTTGAATTTCCATATCCATTACTGCATTGAATAGGCTCAACGAGCCAGTTATAAGCTTCACCCTTGAGACCATTTCAGTGAGCTAAAATAAACTCAGATTCACAATATCTTACTAAGAAGACCTAGTATGGATTTTTTTGATTTCCATAACATTATGCTTAGTAATCCTTTGAGCTTTGGTAAAATAATATATGAAATCCAAAAACCGAACCCAATATAAGTTAAATTATTGTATTTACCAACCATAGCAGTATATTGTGCTGACACGACAAAGATTTCTTTAAAGGTATATTATAATACCTATATCTAGGTAAATAAAAATATACCCGATAAAAAGACAATGTAGGTATATATTTAGTACGATTATGTTTGAATTTGTGTCAGTCTATTTTTTTTTCAATCTTGCAACCTGTATAAATAATATTCTTTGATATTTTATAAAACAACAACAAGTTAAAATTGACAGACGTGTTTTTTTTCGCTCCCGTAAAATAATTACTTTATCACAGTGCTATACAATATAGTTTGATTAAGAGTGATGCTTACTGTGAAAAGGATCGTCGCGCATCTTTTACAAATAAATTCCCGGTGTAGCGCTTCATATAAGGTACAAATTTCTCATATATTCTATCATAACTTAAGCACATCATTACATGTTGCAAGTACCAACATCACCAATAGCGGGTAGTAATTAAGTTTACTACAGTATACCTACTGTTATTTAAATATAACTTCCACTACACCTACGTCACGAGCTGCCATAGCTGAGTTGGTAAAGGCGCTGGTACCATTGTAAATCGGTGGACCTGTGTTCGATCCCCACTGAGTTCACATCGAACAAAGACTTTTTTTCAATTGAAATAAAAATTATTCAACATAAGAATGGAAGGAGTACAACCACAGATGCAAACCAGATCCCGTAATATTAAAAAATCTGGTACGCTATCGCCATCTAATGATAATAATAACAAACATAGGACATCTATAGTACAGGAGAAGAGTTACAAAAGGAATTCGCAAGGAGTATCAATGCCATCTAGCGGGGACAACTCGAGACAAAACAAAAGTAACAAAAATAGTGTTGGGCATAATGAAGGAAGTTTAGATAATATTGACAGTTCTTTAAGAGAATACCTATTAAACTTACACAATAGTGTGAAAGATATAAAATATCATTTACAAACGCAAAATCATGATTTGTTAAATAAAATGCATGAAATAACCACTAAACTTAGCCTTATAGATGAGCTGGTGGCAGAGAATAGAGCACTGAAGGAAAGAGTTGGCAATCTTGAAGATAAGATAAATAAATTTGAAATTAAGGGAAGTAACTGCAGTATCACGGAGATGGATTCGTTGGCAAATGAAATTGAAGAAAGAAATAGAAGAAAAAACAATATCATAATCTGCAATATACAGGAGAGTTCTAAGGAAAGACCTGAAGATATCCTCAACGAAGAGAAGTCAATGATCTTCAACGTATTGAAGGATGCCGATCATTCAATAGTACGTGCAGATCTCAAATGTTTCAGGTTGGGTAAAAGACTTAGTAATAAACCCAGACCAATAAAAGTAATATTAAAACATCCAAACCATGTTAGTGAAATTTTTAAGAATAGATATAAATTGTCATCTGAAATTAGAATATATCGTGACCAAACCGTTGTGCAAAGAAATCATTATATGAAACTGAAAGATGAGTTAAATGCAAGAGTTCAGAATGGAGAGAAAAATCTCGCAATTAAATATATTAAAGGAATTCCTAAGATTGTTAAACCGGATAGTTCAAAAAACTTCTCTCCTACTACCAGAATATCCGTGGCATGAAGACGAAGCTCAGTGAGCTTCGACAGTCAGTGCCATCATTCGGTTATGAAGTTGTACTTTTGACTGAAACATGGCTGGACCCCGGCATTGACTCATCTGAACTCGGTTTCACTAATTTTAATGTTTATAGACTGGATAGAAATTCACATACTAGCAATAAATCGAGAGGTGGAGGTGTTTTAATTGCCATAGATAAATCCTTACCAAGTAAAAAGATACCTCTAAAATATAAAAATATAGAACAAGTTTTTGTCTTGGTTAAGCTTCCACTTGAGTCGGTAATCTTTGGTTGTACATATATACCCCCCAACTCTGATGTCGCACTATATAAACATTATCATGAGGAGATAGAGCTTATTAGATCTAAGTACGTAGGTAAAAAACTCATATTAACTGGTGATTTTAATTTGCCTGATTGCAGATGGGAGGCGGTGCGGGGGGGAGACGACGATCGAAATCACCTTGATTTACAAATAACAAACAGCCTTAGCAATGTTAAAGCTGCTGAACTGGTAGACATGGCCAATTTTCTTGGCCTTCTTCAAATTAACAACATTAGTAACAGTCAAGGCAAAATTCTCGATCTCGTCTTCTCCTCTGATCCTGAGGTGACATCTGTGGATAAGTCCTCCTCAGTCCTGCTTCCTATCGACATATTTCATCCTCCTCTCGATATTGCAGTTAGGTCTGAATTGTCCAAACTTAATAATGATATTGTAACTAAACAAGACTTCCATGGAGCTGATTATCTCGCCATTAATGCTTTCTTGAAGAACATGGATTTTTCTTTTTTGCAAAATGAAGATAATTTGAACAGTTTGGTGGATCATTATTATACTAATTTAAATATGTGTATTGACAAATTTGTTCCAAAGAAAATGATAAAACCATCGAACTATCCCAAATGGTTCAATACCGATCTAAAAAGATTAGTTATGAAAAAGAAGCTGGCTCACAAAAAATATAAAGAGACATCTAACATTAATGATTACAACTATTTCTCAAGTTTACGTAATGAATGCTCTGCTTTGTCAAAAGAGTGCTATAGGCAACATGTAGCTTCTATAGAGAGTAATATGCCTAGAGATTCTCAAGGTCTATGGAAGTTCGTAAATGGGATGAGGAGTGATCGAGTCGAAATACCCACAAATCTTTTTTATAATAACCATTACTCCAAATCACTCCAGGATGCAGTCAATCTTTTTGCCTCATTCTTTCAAAGTGTATATGATCCTTCAACTGCATGTCCCAAATCCGACTTTTCATCAGAAATGACAATCGACTTACCCAGCATCATAATTACCATTGACGACGTCAAAAATGCGATCCTTGCTTTGGACATTTCAAAGACAGCTGGTCCAGATGGTATCCCAAATGTATTTGTAAAAAGTTGCATCGGTGTCCTAACAAATCATTTGCAAGTCATTTTTAATTTATCATTGAGATTGGGAATTTTTCCTGATTCATGGAAAACTGGTTTTATCTGTCCAATTTTTAAAAAAGGTGAAAAATGCCAAATTACAAACTACAGACCAATATGCATCTTGTCTGCAATTCCCAAGCTTTTCGAATCAATAATTGTAAGGAAAATAAACCACAGTGTAAACAATTTCATCTCCACTCAACAACATGGCTTTGTCCTTAAAAAATCCACACTTACAAATTAACTTACTTATCAGCACTTTATTATGAATACTCTTTCCAAGAGAGGACAAGTCGACTCCGTATACACAGACTTTTCAAAAGCGTTTGACAAGGTGTCTCATGACAGGCTACTATGTAAATTACGTGGCTATGGAGTCGACGGAATCTTTCATCAGTGGTTGGAGAGCTACCTCGAGCAAAGAACATTGAGGGTTAAGATTGGGAATTGCACATCGGATCCTATATGTGCGTCTAGTGGGGTGCCCCAGGGGTCGCATTTGGGACCATTACTGTTCAATATTTTTGTAAATGACATAGTCAAGATTTTCAGTGATATAGAGGTGTTGCTTTTTGCTGATGATCTGAAGCTTTACAAGAGTATTGACAATATCGATGACTGTTCTACATTACAAAACAACTTGAATAGTTTAAATGATTGGTGTAAACAGAACGGTCTTGATCTCAATGTTTCAAAGTGTCCCACCTCACGTTTAATTACTCCATCGACAATGTCACACTTGAAAGTGTAACGAGCTTGAGGGATCTTGGCATCACATTCACTGAGAATCTGACTTTCAATATTCATATTGAGGAAACTGTTGGTAAGGCAATGAAAGTTCTTGGTTTTATCTTTAGATTGTCGGTGGATATGAAATTTATCCAATCTTACAGGCTACTGTTTGTATCTCTAGTCAGACCATTGCTAGAGTATAACACTGTGGTGTGGTCTCCAAACTATGCCATACACATCAACAGTATTGAAAGGGTGCAAAGAAAATTTTTAAGATTAATTAATTTTAAGATGGGTATTCCCTTGGAAAATATTGACTATCCCGCTTTAATGAATGAACTCAACTTGCCCAGTTTACAAAATCGTCGAGGAATGTTCGATCTCTGTCTTCTGCATAAATTGTTAAATGGAGCAATAGATTCTTCTGAACTTCTCGGACTTGTCCAATTTCATGTCCCGACTAGAGCTACTAGGCAAACATCACTGTTTCATGAGCAATACGCCCGTAACAATTATATGTTTCATTCCCCTATGGTACGTATCCATAGACTGGGTAATCTGGTAGAGGGTCACGCCAATGTCATTGCCGACAGTTTCACCAAATACAAATCTGACGTAATTAAATACTTTTCTCAAATGTAATACCTACTGACAATGGGTGAATCGAGGGTTATTGAACATTAGTCTTATTTTATTGCTAACCATTGTAATTTATTGTTTGTTTTGTGTACATATTGTAATAATTCTCTAGTTTTATAATGCATTGATTTGTATGAATCATTTTCATCTTAGTTTTTTTTTTAACTCAAGATATATTTTCTGTTAGTTGTCGTCTGAACTTTTTTATTTCAAAATTATTGAATTCTTAATTCTTATTTTTTTTATTCCTGATCTAATTGATTTTTTTAATTCAAAATTTTATTTTTATTACTTGTTATTTAAAGACATTGATATTGTATCTACTTGTGTGTGTTTGTACATATTTTGACGTTACATATAAATTAAATTTTTACTTTTATGAACTGACATCTCAACATTATATTTTGTTATTTTAATTATTATCTCTACTTTTATTTTGATTATTATTTTTTATGACTTTGAATTTGCTTGTTGTTGTTATATTTATTTTGTGCTGTTAACATGTAAAAGGCGAAAGCCGTGAATGTGCTTAAATAAATAAAATAAAAACTATACTATTGTATTCAATACTTATTGTACTTTCCATCAGCTAATTTCAAAGCCAGCATCCGCATAGTGGTATAGAGTCACCTCCACTTGTGTAAAATGATTGTGTGCCAATTGAGTTATCTTTTCCTATGACCTTCCTATTGCATTGATATAATTTTATTAGGAATAATGTTTTGTAAATAAGGACACTGGTTCGTCGGAAGTCTTGTGAGTAAAAAACAGTACTCTTCTTGGCCAGCTTCTACAGTCACGATAAATGGTAAAAAAAATATTATGAATTTATCTTCCATAAATAAATCTAAAGACTATTAAAAATTATGTACCGCATTGTAAAATGATAAAGTTGGTAATATGTCAGCAATTATTAAATGTATATATGTATATTGTTGAAAATTTTCCGTAGTTCAGCTCTGTATCTGATGATATGATTCAGTTTGCAGCATCATAAGCGCCTGCTTGAGATCTGCTTGAACATAACGTTATATGAATACAACGAAACACTTTAAAAATAATTCTAAATTTTTCATACGCTATAGTTTAATAATTCAAGAAAAAAGTTACATATTATATTTATTGACTTTTTTAATTTTTATCTTTTAAGATTAACAACACGATTTTTAAGTATGAGCGTTTTAATATATCATCATTCGTAAGCGTATTTTTGCTGAATAATTTGAACAACAGTTGCTCAAATTGTTTAATAATATTTCAAATGTATACTTTATTATTACTATTACTGACTTACTTACGATTCTTACAGGGATCATTACAGCGGAAGGCCAATGCGATCCCAGAAGAAAATCAACAACATCCAGACAACAACACAACAATTACAACACATTCTCAATCTTCCTGACAAACCCCGCATACGTCACGCCAAATATATCAATGTGTCTAGCCAGACCGTTAAATATTTGAATAGCCCTTCATATTGGCGACTTTGCCAATATGTTTGTTCTATTTTTTTTTTTTTTTTTGATAATAAACAATATAAATATAATTAAAAAACACTATTACTTTCACAAATTATATAAAGAGTTATAAGTACTTTTCGGACATCCGTCCATCATCAGTAACAACTTAGAACTAAATAACAAAAGACAATAATCATCTCAGAAAATAGTCATGAGCGGGGAGGATTATGGCGGGGTTTTTACCTGTTATTGTTTTAGGATTATGGACATGTATAGGTAGGTGTATTGTGTTAAAGCTATGTGTGTGTATTAGTTGTTATAGTGAAAGGATGAGTCAGTGGGGAAATCAAGGGAGGTATTTGGATATTGATAATATTATTACAATTTCTATTAATTTCTATGGCTTCAAGTACATTCATTTTTTGTCCCTTTTTACACTTATGTAACAAATGTATTCCATCCATATTGAAGGAATGTCCCGATTCTTTAGCGTGATCTGCCATTTCTGAGTTGACTGCTATGGTGTTTAAGGCTTTTCTATGTTCTTTATATCTCGCCAAGACCTTCCTGCCTGATTGACCAATATAACATTTTGAACAGTCGTTGCACTCCAATTTATAAATACCGCTGTGGTCCAACTTGTCGATTTTGTTTTTTGAGTTAAAAATTCTTCTTCCGATATTATTTGTTGTGTAGAAAGCTGGTCTGAAGTTGGCCTTTTTGCATATATTCGTCGATTCATATGTTAATTGTCCCATAAATTCAATCCTTTTGTAATTGTGATTATTATCTTCATTAAAATTTAGTGGGATTTTAGGATATAGATATTTATTAGTCAATAAGATTTTTTCTTTCTTCAGCAAAATTCTATCAATCTCTTCTTTCTTGTACCCATTATTATACGCTATTTGTAAAATTGTGTTATATTCTAAATTGTAATTTTCTTTTGATAGTGGAATAGATAGTAAGCGGTGTATCATCGAATTAAAAGCGGCCATTTTGTGTGATTTGGGGTGGCAAGATGTAGAGTGTATGATTGTATCTGTATAAGATGGTTTACGGTAGATTTTGAATTCAAATTTGCTGTTTTTAATTGATATAGATAGGTCTAAGAAATTCAATACCCCGTCTTCTTCTACTTCGGCGGTAAACTTAATGTTCGGATGTTGTTTATTGAGGTGAGATAGAAACATATCTAACTCTCTTCTTGTTCCTGACCATGTGCAAAATACATCATCAACATACCTATGATAATTGGAGATGTGCTTGATTAATGGGTTGTCGGATTCAAAAAGTTTCTTTTCGAAATTGTCCATGAAGATATCAGCCATTAAAGGACTTATTGGAGATCCCATTGGTAGTCCAGATGTCTGCGTGTAAATGTCTTCTCTAAACTGGAAGTAATTTTGCTTAAGGCATGTTTTCAAAGTTTCTTCAATGCTATTTGCTGTATCACTGTTTTCACATTTATCTTGTAAAATAGATTTAACGATACATAATGTTTCTTCTACTGGAATATTGGTGAATAAACTTTTCACATCAAATGACACTAGTAGACATTTTTTAGGTGGTGTTATTTTGTTAAGTTCTTCACAAAGATTAACTGAATTTTTGACGGTATATTTAGGTTTGAATTGGGTGACATTTAAAAATATTTTATTGATGGATTTCGATAAGTTACATGAGGGGGCGTCCACATACGATACCACGGGTCGGAGAGGGGTATTATCTTTATGGATTTTTGCGAGTCCATATAATCTTGGTGTCTTAGGGTTCATAGTAGTTAAAAAGTCATTTTTATTATTTTCAAAAAGTTTTTTATGTTTTTTAATAATTACTTTCGTTTCTTTTTGAAACTTATCAGTTGGATTTTTAGAAATTTTGGTGAATTTTGATTCATCGCAAATCACTTCGTTTATTTTGTTAACATAGTCATAAAAAAAAATTTATAAACCAAGAATAAAACT